>LPNX011026330.1:251289-264325 GCA_001517045.1 Pseudotsuga menziesii
ACAGTAACATTTCGGGGAATAGTATAAAACTCTTATCAAGCTTCCTAATCAAGATTTGGTTAGATTGAAGACATTGAGATTTGTAACCATATCCATAGTCCACTACAATGGATTAAGGCTTGAAGGAATAACATTGTTTCATCATGTGATAAATAATGCATCGTCTTACTATGAGCCGTTTCTTAACCGACGGTGATGAGAATATTCGTCGCTTCACCGACGCTTGTGGCCACATTTACAAAAAAAAATGTATCCTTGTGATTTTTGGTAAGTTTAAAAAGAGAAATCCATGCGCCGTCGTATTTTTCCGTCGGATTTTGGATCGAAATGTAGTAGTACCCTTAACTTTCTTTATGTCTTGCCACCATATATCTGCCTTTCTAGTCAGATTATAAATGGCCATTTTTTCTCTCAACTCATCTGAGTAATTATATATTTGGAAGTACTTTTTCATTGTGGACAACCAAGCCTCTGCCTCCTCTCTCATCTCGATTTCCCCATTAAAGATGGGTGGTTTAAATTTATTGAACTCCCCTTAGATTTTCTCATAGGGTTTGTACTTTTTCTTCTTTTTATTGTCGTCACTACTTTTGCTTGACTCTTGAGATTTTCTATGATGTTTAACTGACTCTTCACTTGAAGTGTCAGGGTTATGTCTGGAAAATTCCAACTTTCTACCCTTACGTTTATTGTACAAAGAAGTTTTAGGTAGTTCTTCATAAAAAAACTCATTTTTATCTTTTTCTTCATTATGGATTTTTGTTAACAAGATAGTGTTCAGTTCGTCTTGAGCCTTTAGATTTCGCTCTATATATTCCTTAACCTTTCTTATTTCAGAACATTGTTTATCCACATTCCTTTTTAATTCATATTTATTGTCTTGACTTTCATTTAGATCTACCTAGAACTCTCCATCCCTTATATTATGTATTCATTATTTAAAGGTTGTTTTGGGCGATGTTCCTCTTCTGCATACATATTACATTCCCTCATCTTCCATATTTCCTGCAAAATATATTTGTACTTCTATTTTCTGGGTATAAGATATTTTTCAAGACAAAATAAACATGAGTTCGTTTGTTGTTTTGTAAAACAGTAGACTGTTGAGCCTATTTAGGCCTAGCGTTGAAACCTTTCTTTGATACCATATGTAACATACCTCAAATTTCATAAATAAATAAATAAATTATATATTCATATATCTTCATACATATTAAAGAAAACCTTAACTATTATAGAGTATTAACAATAAAAAGGAGAGTTTAAAGCATAACCATTGCCAGATAAACTGATCATCGATTCTTTAACGATAGAACAAACCGCAATGATTCTTCCGCACAAATCATTCTACAATTCCATTTCCATCATTAATAGGATCCTTTTACCTTCCACCTTGCATGCTCTGCACTTCGCAAGGCGGAGGTGCAGAAAACTCATATTACTTTAGATTGTCCTTTCCATCTTCCGCCTTATGTCTTCCGCATTCCGGAGGGCAGATTCCAGGGTGCAAAAAACTCATATCACTTTAGATTTTCCTTTTCATCTTCTGCCTTCCACTTTCCATAGGGAAGATTCTGGGGTGTGAAAAAATCCTTTGGACTTATATTTTTCTGTTTCTTTTTCCGTTTTCCACCTTCCGCGTTCCGCAGGGAGGATTCCAGGGTACAGAAAACCACTTTGTCCTTATATTTTTTGTTTATTTTTCCTCCTTCCTCCTTCCACCTTCCGCATTCTGCGGGAATATTTCGAGGTGTGGAAAACCACTTTGGCCTTGTATTTTCCATTTCTTTTTCTGCCTTTCACCTTCCGTAGGGCGGATTTCAGGGTGCAGAAAATCACTTTGGCCTTACTGTTTTCTGTTTCTCTTTTCGCCTTCCTCATTCCGCTTTTCGTAGGAGAACTTCGGGGTGCGGAAATACCACATTATACCTTATTATTTTCTATTTCTCTTTCCACCTCCCTCCTTCTATCTTCCAAAGGCAGACTTTGGGGTTTGTAAAGACCAAATTATACCTTATTATTTTATGTTTCTCTTTCCACCTTCCGCCTTCCATAGGTGGACTTCGAGGTGCAGAAACATTTAAGATAGTTACATGGTTAATTATGGATTCATATGATGAAATTAAGGTTTTTCCCCATGTAATTATATTACATTCGTAACATCGAAATAAAATAGATCTAAAACATAAATCAAAATTATTAGTTCAATCAACATTCTAAATTCAAAATGCAAAAATAAAGGAAGATTTACATAATTTTTACATACAGGAAATACACAGTAGATTATCCGATTAGTTACAACAACAGAGGATTTAGTTCGTTAGATACAGACTCATCAATTCTAATCATTCAAGTATTGATTCAAAAACCATTAACATATTAACAACAGTCGGAGATAAGTAGTTTTACTCAGAACAAATATTAATTGCTACAGTAATAACATTACTAACAATCCTTGATGCAGGTATGGATGCTTGATCTTGGATGCATTAAGATCAATCTAACATTGTACAGATCTAGTATAATATACAAAACATGAATAATGGTTCTACAGAAATGCATACCTAATATTGCCTGGAAGTATAAATTGCAATTCACATTTTACATATACATCTTACTGTAACTAGAATCATAAGAAAAAATAGAGGAGGAACTTTGCACCAAAGTTGGGAAAACAAAAGTTGAGAAGCTGTACCTCCCAACCAACTCCCACAGTAGCCAAATTACTTTCCCTAGAACCCGCAAGCCTGTTCATTGAACCACAAGAGAAAAAGAGTCTCAATGCGCCATCTCTTGCATTATACAAATGTTAATCTCCATCCAATGCTAGTGTCCTGCTGCTCATGGACATACTATTAAATAGTATTTTTCCTCAGACTTGGTCATTTATGAGCCTATTTCTCTTTTAGCAGCTCAATTAGGAGTGCAGACCTGATTTTTTGGGATGATGCCTCTTGCATCTCGAGTTCTCACTCGGTGGTATCTTTGCGTTGTCATTTCCCTCTTATGGGTCAGCGAACACTCTTTCAACAACTATTTCCACTTTTGTTCTCCTTTAACATGTTTTATTAATAAGCGATGTTTTATTACAAAATATTCTATTCTTGACTTTCCTATCAAAGAATATTAAAATAATAATCAAAGAATTTTCCAGCATAACTAATAATTATTTACTCAAGGGGTATTACATGTACTATGATATAAAAGTACCACTTTTAGACTGCTGGACTTCAATTCCTAAAAAGCATTCCATGATCCTCAAATCAATCAATTAAAATTCACTTTCAATGATTGTTTTAAATTATTTTATGCCAAAATCACCAATAAATATTAAATCATCTACATAAAGGCAGAAAATGAACATGTTACCTTGCTCATTCACTTTGGTGTACAATGTCGGCTCTCTTTCACTTATGTGAAATCCATTCTCGATGAGATAGGAATCAATGCAACTATACCAAGCTCTCTGAGCTTGCTTCAAAACCATACAGTTCCTTTTTCACCCTTTCCACTTAGTGTTCTTGTCTTGGAACTTCGTATCCTTGTGGGTGCTCCACATATAATTTTTCATCAACATAGCCATTCAAAAATGTTGATTTAACATCCATTTGATAAACATGCGATTTGTTTTGTGTAGTGATGGACAAAATAGTTATGATTGTATCGATGCATGCACCTGGTACGAAGGTCTCACTGAAATCAATGCTGGGTTTTTATGTGAACCCTCTTACGACCATTATTGTTTTTTTCTTTTGCATATTCCCTTCAGCATCTTGATTGGTATTTTAAATCCATTTGACACTAACTACATCTTTATCTTTTGGTACATCTACCAACTCCCATGTCTAGTTTTTCTCCATGCGTTATATCTCTTCATCCATGGTGTGTGCCCATACTTCTTATTCGACAACTTCCTCTAATGTTAGTGGATCATCTATTTGAGAAAATAATGCAAAGAGAGAGAAGGAGTTCGGTGTACCCGCTTAATATATTTCATGCAGACTTCTTGTCATCACTGGATCTGTTGATGTCGAACTACTTTATGGAGTCTGTTGTCCTCTTGGTGTGCTTGTCAACGTATCTTTAGCTGCGACTTATGTTGATGTTCCTTGTGTTTAAACATGCCGTATTGTCATGGGAGACTGTGGTGTTGTGACTGGCTGACTTACATGTGGTGTTTGAACCAGTTCCTATGTCATGTCATCATGCTTGATCTTCGACACAATCTTAACATTTTTCTCAACGCTTCCATCCCATGATTGATTCTTGACAAATTGACCATCGCAACTGATGATCACTTTCCTTGAGACAGGATCATAGAACTTGTATGCTTTTGTGTCTTTATAGTAGGTAACAAAAATACATTTTTGTCCCTTCTTGTCTAATTTCTTTCCCAACTCATCTGGCACATTAGCATATGCAACAAAACCAAAAAATTTAAAATGGGAAACACTATGATTCATGCCTATCCACGCTTCTTGAGGAAATCTGTTCTTTACTCTCTTTGTTGGAAATCGGTTCATAGTGTATACAACAATTGCGACTGCTTCAGCCTAATATTCATTTGGAGAATGCTCAGTTGTGATGATGTTGTGAGCCATCTCCATAATGGTTATGTTCTTTCTTTCTGCAACAACATTCTGATGAGGTGTATATCGCGCAGTGAATTGCTTTTGTATGCCATGGATCTTGCAAAACTGTAGAAATTCATTTGAAACATATTTACCGCCTCTGTACTTCCTTAATATTTTGATGCGGTGACCACTCTGGTTTTCCATGAGTGCCTTGAACTGCTGAAAACAAATAAATGCATCACATTTATGTTTCAAAAAATATACCCATGTTTTTCTTAAGTAGTCATCAATACAAGTAAGAAAATAATTGTAATCTCCAATGGATGATGTCTGCATTGGGCCACAAATATCGGAGTGCGTGATCTCAAGTGTTGTGTGTGTTGTATATGAATTTTCCACTCGAAAATTCTCTCTATGCCGCTTTCCAAAACTGCATCCTTCACAAACTATGTCTGGTTTGTCGATCAATGGAAATCATTTCACCATGTTCTTTGTGTGTAGTAGCTTCAACCCACCAAAACTCAGATGTCCAAAGCTAAAATGCCACAGCCAGGAATCATCCTAAACTTATGTTTGAAGCGTGGCTTCAATTTCAGCATTGTTATTTTCTTTCTTGTCGCAGTGTATGACTTATTCTTTACTTTATTCTTTGAACGCAACTCTTGTATTGTTTGGAACAATCCTCAATGGAAACAAGCGATTACTTGTCATTGGTACCTTTGCTATCAGTTAGCTTCTTATACATATGTCTTTAATCACACAATGATTACCCTCGTTGTAGACTATGTACCCTTTCTATATCAGTTGTGCAATGCTCAACAAATTATGTTTTAGACCTTCCACATGATAGACATCAGGAATATACTTATGATCCCCCTGTTTGGTTAGAATACCAACGGTACCTTTTCCTAAAACAATGACTTGGACATTATTTCCAAGTGTAACATCAGTTTGAACTAAATTATCTAGACTCGAAAATAAATTTAAATTACCAGTCATATGATTATTGCAGCTTTAATCCAAATACTATATGCCACATGAGGTTTCTTGGATGGTACTACATTCAACTAGAGATGCGTATGCCATCAACATTATGCTCGACGAAGTGCTGGTGTTCGTCAACTGGTTCTGGCTTTGGTTTCCTTGGTCTTATTGCTTTAGCTTCATGCATTCATATGCATAATGACCAAATTTCTTACAATAATGACATTGAATTTTTGATTTACCAAACCTATGACCACTTGGCTGACTTGGGTTCTGATTCTGTCCTCTACCAACGACATATGTAGGACTATTGTTATGTCCCTCTCTTGAAAATTTTCTTCCTTTGACTCTCGAATGGTTTCTCCCCCTTCCTCTACTATGACTTATGGATGACTATGCTACGAATGCACCTTCCAATGATGTGTTTGTTATGTTGATTCTGTGTTCATGATTGATGAGTGAAGCTTTCAACTCATCAATTTGGTAAACACCGTAATGTCTTTGTTTTCATCCAAGGTAAAAACCAAGGATTCAAATCTTAGGGAAAGACTTTTGAGCATTTTCTGAACCACTCTTTGCTCTGCTATGGTTTCTCCATGAGATTTCAGTTGATTTATCAAACAAGCAACTCTAGTGTAGAATGAGTCTACTAACTATGATTCTTTCATTGACAGAGATTCAAAATCTCTTCTAAAAATATGCAACTTGGAAGTCTTTACCTTGTCCAAACCTTGATAGGCGGTTTCCAATGTATCCCATGCTTGCTTTGCAGTATTTGTTGTTGCTACTCTTAGGAGTATGCTTTCATGCATGGCTTGCTGTATGTAGAACAGAGCTTTTCCATCTTTCTTCCTCTATTCCCTTGTGACATCTTTCTCAGCTTGTGTTAGGTTATTGTATGTCGCCTGATCTGTTGGTTCTGCATAACCATTATGAACAATATCCCGAACATCTTGACCTTTGAACAAAGACTTCATTGTTAGAGACCAATATTCTAGGTTGCGACCAACTCCTGTAAGACCAACTTTATATTTCCTAGTCTTAGTGACTTAGGATATGAAAAACACTTTTCATTGGAGGTTACTTAGAATTAACTATGACAAACCTATATTAAGACTCATTGACAATATTATATAACCCAATATCAAATAAGATTTGTGTCGAACCCTTCTACGGATATTGAAGGGGTGAAATAAATATGGATTCTTTGTGTCTTTCACTAACAGTAAATGTAAACAACATTCACTTAGGTAAATTTGGAGAAGATGTACCGCTAAATAGAACTTGCATAACAAAGAACTATTGGAGTAAATACCGGAATGTTTCACTTGTTACAGAGCTTCGACTCTTCAACACTTTTACAAAACACAGAAGCTTGAACTTCAACCTCTTCACAGATTTTTTCTTATTCTTCTCCACACACTTTCTTTGTTCTTCTCTTCACTTCTACTGTCTCTTTAGAGTGTATAAATATTTACAATCTTGTTCTCCATAACTTAACATTAAAGACTGTAATAACTATCTACCTAAAAGCTTAGCTTCATCAATTTAATTAGACTGGCTTATATACTAGAGATATGAACTCTTCATCCTGTCAGTTTGACATAAACTGACCTGCTACAGACTCTGACAGAGTCACCTGATGTGCTATTAAGAGAAAAGACTCTCCTTCCAAAATAAAAAGGCACTTAACCCATAAATTCCAAAAACTCAACCCATAATTTCCGAAAACTTAATTACAGAGAACAAATAAAAGTAGAACAAGGGAGCGCCCCTTCCGCATCCTCTCCTACTAAAACAACAAACGTAGAAAGGATAGAACACTTGTGATTGTTTTCTCATTCTAATACATTGAAATGAGAAAACAATAGAGAAACGATCTATTATTGTCATAAAACAAATAACAGATAGTGTATAAATATGATTAAATTAGCATAGTGTATCATAGGGATAAGCGATTCTAGTTGCGCCCTCCATGTCGATACATACGAAGCATCCAAATTATAACTATGAATGAAGCAAGAAATCGGAGTGACCTGATTCCTCCAAGAGGAGCGCTGTTTGCAAAACTTCAGAATCTCAGTCTGCGACTATAGAGAGCTACACTCTCTCCATTCTTATAAGATACACAATATTGAGAAGTGAGATAGAGGCAAACAACACATTAAGGGTTAAAATCTAAGAACTCAAAATCAGATATCAACCAGAGGTGGGCTGTGCCCTCCACTCTTTTGCTAAAAAATAGTCACAATTAGCAATATGATTACCCTCTAATTGTGCAATATTGCTAATCGTGCAATCTTGCTTAAAAGACCATATAATGGGTTTACACAAAGTGGTTATATTTAAATATGTCAACATAGATATATTTTAAAACTTCATTTATGAAGTGTTCAAAGTAATCTAATTTTATAAGAAATATTTTTTTATCTTAATTATGTGAACCTATAATTATGGTTTTAAAGCCTACGTGAAATCACATTTTTATGATCTTCATTATTCAAATCAAGTTCTTAACTTACACATTTTAAAATCATAATGACATTCTAATACAAATTAAACTCATGTAAACATTCTAATACAAATTAACGAGAAACGTCTATTAATAATTATTACGAACATGTTGGAAACCCCATTAATATTTATTCTCGCATGGTTTGATGTGATATAATTTGAAAATTTAATTTGATTCTTGACATTCTAATACACATGTTATAAACATCTATTAATAATTATTACGAACCATATGTTAGAAACGCCCATTAAAACTTATTATCTCATTGTTTGATTTCATATAATTTGAGAGTTTAATTTAGTTGAAAAAAACAATTAAAATAAATTAGCAATTTATATGTGTTTTGATTAATTTTTTAAAATTCAACCGTTTGTAATTTATTGGTCTGGGTTATAGTTACAATGTTACAGCATCTGACCTATACTAAACTCTAAAGAACCTCTAAATACACACCCAACAAATGCAATCGTCCACTTACCATTCATGTCAAAACATGATATTGATAAGAAAAAAAAAATCCTTTCGCGAATTTGTGATCGGTTTACTTCGAATGTATAAAAACACAACTGCAATGAAAAAATAGAATAAAATAAGCACGTTTATGTTCGACGGTGTAAATGCGGGTTTACATAGTTATCGAAGGTTACACTTGGTAATATGCAGACAGTACATTATATTAGATATGAATTATGAGTTATGTATATGTCCTGTGACCTTAATCTTGTGGAAAGCGTAGGATTTATTAACTGCAATGTTTACAAGTAAAATCCTCGAGAATTAGGCATCTTGATAGAGGCGGAGCTTAAAAATATGTACGTTTAAGCTATCCAACGAACCAACAGCTATAATTTAGTTGTTGGCTGAGCTTAAAAATATGTACGTTCAAGCTATCCAACGAACCAACAGCTATAATTTAGTTATTGTCCCTCAGATAGCTTGAACTTATATATTTATTAAAGATGACCGTTTCAAAGCCATTTGTTTCTAACTAGTCATACAATTATTAAGAAACATGCTTTCTTACTCCGATTCCTTTCAGAGAACACATTGAATTATTTCTAGGAGAGGAGACTACTAGTAATCCATTAAAAATTTCAGTCATGTTCACTAATAAATTTTCAGTGAAGATATCTAATTTGGAATCAAATATCTTCTTTTAAGATTAGGTCAGAAATAAGCCCTCTTACATCCAATCTGAAGCTTATTTAAAATTTAAACGAAGCCACAAAACTAAATCAGATCCAATTATTATTTTTGATCTCAATGGCAATACATTTATCAATAGTAAATTTGGTGAGCCATAAGCCCTCCGGCATACAATCTTAAGCTCATTCAAAATTTAAACGCGGTTGTTGAACTAAGACATTAATGCAAAGTATATTTGCAATCGAAATATGGCATTTCTAACTCCATCCACATATTAAATTCTGATATCACCAGTAACACATTACCAACAGTTGAATTATGTCAGCTAGAAGACCTAATATATACAATCTTAAGCTTACACACTAAAATTAACGAAGATCAAACTTCACTTGCAGAAATATCTAGTGCAAAACCAGAAAATCCCGGTAGATCCGCCATCTGATTCATCAAAACTTATAGTATAAGCGCTTACCATCAAGTGAAAACTGCGTCACTCTTCGGTTCTCAAAACCTACTGCTCAAATTACGAATTTTTTTCCTTACTCTCTTCCACGTTCGACAATATGTTCTGTATCGGCAATCGCTGCGTAATTCTTTCTCAGCCATTAGGGAGGGTTCGCAGGAGTTGAGGATGACACTGACCGTTGAAGGTTGAAGCAAGAAGCAAATCTAAGCGTCGGATGGATTTGGTTGTCTATAGCTAATAAATGATTTTTTTTAACCATGGGAAGAGCAATCTCTCAAGTGACTTGGCAGGGTCAAGACTATTGGAGACCCATCCAGTCAGAGTTTATCCCAGGGGTTACCTACCTTTCTAGCCTTGTCACAGCAGGCTGATTTTGAACTTGTGATCTCCAAAAAAAATAGCACAGTCCGTCGAAGCAATTGGTCCATCATAACGAAGAATCCTGGCCATTTCATAATGGGAAAGACGAGGGTAACGAAGACACAATAATGAGCCAGTTTCCCCGCCTCTTTCCAGCATGGTGGGAAAACATCCTCTGGATCCACCAAACGAGAATAATGAACCGCCTTCCCCGATTCGTTTTGTGAACTAGAATCGTGGCACAGTTATAGAAATAAACGAACTCAGTCAAATTGGGAGACTCTGCCGATTAGTTATGATGAGGTTTCTTTAAAATGCATGTCTTAATTAATTATTTCATTTCGGTTTTTCATGGTGTGATCTTTTTTAAAAAGTGATTATGCTTAAAAATTAAACTATTTTAAACTTAAAGATGCAATGAAACAGACATGATCGCATATATTTATAACTGAATTTTTTAACCTACAAATATTATAAATACAAGATTGCCACCTCGACATTGTCAGCTATTTGTATGTAGATTTTGAAAATTGATGTATTTGAAAATAAATGGTTTAATTGTTATTTTGGTAAAAGAGGAGAGAGATGGATGTATATATTTCAATCCTCTTAAGTAGCTTTATGAGGCACTTGGAATCACCCATTCTATCACGTTAATGAAAACTTGGAATCACCCATTGTATCAAGTGGATAATTACCATAATGAAAACTTGTAATCACCCATTGTATCAAGTGGATTTGTACATTAAGTAACGACCATAATGAAAACTTGGAATCACCCATTTTATCAAGTAGATTTGTACATTGATATATTAGCGGCATCAATTTTAAAGCTTCCAGAATTTGTCGATTTGTACAATGATATATTAGTGGCATCAATTTTAAAGCTGCCAGAATTTTAAAGCAACAATTTTTAAACTGTCGGTAGTGTTGTGCATGTTATCAGCACCCGTAGGAACACTTATCATGCTTTCAATACCTTAGCATAGAAATAATACACAAGGAGAATATTATATACACAATTATATACATTAGTGTACTGGGTATATTTACCTTGTCGAATGGTTCTGTATAAAGCAGCGCTATTCTAGTAATTGCTCACTCCCATATGAAGAATGTTGCGAACACATTAATATCTAGTATTTAGTGAAAAAAGCATTACTCTCTCTCTCTCTCTCTCTCTCTCTCTCTCTCTCTCTCTCTATATATATATATATATATATATATATATATATATATCCACATTCAAGCTCGAAAATATCTGCGGTGCTAAAACATGTTTACAAAATTTACTCATTTAACCCGAAAGACCTGGGAAGATTGTCTTCAATTTCTTCTTCATGCTAAGAGTAGCAGCATCATCCCTCTCTGAGAGAGCGATTTCGAATCCCCAAAACTTCATTGGAAACATCCACCATGGTAATATAGTTGTCGTTCCCATTAGTTTCTGTTAACATATGCATTACTATATGAATGTCCATTTCTATTGATGGAAACTGTCATGAAAAAACAAAACATTTTAATTAGAGCCTAAGCAATTCCCACTAAAGGGCTGATGCACAATCATGGACTCCTTTAAGGACACTTTAGATGCCACATAATACTAGAATAAACAAAAAACTTTGATTTTAGGTGACAATTAGGGGTACTTCCCTAACTTATTTGAAGATGAAGTAAAAAAAGAAAAGATAGGTAATTGAATCAGCTTTCATAATATATAGGGTTAATGCAGAGAAAGTGTGTGCAAATGATTATAAAATTAGTTTCCGTGAAAGTGGGTTTTCAAATTTTCAGCACATCTTAACATATATGTTTGTGCGGGTGTAACAATATATGAGGTAAATGATGTCCATTTGAGATAAAATCTTGCAGACATATAAAGGACATATGGGCCTAGTGCAACACTATTTATTCGAAAATTTTCATGAATTATTTTTTTTATTATTAATTATTGAAGTCAGAAAAGCTTGAAATTAAAACCTTATGTGCAGGTGCAACACTTTAGGGGCAAAAATTAATGAAATCCTTGATTTCTTAATATAAGATCACAGAGCTTGATCTCTTCTAGTGCACCATATAGCTTTTATGGGAAATGGTGATGGAAATCGAAAGTTATATAAGAAACAATCGATGTATGTATTCTCGAAAACTAACGTGTGTCATTTAGAAAAATAATTATAAATAAATAGAACATAGTTTTGTAGGAAAAAATTATATATTTAGAATCGTTATTTCGTACTCTACAATATCGTACATTTTCATAAAAAAATATTGTGTATGTCATATCAAAATAGGGATCTGATCTGAGCATATTGATAGAGTTCTAAAAGACTTGAGCAATAGCCCTGGTTGATTTGTCCTAGCCATTAGGTTCGGTATTTTGAAGCTGCTTCCAAACCCAATGCCAAACCTTTATCCCGCCAAATATTTAAATTTTCAAATAATGGATATGCGATATAGCCTATCCATATCGCATGTGCGATATAATGCATATGCGATATGGATAATCTATATCGCATATGCGATACATAGAATTACATTCATCATCATCAACCTCATGTCAACTTCTAACCAATGTTCCATTAATATCAACTAATTAAATATCATATCAACCTCAGGTCAACTTCTAACCAATGTTCCATTAATAAAAAAATTATCAAGTGGAAGAATACATGCATATTTTGGTAGACATTGAGTATATAAAGGGAGATATTAGACTTCCAAATTTTGTATATCCTTCTAGTGAAGAGGATCTTATGGTGCAAGTTTTTTTTAAAAAAAATATCTCCTTCATACCAACCAGCATCATGGCTAGTGCACTCCTACTATTTATGATTAAGGGAACAAAGTGTATGATCTCCTAATGAATTTTTTCAATGTCATATTTCTTACATCATCATCATCATAATCATCATCCTCATCATCATCACGTTCATCACCCTCATCATCATCATCATCATCATCATCATCATCATCATCATGGTCATCATC
>LPNX011026330.1:266196-279364 GCA_001517045.1 Pseudotsuga menziesii
CGTCATTGTGGTCATCATCATCCCCATCGACCTCATAGTCCTCATCCTCATCCTCATCATCATGGTCATCATCATCATCATCATCATCATCATGGTCATCGTCATCTTCATCGACACCCTCATCCTCAACATCATCATCATTGTCATCAACATCATCATGGTCATCATGGTCATCATCATCATCATGGTCATCGTCATCTTCATCGACACCCTCATCCTCAACATCATCATCATTGTCATCAACATCATCATGGTCATCATGGTCATCATCATCATCATGGTCATCATCATCCTCATGGTCATCGTCATCATGGTCATCATCATCATCATCATGGTCATCATCATGGTCATCATCATCATCATCATTGTGGTCATCGTTCACCATGGTCATCATCATCATCATCATGGTCATCATCATTATCATCATCATGGTTATCGTTCACCATGGTCATCAACATCATCATGGTCATCATGGTCATCGTCATCATGGCCATCACCCTTGTCATGGTCATCATGGTCATCGCCATCATGGCCATCACCCTCGTCATGGTCATCATGGCCATCACCCTCGTCATGGTCATCATGGTCATCATCATCATCATGGTCATCGTTCACCATGGTCATCATCATCATCATGGTCATCATCATCATCATGGTCATCGTTCACCATGGTCATCATCATCATCATGGTCATCGTCATTATGGTCATCATCATCCCCATCAACCTCATAGTCCTCATCCTTCATCACCCTCATCCTCATCATCATCATCATGGTCATCATCATCATCATCATCATGGTCATCGTTCACCATGGTCATCATCATCATCATGGTCATCGTCATCATGGCCATCATCATCATCATGGTCATCATCATCATCATCATCATGGTCATCGTTCACCATGGTCATCATCATCATCATGGTCATCGTCATCATGGCCATCATCATCATCATGGTCATCATCATCATCATCATCATGGTCATCGTTCACCATGGTCATCATCATCATCATGGTCATCGTCATTATGGTCATCATCATGGTCATCATCATCCTCATCAACGTCGGGATATTGTGAAAATGAGCTCGCAGCCACTGTTTTATTTCTTTTCCTGCTTTTAAATATCGCAAGTGCGATATATCGCACTTGCGATATACTTCTTTTGTTGTCCCCTTTAAAAAAATAACATTAAAACATTTTCTACATTAAGTTAAGTTAAGGATATTATGGAAAGAATTTTGAGAAAATAGATGTTTGTGATTGAAAAAGTTAGCTTATCATTATGAAAAGCTTTGTCATTGAAACTTAAGTAACAAAATTAGTAAAAATTTTTAATACACTTAAAGATAACAATATAATACATAATAATTTCTATTACTCATCATTATGAAATAAGCTTATTTCATGATTATGACTACATTATAATAACTCTCTCCTTGGATATCTCTTTGTACATGACTTTAACAATTCATTTTTGATAATGAAACTACTAATTTAAATATAAGCTTATTTCATGATTATGACTATATTATAATAACTCTATCCTTGGATATCTCTTTGTACATGACTTTAACAATTCTTTTTTGATAATGAAACCACTAATTTAAATTTGTGCTCATTTTATCCTAATCTTATGCATTTGATATCTTAATTTTACCATAATTATGTTTTAGACTAAAATCAACATGTTACTTTAAAGTTATATCTTATATCTTAGCTTGTATTTTGAGATTTTACATCTTTCTAGTGTATGGCATACCATTAGCATTATTTTTCTTGTTTCTACATGTTACATGGTGAGATTAACCCAGATTGTACACCTTTCTAATGTATGCCATACCGTCAAATTATTTTTCTTGTTTCTACATGTTACATGTTGGATTAATGGTCAGATTAACTATGTCTATATTTCATCATAAAGAATAGCATATAAATTCATCTCAAACAATTATCATGAGATTAACTACATACTATAATATCTTCTTGCATATCTTGCACCGAAAACTCATTAACTTATAATATTATTCAAAACATGATGGTACAATCTCACCTTGTAGGACTTGTACATGAAATTGGAGAACTAGATGAGGGGCTACTTGATGTATTTACAAAATTTGGAACTAAAACATTAATGGGTTTCTCATGATTAATATCATCAATAATATCACTATTCAAACCATCTTTTGACTTCTCAACATGGTGTTTTTTATGACCGTAAACTCCCCCTTGATAAAAAAATCACATCCCTAGACACAACGATGTTATTGGTGAGAGGATTATACAACCTATAAACCTTAATTTTCTCACTGTATCCACAAAAATGCATGGTTCACTTTTCGGATCCTACTTTTGTCTCTTTTTATCAACTACATGAACATAGGATAAAAATCCAAAAACTTTGAAATGATTAACATTAGCATTTTTTTCATACCATGATTCCTAATGAGTCATAATTTCAAGTGCAATTGTGGGACTTTGATTGAGAATGTATATTGTTGTAGCAACTTCACCTCCCCAAAAGGAATTGCTTAATTCCCTGGTCTGTAACATAGTTCTTTCCATTTCCATCATTGTACGTTTCTTCATTTTAACTATCCCATTCTGTTGAGGTGTATAAGTAGTGGTGAGTTGTCTTTTAATGCCATTCATATCATAAAAATTCTAAACACCTCTTGAGAAAAACTCTCATCCATGGTTAGTACTCATCCATGTGTTGAGTTTCCCTCCAACTCAACCAATGCACATTTTGGAGGTTCCTTGTGTTGCCTATGAATCTTGGAACAACTATATGTTGTAACTAGTACTTTCTTTGGGTCAGTTTGGCAGGCCTTTCATCATCCCACCCAAATTAATTTGTATTTGGGAGGGTTGGATGTTTATGCTTAGATGTTTGAATATTGCTTTTATGCTTGGAGAAAGTAGTTCAAGGAGTTGAGTCTGGTGTAACCAAGACCAGGCTAGATAATATTTAACTTAAACCACTTAAAACACAATTGTGACGACAATTTTTTATTTTTATTTATGTGCTTTAATATGTATACATGTTTTTATGAAGCGTAAGGTGTTTATACATGTGTTTCTAATAGGAAACAATCATTTGTAAGAAATAAATTAGTTTTTAGAAGGGTTTATCATTCTTTTGTGTGTGCAAGAGGGGTGCAAGGAGTTTTAAGCATTAATCATTCTAAACATGATATATGTATGAGGTCAGAAGAGAGGATGATGGCTACAATGCATTATAAAATGGACTACAAACTTGATGAGTGTACTAGGATAGAGTGCACCAAAACTAGATTAGAAAAGGAAAATCAAACAAAAACAAAGTATTAGAAACTCTCTTCCCAATATATGCATATCGATGCTCAGGTGTAAATAAGAAAGGACTCAGAATCAACTATACTACATATCTATTATATATAGAAATAATGAATCATGTCCTTGAAAAAGATACATAGTGGATTGAATGTCAAAAATAGATCATAGCCACAAACATATACACTATGGATCTATTTCGTAGAATATGATATGATAACAAATAGAACTTGAAGTGGGTGTAAAATGATTCTCCATGTAGTACAAATGTTATATGACATATGGTATAGTCTTGCAAAACTCAAGTAATTGAAATGGTGAAAGAGTTACTAGAGACCAAGGTCTTCAACCAAAACATTTGATATGTATGTGTTTTTAACATGTGAATAAATAAGTTGAAAAAAACATGGTGAACACCGATTTATTACCTCGTTGATATATATTCTTAACAAATGCAAGAAAACACATTGATTAAATTATTATGTGAATCAAGGTGCTAGTACATTATAGCAAGTTTAATTAAGGGAGTTGTCACCATACACTTGTACAATTTATCAATTAGGGGACATTGATGATTTTGCACTTTCAATAGAGAGGGATATTTACATTGATGAATACATTGCCTAACGTAGTAAAAGGTATCTAAATATATTTCCCATAAAAAAATAGTTGACATTGTTGGGAAGATATTTGTTGGAAGGGAGGCATTATCCCCCATCAACCAACATTAAGAAGTATCATGGACTTATTTGATTTATAAATGAATTGGAAAATTATGTATAGGGATATACAAACAAGTATTATTCTCTCATGCACTAGGTGTTAATAACACACAAAATAGGCCCTTTGAGCAACAATTGATTATGAAATTCATTGACAAAGGAGAGGACCTCCACAAATGATGAAAATGTAATCGTTTTCTAAATGTTGCATATCGCACTTGTGATATATCGCATATGCATTTTGTAAATTTACATATCGCATATGTGTTTTGTAATGTTACATATCGCATATGCGATATTTAAAATTACAAAATGTGAATGCGATATATCGGATATGCGATATAGATTTCCACGAACCTTAGCCTTGTGTTTGGGCTCGGGTTATTCCGAATGTGCCATCAATAACGCATATGCATTCTTGATTTACACTTCGGAAGTGCGTTTCTGATTTCCTAAGTGGCACCAAAAAGTGGAACCAACTTCGTACGAGCTCCCTAAAGTTAAACGTAGAATTCTCTACATTTGCATGGAACTGAAATCAAGGAAGTCATATATTCTTGTACTGAAACACAAGCTATTCATTTCGCCCTCTTCCGTCCTTATTTTTTCATCATCTGTTCTTCCTTTCCTTTTTTATTTCTCTATTAGGTCTTTTTGATAATGATAACTCAAATGAAAAAATATGAGCATTAAATAATTGATGTGGCAGTCTTTGAGTCCTGTGAAGGATTTGAATGCTGAAAATTAACTAATAAACCCTAAAAGAAAAGAAGTATGTAACACGGAAAAAAAAAGAGTAAAGTAACTCACCTCCCCTTAATTTGTTCCTTAATACTTACTAACCATCATCATAATCAACTAAAGGATCAATCCGGTGATACCTTGGAAGGTAAATTATCGAGCTTCAATTTAGGAAAGTCAAGAATCGCAATGTTCAGGCTCTCTAGCATCAGTCTTGAATCCAAATTTCCCTGAGAAATCACTGAGAAATTCCCTCGAAAATCCCAATTTCCTTAGCTCGAGGTCAAAACTATGTACTAAGGATGTATTACTTCTCCTACAGTAATCATGGTTTCTCTATATGCCTTTGAGCTTCTTAACGGATGAAAAGTTGCATTCGATGAGGTCCATCCTCCACCAGAATCAACACATTGTAAATATTCTTTTCATATTTTCCAGAGAAGAAATCGATTGACCCCAAATTTGGAAACATGGATAGAGAGCATTAATCCTTTTCAATTGGTCTGTGGAACAAGATGAACTTGTAAACTCAAAAACAATTGCACAACAAAAGTATTTTGATCAATGATCAAAACTTATGAAACGAGTAACAAAATAAATGCATCCAAGACTTATCATATCCTTACAAAACATATCCAACGTTTTATTCATAGTATGAAGTATACCTTCAAATGTGTACTAATAAGTAACTAGCACTTACCGGCATACTTTTGTATATCATAGATGGCATCTAAAATTTTGTCAATAGAAGTAAATAGTTACAGAAACCATATCCAAAAAACAATATTTTAGTGACATAATACAAACAATAGTTAAATAATTAAAAGACTCGCCTCATATTCCCAACCGATCAGGACAAGGATTTGATGAACAAACATATGTCCTTCCCAGCCCTCCCCTGAATATTCTTCAATAAGATTCTACTCGAGTTTCATTTTGAGCAAAAGATATTTGATCATTCTCTTTGCACATGACACTTCATCCTCTGGAACATTTTGTGCCTTATTTTTCTTCTTTATGCTTTGTTTCTTCCTATTCAAGCCATCCATATTACTTGTTCCCATAGTTTTCACCTTTTTCATATTTTTAGTATCACCCTTCCACCTTGGCCTTCTATTTTATCTCTATTGTGGCTGTTCATATTTATGTGCAGCATAAGACCTCAAAGAAAAAATTTTACTGGATCTTTTATGCATGTCATTCTTAATCAAATTTAATTTTGAGGCCTTATGCAAAGTCCTTTTAACTAGCATCCCAGGTACAAAATTGGAATTTGTTTTTGAACTATTGCTTGGATATTGTTTGTATTCTAGCTTCGAATCATTTCTCAATTCAGATGGTTCACCTATCCTTTTTTGGAATAATTGAAGCAATCTTCTAAACACGTGACCGTAGTTTCCTTTCCCTCATCCTGCCAAAAATGTTTCCGGAATTGTTGGTCTTCTAAATTGCAGCTTTAGGCCTTAGCTCTGATGGTGTATTTGACAATGCTTGCTTCCATGAATGATCAAGGATTTCGATATTTAGAGTTGCTGGATATTTATACACGTGTCTACATAGATTAGCTAAGTTAATCAGTCTTTTGACAAGCAAGTGAAATTTAGATTCCTATTCCATAAACTATTAATCTCTATGACTACACATTCTTCTACACAATATGCAACTACAACTTTACTTTTCACTTATGTTGAACAACTTTACTTTTTCACAACAAACTGCATATTTTACCACAATCTTCCATTCTAATTTGCAATTGGGCTTGCATATTGTAATCCCCATACTTCTTAGCTTCTTTTAATTATCTGAAGACATGATTGTAATTTTTTTTCTTTCCTCCACAATAAACACTACTTAAGTCTGTTTTAACATGTAATGTACTAGTATTTCAGACTACTATTCAATTGAGATAATTAGTCATGATCTAGACACTCATATTGATATCATACCTTCCAATAAGTAAAATCCATAAGGGTTTTGCTTATATCCAAACATTTCTCTAAGTTCCTCGCCATAGAATTTGTTGACCATCATACCCAGGAGTGCAACCTCCTAGGAAAAATAAAGGGTGATCTAATTAATTTGGAGAGACATAAAGTAACTAACAATTACTTCAATCAAATAACTTCCTGAGAAGAAATATGACTACTTTACATATAAACTTAAAATAAAGAGTTGTATTACAAACTGTTGTAATCAACATAATTTGCATCTCTTTAAATATGTCATGGAAGAGTACACTCAAATGGATTGGAAACATAAGTCAATTGTTGACATTCAAAGCATAGTCACAATGGTCAGCTAAGCATTTACTCTCATTGTCATGATCATTAGAGGGTGCAATAATTATTATTATTATATAATTTTGATGATTTAAATTATATAGAGAATGAGCTTATAGATTAGGGAAAAAGGTATATAATAAAGTCACCGTAGCAGCCACATTCGCTGCTCTCATATGCATTCCAAAACAAGAAAAATTGGTTGACATCACTCTCTCTCTATCTCTCTCTTTCTCAAATATGCACACAAATTCTCTCATGTAAAAAGCTTGAAAAAAAACACAATAAAAAAACTTAGATCAACTACTAGAATGCATAAATCAACAAAACTATTAAATATATTAATTTCACTAATGTTTTGTGTCCTAGAATAGTTATCGAGACACTTTCACCAACCATGTTTGAAGGGTAAAAGGATAAAACCTTCTAAAACGTCAATGAAAAATAAAATGCCAAGATGAGATGGCGTCTTACGGGTGCATAAGGCCCATTTATATTTTAAAGAAAGTTAATGAATGTAGTTTTAAAAGGAAAATATAAGTTTTCCTTGAAATAACTTAACTCCTTAACTAAGTGCTTGTCTTATTAGGGTCCTAATGAGGGTATTTTAGCTCTTAATTAAACATTATGAGTGACATCAAGGCATATTATTATTACAGGATTATGTCTTGGTGACCTAATTACATTTATTGCTTGTGTTAATGACTTATTACTTGTGACCATATAGCTCTTATTTTCAATGATATTATTTTAAGAATTCAAAATTTTGGTTTTCTTTACCTTAATATTATTGGACTTTTTCATGTTGCTTGGTTGTCGTGTTTCCACTCGCATGAAGCACTTATGCTGGTTCTATGTATAGAATGATGGAAAAGAAGTAGTGGCAGGAGCCTCTATGAGGTGTAGTATATATAGGTAGAAGTCGAGGCTATTTTCATCCTTAGACAGTTTCTATTTTCTAGACATGCTTTTGCGTTTGTAAAAAAGTGTTTTTGTGTAGATTGTTGATTGTTTTCTTCGAGAATTAGAATAGTTGGTTGTTCATGTGATTTTTATATTCTAGGAAAGGGCACCGAACCCTAGGAGGTTGCACATTATTTTACTTTCTAATTGTTCTAGAAGTTGGGTGCTCTATCTAGGTAATCTCCTCTAGCTGTTTTGGAGGCTCTACCCCAGGTGAAATTTAGGGTTTCTAAATTTTTAAAACCCTTTCTTGCTTCATTTATAAAAGAAGGAAAAGTGGGTGATTGTATTCATTCCATCTTTTAACAAATCTAGTGGTTAGAAGTTTAGGTTTTGTGCTAGAGCATTGTAATTTGTATTTCTTCCAGTCAATAAAATATAAATGCATTCTAGCTAAATTTAGGGTTATGGGTTCCTCTAAATTTACAGTTTCTAAATTTGTAAAACCCTTGATTTTTTCATCTATAAAATAAGGCAAAGTCGGTGATTGTATTCATTCAGATTTTGTGACAAATATAGTGTTTGGTAGTTAGGGTTTCACACTAGAGCATAAAATATAGATGAAGGATTGAGAGTTTAGATTTCTGTAAAATTGTAAATGTTGTTCATATTTTTAGTGTGATGTATTTGCACTTTACAACATTTAGAATTATTGTTTTATTTGGTGTTTAGATTTTAAGATTCTTAAATCTTAGGGTTTAAATTCTGAGTGTAGAATTTGTTACTGTGATTTGAAATTTAACCTGGTCTCAAAGCATGCTCACTGAAATATTCTAGGACTCTCTATATATCATTTTTACATATCATTTCACTTTAAGAGGGATATGTTGGAGACTTTCAGTAGGGGTGATGCTCAAGTTTCTTGACTCTTTAGTGATTGAAGTGATTCAAACCTATGATAAGTTCTATAGTCTCATGAGCTAAGTTCGGTAAATAGTTACATGCATAATATTTTTTTAAAAGATTCTTAATTAGTAATAGATAAACAGTGATTCAGTCTTAATTATGGGATAATATGGTTGAATATGATGTTTGGTAATTGTAAATAAATGACACTTTAAATAAAATAAAATAAAAGAGTTAAGTTAGGTCGAAAGAGTTGTGAGTTGAGTGTGAAAAGACCAGCGATTTTTAAAAATAAATAAATATTAAACAATATTATTTTTTGGTTATATTGTCGAAGTGTACATTGGTACATTATATATTTTGTTGAATTATATTATTATTTACAAAAAACTTTCTATTTTCTATATTTGATGTGAATTTAAGTTTAAATCAAGTGGTATATATTTACCTAATAAAAAAAGCAATTTTAATGGCATATACCCATAATCTAGAATAAATAGTATTATTTTTTCTCTGAGTGTTAAAAGGACATGACCCATGTTTCCAGTGGGGAGGGGGGGGAGTAAATGGAGAGGATAAGAGTGATAAAGGAGGTAGGAATAAAATTTCGTGAAAAGGAGGGTGAGTTAGATAAAAAGAGGGAGATGGAGTTTTGGCGGAAGGATCTTGGCATCGAGGAAAATTTAGCAGAGGAAGCTAACATTTTCAAAGAAGGGAAATCATTCAGAATTGGTTTGGTTGTTTTTACTTAGTTCTTGGGCTCGGGGATCCAAGAATATAGTTCTTAGATTTAGGAAGTTAGCGATACTTTCATAGTTAGAAGGATGGAAAATTGATTTGGTCTGTTGAATTTTAAGTATCTACATCTATCCTATAGGGCGGTTTTCTAGTTGTTTAATACTTCAAGCACAAAGCCAAGCTAGGAAAAACTACTAATTATGGGTATTCTTACTTAATGCTTGAAATCTTATATTTTAAAAGAGAGTTGGATGAATATGCTTCAAAGAATCAACTCTAAAATTATTTATATTTTCCTAATTAATTTTCTTTATACCTGCAAAAAGAAACAAAAATCTATTTGTTTAATACCTGCATAGAAATATTACATGAACAATTTTTTTAAAAATCAAAATAAACAGGTTAGCAGATTAAATTATAACCAATTGATAACAACAAAACTTTCAAGGTTAGATTCTTATTAATAAAATTAGGGACGTGGTTAGTTCCCTACAATATTGAAATTACTTTATTTGAATGACAATATTGTAATCACTTGACTCGATGATCATAAGTAAACCTTAGTTGGCATCACTTATATTTTTGAATTGACAGGGATTTTCAGTATGCTTGTTCATAGAGATGTGCTTAGTGATAGTTATTGGGATACTTACATGGCACATCCAATCCATGATATTGGTATTATTAATACACCTAATTCTTCTACTCATCCCATTCAATGTGAATTTTTTTAGGAGCTACAAAATTTATTCATTAGTTCCTTACTGTTAGTGACAACAATTATATTACCTTTAATGAAGTATCCAAAACTCCCATGTGAAGGATTGAAATTAGAGTTTGATCCATGTAGTTTTAGATGATTTGTATATTTGGGATATTTTGTGTCAATGTAGTAGATATTAGAAGAGCTTAAATATGCAAAGAATGATATTAAGCTTCTCACAAATGTATGTACAAGGTTCCCACCAGTCTATGGATGAGGTTTCCTATGAGCGAGGTAGAATGGAAAAGGTAGAGGATTATGAGAAGAGAAAAAATGGTAATTGTTATGAAGACTAGATCTATGAGCTTAGAAAGGGTGTGGGAAATATCTTTCCTTCACATCTACTATATTACTCAAATTTAGTTAAGAAGTGCATTCATTTCCTACGTGTTTACACTAAAATTATCTATTCTTTTATATTTTATGTTAAATATTTTCACCTTTCTGTGGTACCCATTTTTCCTTCCCATCCCAACCATTATAAATGGAATTCGCCTTTGGTTTCCTCCTCTCCTTCCTATCATGTTGACAAAACATCGACCCAAATTCTTCATTACTTATTTCATTGAATAATATGTATATTTAAATTTTTTAATCCTAGTCTAGTTTTTCTCCCCTTTCACAATATACAATCACCCTAGCCAAGACTATTTTCTTATCCCTTATCTACCTACCTATCTTTTTTCTTACTTGGAAAAAAAATAAAAGAATATAACATTCTTCTTTCTTTATTTTACACATATAGAAGTTCCTAAAAAAAATGTTTTTTATTTATAGAAGAATAAATAGTTAAGAAATGATCTAAAATAAATTTATTTTATATAAGTGAGAATCCATGAGACGATTTTTTGTTTATCTTTCCTTCTCATTTTCTTTTTCTTTAAACTTTATATATGTACTCGTTTTTTCTTTTATTTTTTAGTATATAGAAAGATAACTTCTTTATGACTTCTCACATTTTAGTCTAAATATTTTCCAAAAGAGAGCAATGATTCTTTGTTTTCTAGGTTAATACACCCAAATTCATAATATAAAATGGAAAAGGGATTCATAGCTACATCTTCGTATAATAAATTATATACTCCCTTACATTCACTTTACATTCTTTTTTTTGTTAGTAAGAGTAGAAACATTATATTACTTCAGAACAAATAAACTACAAAATTAATATTACATGCCATCTCATCTTGCTGTACAAACCTAGAAAATCTGGATTAATATCAGAAGGATTCCCATTAGCTTCCCCATTACCAGAGGGATTACAAAAAATACTAGCCTTTCAGTCCTCGATTCCAAGTCTACACAGAGACAAAATATTACTAGGACATACATCTTTCTGAAAGTCTAAAATGTTTAAAACAAAATAATCCAAATAAAGCATTAAGTAATTTAACATAGCAACTCTAGAACGAGAAATTGCAGAGACGACTCGAGTAGCAAGAACCTTACTTTGACAAAAAGAAAACCAAGATATAATAGCTTCCATTACTGGTCAGAGAGGGAGTGAGGACAAGAGGCTTGTTCCTCCCTTGGCATCTCACTGGGTTGGTCTATGAATTCCTCAGTAAGCATTTCCAGCAAGCGGTAACTCAGTGTACTGTCATGCTATCCTCCTTGAATTAGGTTCATTGCCTCTCTAATCCCATGCGTTGGATGCACCTTAGCTTGGAGATCTTGGGTAAGAAGAATTTTCACTACCCAAAAGTGGTTGGAAACAAGGGGCCTACCTTATGTGTCTCATTAAGCATTTCCAGCAAGTGGTAACCCGATGTATTGTCTTGTTGTAATTCTCGAATCATGTTCATTGCCTCTCTAATCCCATGTGCTAGATGCACCTTAGCTTGGAGATCCCATGACAACAGAATTTTCATTACACAAAAGGGGTTGGAAGAAAGGGGCCTACATTTATGTGTCTCATATGATACTTTGATGTTTATATTTTGTATATTGGGTGTAAAACCCTACTTCACATGAGTATGAGGATTTGTTAGATATATTGGGCATAAGCCAATGCATATGCTTCATTTAGCATGTATGCGATTGTATGTGTTGGGCATGGACCCTGAAGCACATGATTGATAAGATTTTATGTTGAGCATAAGCTCTGGAGCACAAGAATTTCTTTATGTTTGTGTTGATCGTGAGATTTGGAGCACATGAGTGTGTTTTATGTTTATGTTGAATGCAAGCTCTGGAGCACATGAGTGTTTTGATGTTTGTGTTGAGCGCGAGCTCTGGAGCACATGAGTTATGAAATTCTTGTGTTGAGCATAAGCTCTTAAGCACATGAAAGATAAAAATTTCAAGTGTTGGGCATAATCCCTGAAGCATTCCAAATTGATGTTGAGCATAAGCTATGGAGCATCGAATCCTTAGCCATTGTATCCCTAGGTGTATAATACAAGTACATCATAGAACTAGTGTTGAGAGAGAGGCTATGGAATTGCACTAAGTGTAACTCCTAGTTTTTAGCGTTGAGTGTGGGCTCTGAATAACACTAGGATTGACTAAAAATTAATTGTGTTGAGTGAAAACGACTCTAATAAAACACCGACCTCATCTTACTTATTTTTAAGTTGATTAAATGAAATTTTGAATTTATGTTTCTCATCAAGAACTGAAGAATTACCACGATATACGAGGTAATCCAACATGTAAGGAGTTTTAGAGCTTCCTAACTTAGTTTCTCAACCCTACCTGAAGGCCTTAATAAAAGAAATGATTATAAGCTAATGAAATTATCATGTGATTCAGATCATGATATATGATACCTAAAGTAAATGTTAACAATGATATATATATAT
>LPNX011026330.1:287530-345466 GCA_001517045.1 Pseudotsuga menziesii
AATTATATTTGTGGTGAGAAAGAAGTTGTGGAGCACATGAGTCTTGAGACATTTGTGTTGAGAACAAAGTCTTGGAACACATGAAAATATAATTTGGAAGTGTTGCGCATAAGCCCTGAATCCTTCCATGTTGATGTTGAGCATAAGATCTGCAACATCGGATCCTTGGCCATTGTATCCCTAGGAGTATCGTACAAGTACATCCTAGCATTAATGTTGAGCAAAGAGCTCTGGAATTGCACAAAGTTTGTAACTCCCTATTTTTACTATTGAGTATGGGCTCTGGTAAGCACTAGGAGTTACTGAAAAGAATTAATGATTCCAGACTGAAAATGACTTGAGAAAAATATTGATCTCATCTGATTTATTTGTAAGTGATTAAATGAAATTTTGAATTTTTGTATTCTCATCAAGTACTGAAGAACTACCATGCTATACAAGGGAATCCAACATGCAAGGATTTTCAGATTTGCCTAGCCTAATAGACCTAACCATCTACCTGATGTCCTTAATGAAGAAAGTGGCGTAAGTCTAGGGATCACAATATGTGATACCCTAAGATGAATATTAACAAATAATATATTATTATATATTTTATACAGAGTATGTATAAAAATTACACATAGTAATAATATTAATAATGTAAGAAAGAAGGAAAAGTTGCATCTATTATTGTTATTACTAAGATAAAAGTTACATATTATAATACCCATAAAAGTCGAATTAGGAACTAGTTGAAAGATCCAGTTAAAATATTAAAAGTACTAAATTAAATAAAAGGGTTAAATCAAGAAATGAAGTAATTCTTGATTTAACTTCCCCTTTGACTAAAAAGTCTATCTATAAAGTCCCAAGCCAAAGAGAGGCTTGGGGATCCCATTATATATTTTTGGAATCATTATTATGCCTGTAAAAATTCTCAAGAGAGAGTTCTTGGAGAACATTTCCCTAAGAGGAAAAAGGAGAACTCATCTAGACCTGATATACAAACTAGGGTAGCCTCACCTTAGGAGCACTAAGCTACTTGGATGTTGGAACCAGCTCCGAGGGATCCAGATTTAAACGAGGAACGATTCCAGGTCATGGTTGGGTAGAACGTGGTAGCTCCCAAGTCATTTAGTCATCTATACAAAGGGAATATTTGCCTATGAATTGTTAATGCTCGGTATTTGAGTGTGCAGGTTTCAGCCATTACAGGAGCTTAACATTTCAGGTTTGAGTTTCTGGACTACCTATTTCAATTCTTAGAATAAGGGTGGATAAATTATGCAAGGTATTATATTGAATATTCTAACCCTATGTATTACTATTTTTCCCTCTCAAATTATTCTAGGGTTTACATTTTAAATTTATATAAACCCTAGGCTATAAATTATCTTATGTACTAGATCTATCAAAGTTTTGGGTATTTTAGTTTTACTTCCGTAATTTAGTTCTTGTTTAAAGATTCCTCAAGGGTGTTGTTTCCTTTCCATTTTACTTCTACATTCTCTTTGATAGCTTAAACTCTGCTTTTTTTAAAATTAGGTTTTATTTCTAAGAACTGGGCCTATATGTTTTAATTGTGTAGAAACCCTACTGGCAGATTTAATATTGCTAATTGAGCCTTTCTTAGAGATAAGACTAGGTTAAGTTCCAATTTTAAAACAAAACTATAAATACTAATTTAACAATATTATAAACAACAATATTCTTTATCTAATATTAACCATAAATTTTAAAGTAACCAAGCTAAGACAAAAACCATAAATAAAATCATGCTAAACAATCAAGATAAACATTAGCATTGTTCTCAAAACCAGAATTATCATAAACCATTTAGCATTACAAGTATCGAGACCATATAATTGGTCCACGGTTTATAACCTCTATACTATCTATATCTACCAAGTATAAACAATAACAATATTATCAACATTATAAATACATTACATAAGTAATAATCCAAACCATCTAATACTAAAATCCACATAACAAATCTACATAACAAAATCATATGACCTAAAATAAAAGTTCCAACATAATATTACCTACATCTACCAATTAAAACACAATGATAAAATCATTACAGTAATGACTTAAAACCATATATATACAAAGAGGTCACAGTATCAACCCTTGTGGGTGTCCAAGCCCAAATCACATGCCATAATAAAACCACGATAATAATACATATGTAGTAATCATTTAAACACCAATGTATTGACAGAGAGGTCACGTGATCGAATCATGTGGACACTCAAATGCCAAATCACATTTCCATATATTTTATAAACCCTCATCTCAGACAATGACCCGGGATGAAATCCTGTAGGGTCCTTTAAAGCCACACTATACACAATTATACTCAGGTTGTAAATAAAGTAATTACCTCCTGTACACAGAGGTCATAAGACCCTTAAAATTCATCACGCTATAATCCTTCGTCTCGGCCCCATACATAACCAATAGTCATTTAAAATAACTATTCAATGCCCTGTCAATGAAATAATCTACGGTAACAATTTCTAGCGCTAGGTTTACACCCATAGTCTACCATACTTAGAAATACACATTATAAAAGTAAATTGTAAGTCTGAGCCTTCTACGCTATCACAGCCACAATGGTGGGTTCCAACACCATTCACGGCATGGTCCCAAATCCATCAATGCTGCCAGTATAGTCATCCTTCTAATGAATACAACCCATGAAGATGAATCAACACAGTCCACAAGCATAATGACCATTGAAATAAATGCATCATGAATATATTTATAAACACAATCATATAAGGCTATTACGAAGTTTACACAGTAGTTTCTATTGGACCTTGCACCATTACAAGCAATGTTGTTGCCCTTTGCACATAACATAAACCAAAACACTAATTATAAAATACACACAGAGCTCGTTGAAGGTCCCAAGGCTCTATTCGCTGCTAGAATCACCATATTAATTACAAATCCAAAACATTACATGCTCGGGCCCGAAGGCCATCGAAACCCCACAATAAACCTTAAGGTTGTTGTTGCACAAAATGGAGAGTCCTTTCCAGACACAGTGAAACCCCAAACAAAAACGCATCTTTTGGAAGCAGACCCTAAGCAAACCCCAACCAACGACGAGTGAAACACAGTCTTAACCATGAAGCCAAGAGGTAACAATTGAAGACTTGTTTAAGAGGCTTACCATAAAGGTATGTATTTTCCCATGACTTGCATTTCAGCTACAAACATGCCTCTCCTCGCCATCCCTATAACCTGAAACCACAACAGGATAATAATGATGAGAAGTATGAAACATTGAACAAGATACAGTAACAAACAGTGTTGTGAAATGAAACATTATCATACCTATCATTTCCATGAAAGTAGCATTATCCATACTGCGCAGGGCAAAGGGTAAGCAGCCAAGCTACGAATGACCAAACCACTTTGTTGAGCCATGCCCTAAGCTAGGTTGCCACTCTTTCCAGTGCACATTGAATGCGACAACTTGTTTCCCATTAATGCCCTCCAATGCCACAATCATATAGTTCATACGCGATACATCAACATAAATTTCCATTCTATGTAATATTTATAAACCCCTTATGCAACTTTTAAACTTAGGCTTAAGTCCTAGGTCCATGGAAGATGCAATATGCCATGGAACCTTTAAAACTAAGGTTTTTGGTAAGTATATTTTATCCTTCCACTATTAGAGAGAATCAAACCTTATAGGAAGTATACAGTAGGGCATTATCAAGTTGTAATCTTTTATAACATAGTAAATAATTATTACATTAATAATAACTCTACATCGCATAAAGGAGTAAGGATGTAGTGACCACGTCACTAGCATATAGTCCTTAATGAGTAATAATAACCAACAACATAATAGGACAGGGATGCAAATGCAAGCACTAGCAATCAATGATCAGTACCTTCTGTTAAGCATTATAAACAAGTTATCTGTCGCCAAGTATACCTGCACATAAACGGGATAAGAATGCCTTAGTTCGGCAGAACTAAGTTAGCATGTTGTGTCAAGTATAAACTGTTACCTCTCGGGGTTACAACGAAAAACTAGTCCCGCCACTCCACTCCTTTGTTTCCAAGAACAAAGTTAAGTTAGAACCATGTAAACAACATCAAGTGCATGCTATAATCAATAAAGTACATAATCAAATATCTAACATACACAACAATACAGAACCGTAAGAATTGCATAGTAATCAACATTTCAACATCATAAGTAAAACAATAATAATCATAACTTAAAGTAAGAAAGCAAGACGTAAGAACAACTTATGACAAAACAACAGTACAAATATAGTATGACACATTCCGCAAGTCCAAAAATGTCTAGCATAGGTAGTTTTCAGTAGCCTAATAATTTTTATTTTTATTTTCAATTTTTGGGGACATTACAGAAAGCTTTGTTTCCATCAAACAAACTTTTGATAAAGTATATAATCTTGAGTGGAATAGTAGTGCTTCTAATAATTATTGCACTACAATCGTCGGATTCAAATGGATGCTTAATCAAGTAAACAAATTTGTTGGTATAAGCAATTTTTGATAAGTTCAATTTATTTTTTTGTGCAGGTTGTCAACTACTATCTAAACATGCATACAATTCAATATTCATTGGTTCTTGTTATTTCTTATTTTCTCCTTGTAGCATTATACTGACCCATTTTATGTTTTCCCCTGCTTTCTGATGTTGCATTTGAGTAGTCCAGAAAAAGAGAGATATTCTTGAGTAGCTCAATATCTTTTATCAAAGGGGTCGATCTGATCTATATAGAACAATCCTTCTTTAGTCATCAATTAGGGGGGGGTTTATAAATGCATTATTATCTCATTCAACCTGATTTATAACCACACAATACTTGGTACTATTTTGTGAGTATACTTGCAAGGTTCATGAGTCTTATTGTTGTTATTATAAAGTGTGGTATCTCTACTCTTCAACCTCATTGATATACAGTTGAAGAAATAACTTGATGAATTCAAGGTCATAACTTTTAACTAGATGGTCTACTAATATTTGGAATGATAAATAGGAAATTAAGGATTGAACGCTAATATTTTCTTGTCATATCTTTGTAATATATACATGTTACCTAGATTCCCAAATGGAGTATTTGGTATAGTAGGAGTGGGATCCAACACATCGAGGATAGGTGGATACTGTGTTACCAATGGTGGTATCATGCTTCCTCAAATAAAATATCCTTGGTAGAAATAACAATTGTCATCCACTGCCATTTTTATTTCCACCCTAGGAGAATCAAAGCAAAGAAAACCATCTTCACCCTGTAATAAAAAAAACGGTTTTGGTAATCGATTTCATTATAGTTACAACAATAAAATAGATAGCTCCACCTCCAAGAAAAGAAATTTATGTATGTAGTGGAGTACATGAAATTGAGAGGAGATAAATGATGATTAGTAGGAAATCGCTTTTGACTCCTATTTGTAGGCTACTTATACATGGATTTTCTTGGGGCTGCTAAAATTCCTTTGTGCCCTCCTTGTGACTAGCCAGTGAGTTTGTTTTCCCTCTAGGCCTGGCCCCTAACCTATGTCATCTGTCCAAGGGCTGATACATGGCTGTTGTGACCTCCTTTTGTTGGCCTTGGGATGACGTCATGCCCTCCTTTAGCTTCTCATACATAGTTGTTACCTCTTCATGGTTTCCAGACTTCAAACGTAGCCTTCTTCACCTATTTGAATTTGATTTTTAACTTTTTGAGCTAGTTCATGCCACACCCCATATTTCAAGTGCATACACAACTGTGACTCTCCTGTCTAGTGAGGTCAAAACATTCATAAGTCGCACTTCACTCCTTTACATATTTCTTTACCTTGGCTTGAACTGATAAAGGTTGCATGTAGTTTGTTTGGGGGTTGCTTCCTATTTGGATAGGACAAACCTAGACTATGACTTCCATGTAAATAATCTATGTACTTTGAAATTACTTTTTATGATTTTGCATGTACTTAATAACAATTTGGTTATTATTTTTTTAAATTAATTAAAGTTGATAAACCATTAATGCATGCACTAATAATATCCATGGCATACCCAAGTTGGGCTCGAGCAGCCACTCGTAGAAAGGCTTGTAACCTGCGGGATACGCCATAGCCATTTCCATTGCCATTGCAATTTTTTTATTTTTTTGATCAATTTCGTTATATTTACATGGCCAAAGTAGATAAATTCACCTTTAAGAAATAAAAAAATTAATGTAGTGGAAAACGTGAAATTGAGAGGAGATAAAATTTGATTAGTATGCAATCGCTTTTGATTCCTGTTTGTAGGATTCTTATACATGCCTTTTCATTTTCCTTCTAAACTTGACTTCTATGATCTTTGTGACTGGTGAGTGACTGTGTATGCCTTGTAGGCTGGGCCCTGACCTGTGGCAACCCTCCAAGGGATGAGTCGTGGCTTCTATGAACTTTTTTTTTTGTCCATGTGTTGAGTATGTGGCCTCCTTTAGCTTCCCATAGAGAGTCAATTCCTTATTTCCTTGTTCAAACTTGATGTTTGCACTTGTTGAGCTTGGTCATCCAAGACCCAACCCTAAAGGGAATACACAACCACTCTCCAGTCTAAGGTGGCCAGAACATTCATAACTCGTGTATCACTCCTTTCAACATTTCTTGAACTTTGCTTGAACTAAAATAGGTTGGATGTCATCTTCTTGGGGCCTTCTTTCTATTCGGATAGAACAAACCTAGACTATGATTCCCATGTAAATACTCTATGTACTTTGAAATTAATTTTCCTGAATTTGCATACTTAATAACATACCTATAGCTATGAGCCTATTCAATGTTTAGAAAACATCCGCTGACCACATAGAGTGCCCAACTTCCAACATTATTAGACAAGGATATTGTTTTCTATTATTTTTTTCTATAATGACTTGAACATTCTCTACTTCCAAATTTATACTATGCCATAGAATCTAGATGATAGATAATCTGATCAAGGAACTATTATGAGTATTACAAATAGTTTTTCCTATTTTTTTGCTAAAACGATTCCCTAAAGTTCACTCCCTTATGCCTGGGTTGTGACCTTTCTTATCCCTCCAAGGCCGGGGCTAAGCTGTTGGTGTGGTGCCTTCTTCTCTTGCCCATGGGCTGAGATTGTGACCTCTCGTAGCTGCCCCTACATAGCCTTTCACTTTTTCTAGTTGTAAATTTTGAAATAGGGCCTCCTTTTCATGTTTGAAAATTATTCCTACCCTTGTTGAGCTAGGTCATGCCAGTGCCAAACCCGTTAGGGAATACACATTCACCGCCAGATTTAGGGTTTCCCACGCCACCCATTTCCACCCCAGTTCCCACTCGGTTTCTTCACTATACCATTTGTTTAGCTGGTTTTCTTCCTTGAATAAGATGCAAATGGAGCCCTAGCAGATGTCCATGTCTGGCTTGAATGCAGGAATGCAGGAGGACCCTAAGGGAACACGACCTTGTTTAGGTAATTTTACCTGTTTCATTTTGTTGCTGTGTGTATATTACCTAAACCCATACCACCTTAACCTTCTCTCTCTCAAAGTAGCCCTTGTGACATCTTGTCCTTTTAGTGACAACAACTGACTCAACATATTTGAGTATACGTCAGATGCCAACAAGATCTATTGACCATTTTTTTAAATTGTTGTGTATTAGTTTCACTATAATTTTGCTATTTTTATACTATGTATATTGGAAATGAAAATCCATCTCAAGGATCATCTTTAATGTCTCTTAAACATTAACTTTAATTGTGCTTTAGAAAATAATTACTATTTAATCATATATAATTACATGTTGATATTTAATTGTACATCTGAAAAACAGTTAAATTAAAGTAGTTATGCTTTTATTTTTATTTTTTTGGCATACATTTACTAGAACATGTAGTAATGACATTAAATTTTGTGTTTAAGTCTCCATTTTAAAGATCTCCAATACCTTAAATTAAGTAAACATTTTAAAAACAATTTTTACGCTCAGATAGTTGAGCAGCCTTGTCAAAGAATCAAAATAATTCTAGCTTCCAGGTTGTGGTGCTCCTATTTGAGATTTTCCAGGTCTTTTAAATCCTCTATTAGATGTGCCCAAAAGCATGAATCGTGATTCTAGTGACTTGCGCAATCCCCTAAATTACGCAAGCTCCAACACAAAAAGCTTCCAGCTGCAATTAGAATTCTATCTCATAAGAGAATTATGAATTTAAATTCACAATTCTTCTCCCTCTTATGGATTTTTGTATGACATTATTAGAAACATAACCATAATCTATGTTCTCTAAAATGCAGGCATGTTCATTCTTGTTGGAAGAATTTTCATGAAAGCATCTTCAAGGCTATCTCAGATATTTAAATACAAGTTGTGCAATGGATTGAACAAAACATGTAAGTTGCTAACAATTTCTTCTTAAAATACCAATCTTGGGTGGTCTAGTTTTTAGATATGAGAGAACTCTCCATTTTGATTGCATGTACACTCAGGTTCTGCACTCCCAAGTTGTTGTATAAAAGTAGGACTGAAGTGTTGATTTCAGTTGCTTGACAATACTTGCTGCCCCACCAAATGGAGGTATGATCGAAATCCCTTTTAGATAACTTTTACCCATTCACCATTCTCTCTAGGCCATATAGGGTTAGGGTTTTCTTAGTGTTGAGGAGCAAAGGAGAGGAGGTTTCATTCGAAGAGTTTCAAAATATAGGTGTAATTTTTTTATTCTTATTTCACTTATTTACACAACATATTAGACAATCACACAACATGTTACATAGAAAAAGAAGAGAGTAGCAAATCAAGCTAGTATACTCACCCCTTAACCTACTAATTAAAAACCCTAGGCTATAAATTATATCATGTACTAAACCTATCAAAGGTTTGGGTCTTTTAGTTCTACTTCCGTAATTTAGTTCTTGTTTAAAGATTCCTTAAGGGTGTCGTTTCCTTTCCATTTTACTTCTGCATTCTCTTTGATAGCTTTAAGTTTGTTCTTTTAAAACTTAGGTTTTATTTCTAAGAACTGGGCCTATATGTTTTAATTGTGTAGAAGCCCTACTAGCATATTTCATATTGCCAGTAGAGCCTTTCTTTGAGATAAGACTAGGTTAAGTTCCAGTTTTAAAACAAAACAAATTATAGATTTTAATAAACTGATATATTATAAATGAGATCTAATAAACACTTTACATATGTATTATCAAGTATAAAACTGAACTATAACTACTAATTTAACAATACTATAAACAACGGTAATCTTTATCTAAGATTAACCATAAATTTTAAAGTAACCAAGCTAAGCCAAAAACCATCAGTAAACTCATGCTAAACAATCAAGATAAACATTAGCATTGTTCTCAAAACCAGAATTATCATAAGCCATTTAACATTCCAAGTATCGAGACCATATAATTGGTCCATGATTTATAAACTCTATACTATCTATATCTACCAGGTATAAACAATAACAGTATTATCAACATTATAAAGACATTACATAAGTAATAATCCAACCCATCGAATACTAAAATCCACATAACAAATCTACATAACAAAATCGTATGACCTAAAATAAAAGTTCCAACATAATATTACCTACATCTACCAATTAAAACACAATGATAAAATCATTATATTAATGACTTAAAAACCATATAGATACATAGAGGTCATAGTATCGACCCCTGTGGGTGTCCAAGCCCAAATCACATGCCATAATAAAACCACGATAATAATACATATGTAGTAATCACTTAAACACCAATGTATTTACAAAGAGGTCACATGATCAAATCATGTGGACACTAAAATGCCAAATCACATTTCCATATATTTTATAAACCCTCATCTAAGACAACGACCCAGGATGAAATCCTGTAGGGTCCTTTAAATCCACGCTATACACAGTTATACATAGGTTCTAAATAAACTAATTACATCCTATACACAGAGGTTGTAAGACCCTTAAAACTCATTACGTTGTAATTGTTCGTCTCGGCCCCATACATAACCAACAATCATTTAAAATAACTATTCAATGCCCTGTCAATGAAATAATCTACGGAAACAATTTCCAGCATGGGGTTTACACCCACAGTCTACCATACTTACAAATACAAATTATAAAAGTAAATTGTAAGTCTGAGCCTTCTACACTATCGCAGCCACAATGGTGGGTTCCAACGCCATTCACGACGTGGTCCCAAATCCATCAACACTGAAAGTATAGTCATCCTTCTAATGAATACAACCCACGAAGATGAATCAACATAGTCCACAAGCATAATGACCATTGAAATAAACACATCATGAATATATTTAAAAACACAGCCTTGTAAGGCCATTACCAAGTTTACACAGTAGTTTCCATTGGACATTGCACCATTACAAGCAAGGGTGTTGCCCTTTGCACATAACATAAACCATAACACTAATTATAAAATACACACAGAGCCCGTTGAAGGTACCAAGGCTCTATTCACTGATAGAATCACCATATTAATTACAAATCCAAAACATTACATGCTCAAGCTCGAAGGCCATCGAAACCCCACAATAAACCCCAAGGTTGTCTCTACACAAAATGCAGAGTCCTTTCGAGACACAGTGAAACCCCGAACAAAAGCGCATCTTTTGGAAGTAGACTCTAAGCAAAACCCAACCAACGATGAGTGAAACACAGTCTTAACCAAGAAGCCAAGAGGTAACAAGTGAAGACTTGTTTAAGAGGCTTACCATAAAGGTATGGATTTTCCCATGACTTTCATTTTAGCTACAAACATGCCTCTCCTCGCCATACCTATAACCTGGAACCACAACACAATAATAATGATGAGAAGTATGAAACATTGAACAAGCTACAATAAGAAACAGTGTTGCGAAACCAAACATTATCATGCCTATCATTTCCATGAAATTCGCATTCTCCATACTGTGCAAGAGTAAAGGGTAAGCAGCCAAGCTGCAAATGACCAAACCCCTTCGTTGATCCATGCCCTAAGTTGGGTTGCTACTCTTTCCAATGAACATTGAATGCGACAACCTATTTCCCATTAACGCCCTCCAAACCCACTATCCTATAGTTCATGTACGCTATACATCAACATAAATTTCCATTCTATGTAATATTTATAAACCCCTTATGCAACGTTTAAAGTTAGGCTTAATTCCTAGGTCCATGGCAGATGCAATATGCCATGGAATCTTTAAAACTAAGGTTATTGGTAAATATATTTTATCCTTGTAAATTTGAGCATATAGATCTGTAGAGAAAAACAAAACTCACAAAGAAATATCTCACAATTTACTCAGCAATTGAAGAATGAAACAGTGCAAAAGGCTTGCAGCTGTGAATGCTTTCATTAATCAAAAAGTAATTCAGATGATAATTACAATAATGTAAAATGGCTTTAATAGCCATAAGCAATTCGAATCCACATGAGGAAGTTCGAATTGATGATTCTACTTGACTACAGGTAACCAAGACATTGTCTAAATCACTATTGGAGGACCCAGTAGTTAACTGTCCTTATCTAAATCATAACCGGAGTTCTAAAACACAACCAAGTGTTACATTTAGTATTAAATAATGGTTAACTAACTGTGGTAGGTGAGAAAAGCGCCCCACATGTGTGCAATTAATTAAACCATTATTTAACTCAATGTAGAGAGCTAGAACTGAATGTAACTGACTCCTAACTTGGCTTGAGTAGTTATTAACTGAAGTGAACTGACCTTGGTTGGTTTCGGCACTCCCAGTTGCTTCCTAAATTTTAGGGATTGATCTAGGAGACTCCTAAACTTATGCAATCAAGTGCAATAAGTGGCAATGAGCCTCAATTAGTGTTCCCCACACTTTGGTAACTGAAACATGTGCCCCAATTAGGTCAAGTTTAACCAATGGTGCTAATGACTATAAATAGACTGGATGGACTCCCGATTTAGACATATGACCAAATTTGGACAAGGGAGGATTAATAATCCTAACACCCCCCCTGAATGCTAACTTGGACAAACTGTGGGCCCTGGTAACTAAGACCATAGGTCACCCATTACATCAAGTAAAATAAAGTAACTGCTTAATACAAGTAACTAGGGCAAAAACCACATGGGAAAAAATCCCTCCTTCTATCTAAGCAGGTAGAATCAGGTCTCAAGTTTGAAAAACTTGAAAATATGTTGTTGCAATCTTCATCTCTGTGAGGTAGTGAAGCAGCATGCATGGTGTGCTATGCACAAGTATTCTGGGGCCTGGCATGTATACTTCTCCTTTTTCTCCAAAACTGATGATGGAAGGAAGGAGGAATGTAACTTTTGTCTCTTGCTGAATGAAGAGGTGTATGATCATATCGATTCTTCTGAATGTAGTAAGAATGAGCCCTTTCCATATTGCATCTTACAGGAATTCTATTACATCTCTCTGAAGGAGGAAAAATAGTATGGCATAGCACAAGAGTCTTTCCTTTCTGAGTGTCAGTTGAGTTTCCAGTCATCTTCCTAGCTTCCAGTTTGGAAGTAGGGACTGAATCTAGATCTGAGTCACCCTGAATCTTAATCTCATAAACTCATATAGATGGATCTGCAATACTAGTAGAAGCTGTAAAAGAAGTAGATGCAATGGTAAATTTACCTTCCCTTGCAGGTGGCTGCTGAGAGTGCACTGGTTCTGAAGGAGGCATGAAATGTGAGAAATCATATGCTCTTAAAGCATGATTCACAATACCCTTTGCTATGATGCTCCCAGTAGAGATATCTGTGATCTCCACTGAGTCAGGACCAAATATCACTCGCTTTGGAGATCTAGTATGGGTCATCTGATAGATAGATAACAGGTTTGAAGCCAGGGAGAAAACAAACAATACATCTTTGAACCTTCCATGTTCAAGTTGGATAGAGCCCTTCCCTTTGGTTTGGATTTTACTGTTATTTCCCATCTGAATACTAGGACCATCAAAGGACTGAAAAGAAGAGAATGATTCTATGGAAGCAGCCATATGGTTGGAAGCTCCAGAATCAATGAGGAAGGCAGGTGTTGATGTGCAGCAAGCTTTCAGTGCATGTTTTTCCTTGGGTATTCTTCTTATTCTTCTTCAGAGTCTTCCTTCCTTCCACTAGCAGGTACATAAATGTTGTGCCTTTTCAAAACAAGAGCCATTTCATCAAGTTGTCTTCTCATACAGGAGCTTTCTAAATGGAAGCCCCTTCCACAGTAAGGGCAGAGGATCTTGCCTTTGCTATTCTTCTTGCTTCTCTTCAAACCTGAAGGTTCTTTTGACTGTTCAGACTCATCTCTTTGCTTCCCTCTTTCATTCGCTACCTTATCTCCTCTTGCAACAAGAGCTATATCTTTGGGAGATCGAATGATCCCCATTTGGATCAATTTATCATTTTCAGAAATAAGAGATTGAATGAAATCATTAAGAGTGGGCATCTTCCAATTTGGAGTAGTGAGCCTTACCGTTTGGAAGGTGGATACAAATACTGAGTAGTCTGAATTGAGCTTGGTGAGAATAGAAAGGATGAGCTGGGTTTCATCCTTCTTCACTTTGCATTGCTTCAACTGATACATCAGGTTCTTGAACTTTGAGAAGAATTCATTTAGAGATTCGAAATCTGATGGATTGAGAGTAATCAGATCATTTTCTAGCTAATGGATCCTCATCTCATCATGCTTATCAAACAAGGAAGCAAGCTTGTCCCAAACCTCCTTGGGAGTTTCCAAGTCTCGGATGTGAAATTGAAGATCCCTAGAGACTGAGGATTGCATGAGTCCAATAGCTTCATCAAGCCTGTTCATGTATTTAACTTTGTCTTTCTCTGATTCTAGCTCTCCTTCTGTTTCTTCTATGAGTCTGAAGAGATGCTTGGTGCGGAGCAATACTTTCATGTCATCCTTCCACTGGTGATAGTTGAAGGGAGTGAGAAGTTCTTTTTGATGAGCCATTTCAAAGTAATAGGAAGAACTGAGCTGCTGTAGCGAATGTAATGAGAAGTAGAGGCTGCTTGTAGCGAATGTTGTAAGAAAACCTGATAACCTGTCACACAATCAAACAAAAAAAGTGACAGCAGAGGCCGTGCCCCACCAGATGTCAACGTGCTTGGAAGAAAACGTGGCCGTAAGCTGACCAACGAGGAATCTAGAGGAGCCAGTTAATTCAGAACTGTAATGCGCATCCTCTGCAAGTCTGCTTATGATACAAAGCGCTGAGAATTGCACCCCATGATCAGGTGACAGTAACTCCAATGCAAATTCAGTGGCAGTATGGTTCTGATCGGAAAGAAGAACGTTCACCACGTCCTCAGGCGATAGAAATTCTAAAATTTTTAGAACAAGGCGATGGATGCGAAGAGGCAACTCGTCGTCGGCATGGCGGTGTTTTCTTTTTAATAAACAAAGAAAGTGGGGGATCGCTCCTTCTTGGATTATGTCTATCCGAGCTGAATCGCTCTTTCTGGAAAGCGATTTCAAGAGGGTCAAAGCGCACTCTTCCAAGATATTGACATCTGCAGGAACGCCATCACGATCGTTGCTTGAAATCTGGGAAGTAATTTCAAGCTGTTGAATTAAAACGAAAACAACTCGGGCCTTGTTATCTAATTCACAAGAGCTTTCAACATTAAAAAAAACAAAGTGATCCGGTTGGAGATCTGAGGAGGAGAGGAGTCTTGTCCACCGAGGCTCTGATACCATGTAAATTTGAGCATATAGATCTGTAGACAAAAACAAAACTCACAAAGAAAGATCTCACAATTTACTCAGCAATTGAAGAATGAAACAGTGCAAAAGGCTTGCAGCTGTGAATGCTTTCATTAATCAAAAATTAATTCAGATGATAATTACAATAATGTAAAATGGCTTTAATAGCCATAAGCAATTCGAATCCACATGAGGAAGTTCGAATTGATGATTCTACTTGACTATAGGTAACCAAGACATTGTCTAAATCACTATTGGAGGACCCAGTAGTTAACTGTCCTTGTCTAAATCATAACCGGAGTTCTAAAACACAACCAAGTGTTACATTTAGTATTAAATAATGGTTAACTAACTGTGGTAGGTGAGAAAAGTGCCCCACATGTGTGCAATTAATTAAACCATTATTTAACTGAATGTAGAGAGCTAGAACTGAATGTAACTGACTCCTAACATGGCTTGACTAGTCATTAACTGAAGTGAACTGACCTTGGTTGGTTTCGGCACTCCCAGTTGCTTCCTAAATTGTAGGGATTGATCTAGGAGACTCCTAAACTTATGCAATCAAGTGCAATAAGTGGCAGTGAGCCTCAATTAGTGTTCCCCACACTTTGATAACTGAAACATGTGCCCCAATTAGGTCAAGTTTAACCAATGGTGCTAATGACTATAAATAGACTGGATGGACTCCCGATTTAGACATGACTCCCGATTTAGACATATGACCAAATTTGGACAAGCGAGGATTAATAATCCTAACAATCCTTCCACTATTAGAGAGAATCAAACCTTATAGGAAGTATACACTAGGGAAATTAAGAGGAGTTAAAATTTGATTAGTATGCAATCGCTTTCGATTCCTATTTGTAGGCTTCTTATACACGCCTTTTCACGTGCCTTCTAAACTTGCTTTCTATCATCTTCGTGACTAGCGAGTGACTGTGTATGCCATGTAGGGCTAGGCCTTGACATGTGGTAGCCCTCCAAGGGATGAGTCGTGGCTTCTATGAACTTTTTTTTTTGGCCATGTGTTGAGGATGTATCCCCCTTTAGCTTCCCATATAGATTTATTTCCTTCTTTCCCTGTTCAAAATTTATGTTTGCACTTGTTTAACTTGGTCATGCCACACCCCAACCCTAAAGGGAATGGACAACCACTCTCCAGTCTAAGAAGGTCAAAACATTCATAAGTTGTGTGTCACTCCTTTCAACATTTCTTGAACTTTGCTTGAACTGATACAGGTTGGATGTCATCTTCTTGGGGCCTTCTTTCTATTTGGATAGGACAAACCTATACTATGATTCCCATGTAAATACTCTATGTAATTTGAAATTAATTTTCCTGAATTTACATACTTAATAACAAGGCCGATAGCTATGAGCCTGTTCAATGTCTAGAAAACATCCACTGACCAAATAGAGTGCCCGACTTCCAACATTATTGGACAAAAATACTGTTTTCTATCGTTTTTTCTATAATGACTTGAACATTCTCTACTTCCAAATTTCTACTATGCCATAGAATCTAGATGATAGAGAATCTCATCAAGGAACTATTATGAGTACTACAAATAGTTTTTCTTGTTTTTTTGTGGAAACGATTCCCTAAAGTTCACTACCTTAGTCCTGGGTAGTGACCTTTCTTATCCCTCCAAGGTTTAATCCATTGGTGTGGTGCCTTCTTCTCATGCCCATGGGATGAGAATGTTACCTGTTGTATCTACCCATAAATATCCTTTCACTTTTGATGGTTGTCAATTTTGAAACGGGGCCTCCTTTCCTTTTTTGAAAATTATGCCTGCCTTTGTTGAGCTAGGTCATGCTAGTGCCAAACCCTTTAGGGAATCACACATTCACTACTAGAGTTAGGGTTTCTTGCGCTACCCATTTCCACCCCAGTTCCCACTCGATTTCTTCACTGTACCATTTGTTTATCTGGTTTTCTTCCTTGAATAAGATGCAAATGGAGCTGTAGCAAATGTCCATGTTTGGCTTGAATGAAGGAATGCAGGAGGACCCTAAGGGAACATGACCTTGTTAAGGTGGTTTTACGTGTTTGGTTTTGTTGCTGTGTGTATCTTACCTAAACCCATACTAACTTTAACCTTCTCTCTCTCAAAGTAACCCTTATGATAGCTTGTCCTTTTAGTGACAACAACTAACTCAACATATCTGAGTATACGTTAGATCCAAACAAGATCTATTTACCATTTTTTTAAATTGCTGTGTATTATTTTCACTATACTTTTGCTATTTTTATACTATGTATATTGGAAATGAAAATCCATCTCAAGGATCAACTTTAATGTCTCTTAAACATTAACTTTAATTGTGCTTTAGGAAATACTTATGTTTAATAAATATAATTACATGTTGATATTTAATTGTACATCTGAAAAATAGTTAAATTAAAGTAGTTATGCTTTTATTTTTATTTTTTTGGCATACATTTACTAGAACATGCAGTAATGCCATTAAATTATGTGTTTAAGTATCCATTTTAAAAATATCCATTACCTTAAATTAAGTAAATGTTTTAAAAACAGTTTATGCTCAGACAGTTGAGCATCCTTGTCAAATAATCAAAATAATTCTAGCTTTTGGGTTGTGGTGCTTCTATTCGATATTTTCCAGGTCTTTGAAATCCTCAGTTACATGTCCCAAAAGCTTGAATCGTGATTCTAGTGACTTGCGTAATCCACTGAATTACACAAGCTCCAACACAAAAAGCTTCCAGTTGCAATTAGAATTCTATCTCATAAGAGGATTCTAAATTGAAATTCACAATTCTTCTCCCTCTTATGGAGTTTTCTAGGACATTATCAGAAACATAACCATAATCTATATTCTCTAAAATGCAGGCATGTTCATTCTTGTTGGAAGAATTTTCATGGAAGCATCTTCGAGGCTGTCTCAGATATTTAAATACAAGTTGCGCAATGGCTTGAACAAAACATGTAATTTGCTAAAATTTATTCTTAAAATACCATTCTTGGGTGGATTAGTTTTTTATATATGAGAGAACTCTCCATTTTGATTGCCTGTGCACTCAGGTTCTACACTCCCAAGTTGTTGTATAAGAGTATGAATGAAGTGTCAATTTCAGTCACTTGACAATACTTGCTGCCCCACCAAATGGAGGTATGATCGAAACCCCTTTTAGATAACTTGTACCCATTCACCATTCTCTCCATACCATCTAGGGTTAGGGTTTGCTTAGTTTTGAGGAGAAAAGGAGAGGAGGTTTTATTCGAAGATTTTCATGTTAAATGTTTAACCATAAAATATATTATTATTTGACAAAAGGATTTGGATTTTGGTCAGGCAGCAAACCATAAAGGAGTGATGCTTGATTGGGTAATTTCAATCGAGTTCTAAAGGCTATGATGAATACCGATATATTGGGTGCAATTTATTCTTGAGGTTCATAACTTGAGAATTCAGAACTACAACCAACTTTCTCATAATATTAGTATGCATAATTTGCAAAAAGACAAGGGTGCTTGAAGAAAAAGCTCAAATATGAAATTGCACCCCTCGGGGAATGGCTAATAATGGTTCAAACAAAAATGATGGAGCAAATCTGATGTCAAATACAAGATTCCTAAATAGATTTCTAAAAATTGAACTTATCTTACTAATATGTAGTAGGCCAATAACTTGTATCATGTTGTTTGTTGGACTCTAAATGCCATTTATAGCCTCATTGATTATGAATTTTGTTTTAGTTATGTATCACTCTAAGTCCCATTTTGATAAATTCACGCTTACATGGTATCTAAATGAGCAGGGTTTTTCAATTGGGTTTAGCTCAAGTGGTTTTGAGATGGAGCATTATCCTCCCCACCCGGGTTTTGTTCCCCTAAGTGACATGTTGAGCTCATAATGAGAATAATGTTGTGACACCTTGTATCATCATGCCACATACATCTCACAATACTCCATAGTTAACCATCATCAACTTGAACCATATCCAAGTTAACTCTCATTTCATTTAAATCGACTATAAATGGACCTGGAAATTTTTTAATTGACTTTCTATGAGATTTTTTATTGAGGAAATGCGTATAAGTGAACTCTAAACTAAGAATAACCCTGTAAGAAATTCACGAGGAATATGAAAGTGTATACCAAACCATTTCCATGATCCAAAACTGAGAGATTAAACTTGGAACCTTCCAAAAGACCTCAGACCACTTGTGAGTGCTCTGATACGAAATCCACGCTAGTTAACATGACTATTTTGTGTAGGTGCAAATGAGAGTCTCTTCCATTAAAATATGATAAATATATAGAAGAGTGATGTATGTTATAACATTCTAAATGGAATAAGGGCTTATGGAATGTGCACTCCCTCATGACCATATTGTCAATGACTTTGCTGAGATTGCGATTAGGGGCTGATAATATTAATAGTTCAATAGCTATCATGAAAATCACTTTGTTGTACCTTATATGTTGCACCATGTTTGATTGGTGAAATTTTCATTTGATTTTCTATGGTAATCGAAAACAACATTTTACAAGGTTATTCAAGGACAATCGGTACATTTTACTAAAAACAAAATACATCAAAAAGAGCATACAATATAAGGTATCTACCTCCTAATCATTCTCGAAAGTTATTGGCATGGCCATTATTAAACCCTAATATATCCATTGGCATGGCCATTTTTAAACCATAATTTATTGATGGCCCTTATTAAACCATAATTTAGCGTTTGGCATGCCCTTATTAAACGCTAATTTATCCATTGGCATGGCCCTTATTAAACCCTAATTTATCCTAAATGTATATTAAATAGTAAATATGTGGATTCAGTGCTCACTGGTATAGTCTTGCCATATCGGGAATCAACCCACTTCCCCCTAAATTAGACCTTGTGTTCGCAGGAGATCCTTTTCATTCAGCCATCTTATTGACTCGTTGCTCATCTTCATTGCACACCATATGTTAAAACACAAAAATTGCTCATACCTGCATATTCATAACCTAATCGATGTAGATATTACAGTTATAGAGCAAAACTCCCTCACAAGTCACAATCAAGATCATTTCCATCTATGGGAATCGAACCCATGACCACGTGGTTAAAAGCCACACTCTCTACCAGCCGAGTTAAGACAAGTTTGTTGTTAATAGAACCCCATAGTACATTTTTCTTCAGTGACAATTGTTTTCTTCGGGGACCAATTTTTTACCAATTTTTTAACATGCATTCTACCTATTGAGTTCAATTTTAATGGTTTTCCTTATGCTCGTAAAAGTGTATGGACAATGCTCCAAAACGTTAATAATTTTGATTACCAATTATCTTTTTAGAAGACTAACCTGTGTTAAAGTTAATTGTCCTAGCTTTTCATTGATAAGAGGTCATAATGATTTATTAAAATCTAAAATTATTCTTCCAAATACTTATTTAGACTTATTGACAGTTGATCTTATTCCAAATACTTATTTAGGTTTTGAGTTTTTATTTTATTTTAAATGGTTATAATTTTATTTTTATTTTAAATATAGATGTTCAAATATTTTTACAATTTATTATATAAAATAAATCTAACTTAAATCTAAATCTAAGAATCATATATTTGTTGAAGTGTAAATTGATTTTTGATACATAAAAAAAAATTAAAACTTTTATATAAAATAAATTGAGTCGACATATTTTTTCCATGGAAAAAATTGTAATTTTAAAAAATTACATTTGTCAAAAAGATTTGCAAGCATGAACTTTTCATCAAGGATAAAAATAACATGGTTATTCCACTATTTGTTATACCCAACAATAAATATTTACCTCCCATCCATAAACTCGGATTAGGATCCTATCAACATATATAGAAATAACATTGCATATTCTACATCCAACTCAATCCTCCTAGAAGGACAAAAAATAACATTGTGTATTCTAGGCCCCAACTCAATCCTCCTAGAAGGTTCACAAATATTTTCTTGTATAGCTTATCAACACCAAAGAAAATGTGTTAATGTTATGTTGTTAGGAAAGTGATGTCTTTGCTCAACACAACCTTCTATATGGAATTGTAAGTAGCTTTGTCGGTGGCAACAATTTCTATTCTTATTAAATCCCATATGTACATTCAACTTGCAATGGTCATTTTTTTTATTGTTGTTGTCATCCATAAACCAACATAGATCCATCTAAAACCTGAATCTATCAAGCATCAAACGAATTAAATTTTTTGAGGGATAATTTTTTTTCTTAATGTGTAGAAAATATAAAAAATTGCTCTTTAAGAAATTTGATCCCTCTTGGTGTTTAATAAATCTAGGTTTAAGATGGATCTATGTTGGTTTTAATTTCTTTCAGTTTTGGTATAAATTAAACTTTAACTAGCATATGTTGCTCCATAACTTTATTTCATTTTTGTTGTCATGTGCCTTATGTGACAAATGTGACATCCTTGTTGGGTATGTGGTATATTCTTTGCAGGTGGGGTGTGTCACCCTACAATCCCTCTAGTTTGAGCCTTATGCTTTTGAGATATTTTTTTAGAAAAGGTGTATTTTAATATCACTTAAGAGATTACTCGGTATAATCTAATCCAAGTTAATGGATTAGGTTTTTGGATGTTGTGGAATACCTAAATGTTGTGTTGTGAATGGTTAAGAATATACAATGAGAAAGTGAGAGGCATGACTCGAAGTTTTGTTGGTTTAACCAATTAAGTGTTTATGTGGTAAATCTCTATGTATTGGATGTGTGTCACTATGTAATCTATGTGATTTTTTCAGGCCTCTTCGATTAATGAATGCATCTGAAGTCCAAATTTATAAATGTGAAAAAATATCAATTTAACTAGGCACGCTATATGCTTCTGATGGTACTAGTGTATAAGTGTGGTTTTTCGCTATTTCTATATATGTCTCAACCTCTTGCTAAAGGTGGGAAGTCCACTTTTTCGTTCAACATGAACGCATGAGAAGTCTAAAGATTTGCTTTTAATCTTCAAATTTGCATTTTTATATTGAGGTTTAGTACAACTATATTTGGAACATCAAAAGTCTAAGGATGTGTATCTAATCTTCCAACATTATGGTTTATGCAAATAAAATTTCAAACCCAATAAAAATTAAAAATAAAAATAATTAAATTGCTTTAACACAGGAATTGTACTTGCAAAATAAAACCATTTAGTATTAACAATGTGGCTAAGCTGCTACTCAAGGACATTTCACAAAATGGGAATGGCGATGAGAGCAGGGTACCTTATGTACAACGAGTGAATCCCAAGAGTTGAGTGCCCTGATCTTCTTCAAGTAAGGAGGTTCAAAAGCAAGTAGAAATTACATACACCGCATAATATCTAATATGTCACTAGGACCAATCCCTCCAAATTGCAGTTCCTGTTGAAGTAAGTGTTTCAGAGTATTACTCGAAAGGAATCCAATATTACATATTCAATGGATCTTCTTGGGATAATTTCAATGCATCATCATATCTATACACTTCTCCGGGCCAAGAGGTTATAGGTCTACAATATTTCTCTAAATGGGAGTTGTTCATGCCTTTGAATTGAGTGACATTAAACATTGTGAGTACAATTAGCATGGATTCAGTTAGTGCTGGTTGGACACAAATGGAAGTTACCAGTAATGAAGGAAATAAGTGAGGATTAATTGGTTTCACTCTTTACAGCATATGATCCTGGATCAAATTATGTAAAGATTCACAATTCAACACAAATTATTGTTGGTTCAACTATGAATGTGAAAAAAATCATAAAACATGTTTATAGAATTATAGATTCCAGAGCATATCATTTCTTCTCAAAGGCGCAATACCCTCGATCCAAATATTTCTCGGTTCAAAGGTGCTCCTTAAGGTGCAATCCGGTTCAAAGGCCTTTTTGTTACAACTGGGGGTTCAAATTCTCTTCTGATGTCAAACTTAATTTTAGTACCATAAAACGTGAACAAACATAACTTTGCAGACACAAAAGACATCAATGTGCATGTAGATCCTGGAGAAACGGGAAAACGATGGACATGTGTCATTTAATGGTTCGCTAGAGGAACGACGAAGAATGAATAGTGTTTTAAGAATAACCCTCAGAGAAAGAACGGATTAAGCATGACTCGATCAAATCCTTTAGCTATGCTTGTTATTAGAGTTTAATTTGCAAAAAAAAACTCTGTTGCGTTCGCCCATTAACGTATTAATGTCTGTTAAGTGTGCTTAGAAAAAACCTTCCAATGAATATGGTAAATTAAAATTAATGAGTCTGATTATACAAGATTGTTGAAGTGGGTAAGGACTAGCAGATACCCATTGTTGGAAGAATCCTTCTCAATAGAAGAATAAATGTGGAGGTTTCTCTCAAAAGTTTTATGACCATGCACAAGGGATCATAACACCTCCTTTTTTCATAAGCAGACCACAACCACGACACATAAGAACAATGTAAAAGAGATTGTGCTACACCATTAATTTGGCATGGGAAGTTCAGGTTAACAAGGGAGCATATTCAGGTTATACAAAAAAATTGATTTGCATTACTTATGGAAGAAATTCATCATGTATCTCTCATCAAATCACTAAATTTGACTACCATGTCAACAAGCAATAACGATGCTGGTTTCAAAGGAATCCAAGGATAACGAAGGTGGTTTCAAAGGCATCCAAGGATGTGAAATAAAGTATCTAAAGAAAAAGGAAAAAGGTTAGAAAAATAATCCTTAATCTTTAGTATCATCGTTTATTGAATTTCTTTAAATGTTTTTTTTACATTATTAAATCTAACATTCAAAGAGAAGAGTTAGAGTTCCTTTTTCGACAGGTATATATTCTATAAAAAAGTAATTATTCCATGATGCCTTGAGGTACAAGGTCATTAGTTTTGTTATATTTAGAAAATAATAGCGAAAACTAGATTTTAACTATGAATACTTAGCGTTATATTTTGTGGCCTTCATGCTCTTCTTCCTTGAATTGCTTGCTTCAAAGAAAGATTTTCCTTTCAATCATACCATTTGCATGCTATTATGGGCCATAGTTCTTGAAATTGCTAATGAGGGAAGTTTATAGTGTTGTACTGAGTTACACTCATCGCTTAGGTAGGAAACACAGAAAGAGAAAGGAGGCAAGCAACTACCATATTTGTACAACAGAAAAAACTTTGATCCAAAAATCATAATTAGATACAAACAACAAAAAGTATTTCTTAAACTCTCTTCTTGGGTGAGAGGTAAGTGCCTTAAATATTATAACATTAACACAGGTACAAACTTGTAGATGGTTGCTCACATCATAACATATGTGATTCAGGAGGATATACTCTCTCAAATGAAATCTTCATCTCCATTAAATTGCAATAACCATATTTGACAGACAACAGACATGTTTCTCCTTTGCTTCAAAAATACTGAGTGGCATTTCCTTGGCCTTTGAGGATGGATACAAAGGATGTGGCGGTGTAGGTGCGTATACTAGAACATGTGTGCTATGGCGGTGTAGCGGTGGAACATGTGCACTATGGTGGTGCAAAACAAGCACACATGGAAAGCATGCAATATCCAGGATACTAATGCTAGAGATTACTTGTATAATAACACTTAATGTTAGACTAATTTCTAGCATTACATGGTTTCATGAATATTAATCACCAATGTTATTTTTAAAATAACTAATTTTAGGGACAATAGATGCTCTGCCACAATAGGAGACCAACTAAGAGCACGAATTGGGTAATTGGTCGAAAATAAAGGTTGTTAGAATAGGATTTGCCTGATTGGTCCATGATTGGAGACAAATCTAAAATTTGAAAGTACTTCCTATAGCTAAGCACAACCAACCATACAATATAGTAAATGATTAATGCAAGCTCTTTGGGAAAGTAGAAGGCACTAAGAAATGCTAGACTCATCGTTTATGAAAGCTTTCCTAAAATTTCTGAATATGGATACATAGAACAACCAACTAAAGGTCCTAGAAAATATTAGGAAAACCATGCCTAATTATAGGTAGCATTTGAAGATGCCAACACTTAGAAATGAATTATAATTGAAGGTTTAGAGCAATTTAACACTTCAAAATGAGATTAGGGGTAAAAAACAAATTGTTGGGTTGGAGTTTAGGTTAATCCCAACACTAACAAGCTTGCTGATTTAAAAAATTTAGATCTGGAAAATACAGGGTAGTAAGAAAAACAATGCATATGTCTGTAATAACCCCTTAAATGGATGAAATCATTACTTTAAACAAAAACCTATTATATTATGCATTTAATAGAAGAAATAATGCATTTATTCTAAAGTTCCTTGTACTTTGGAATTATAGGTTTCATTTGAATGCTTTTTCATTTTTTTATAGTTTCGTTTTACCCACAAGTAATATTGGCTACTCCAAGCAGTGTATTTGTGTAACATGTTCATAATTGTTGTTGCCACTCGAATTCTATCTAGTAAGTTAAACTCGAACAGGTAATTAACATGCTAAATAGATACAAACATACCTCTGCATGGATTCATCTTGAACAATCCTCTATATCAGCAATCGTACTATGTCCAAATTTGGAATTCAAAGAATTGATCCAGATCATAACATGTATGGGTGGTGATATGGCATACTTTACTTTACTTCTTGGAAATTCTTTTCAGGCAAAGGTTTCAGATTTTGGATTGGTGAAGTTGGCACCATAGGAAAATAGCTCTGTGGAGACCAGATTAGCTGGAATTTTTGGATATCTAGCACCCAAATGTGCATGTATTAAAGAACATTTTCCTTTTACCCCATAATATTTATCTCTAAAACTGTGTACATTCTTAGTTGAGTATTTAGAGAGACTAGAATGAAACATCTAGGAGGATGTCACATGGATTACATTCAGAACATTATTATAACGTATTTAGAACATCAAATCGAAATGAATTCCTTTCAAGTTAGTGTATATGCGAGATCTTGTTAATTGAGAACGTTTTTTATATTTCACAGAAGGAACATCAGTTAAGAAATTGACTTGGGAAATACTTGATTTTAGAAATTGAACAGGTCATTGCACTGTACTTTTGTTGAACTAGTAGGTCATTGCACATGAACCATGTTGTTAATGGTTTGGCACATTTAGCTCAGAAATGGAAGCCCAAAGATATATATAGTGATGATTCATTAGCTTGAAGCCACAACTGTTGAAGCTCATGGAAAAGTACATGGAAAAATATTGCCTCTAAATATTCTAAACAATTGGGAAATATGTAGAAATACATGTATTATGTATGTTATGCCTTCATTGTCTATTGTTTTCTCTAACTTCTACTTCTATATTAGAAGGGGATTTGCATGGATCCTTTGACTACTACTTCTATTTCCAGCCTAAATGGTTTGAATTCTATCGTATTCCATGCATTGTTTTTTTTAAAATGCATACCTTTATAACATGTATTGGTGAATCAACTAGTTACATAACATGGATTTTAGATGGTGCATCGACGTGTTGCGATCATATAGTTGCATCAATGCTTATTGTATATGCAAATTCTAAACATAGTTAGAGGTAGTAAACTTTGAAGGCCTCTCTTTTCGCCAACATTGAGGTTGGAGGTTTTAGTAGAGTGGGATTGTTTAGTACTCGAATCTATTTGAAAAGGAAATTTGTTATATATGACATTGCAAATAACATTATGGTTCAATTTTTATGGGGTATGCATTGTTTTTAAAAAAATGCATACCTTTATAACATGTATTGGTGAATCAAGTAGTTACATAACATGGATTTTAGATGGTGCATCGACATGTTATGATCATATAGTTGCATCAATGCTAATTGTATATGCAAATTCTAAACATAGTTAGAGGTAGTAGACTTTGAAGACCTCTCTTTTCACCAGCATTGAGGTTGGAGGTTTTAGTAGAGTGGGATTGTTCAGTACTCGAATCTATTTGAAAAGGAAATTTGTTATATATGACATTGCAAATAGCATTACGGTTCAATTTTATGGGGTATGTTCTATTGTATTTTGTCAAACTAATAGCTATATGTTTATCATGGTTGCATTTTTTTTGTCAAACTAAAAACTATATGCTTATGATGGTTGCATTGCATTTACTTGCTACTCTTGAACTCACTTACCTTGAAGTGTTTGGATATTTGGCATCACTCATGCATATCAATATTCTGAAACGATATACCTTATTCTATTATAAACTTCACGAGCTTCATTTTTATGTTTTTGAAAAGTATATTTGATGAGACTATGTGGAATTTGGCCTATTTCATGCTATTTCATACAACTACTCATAATTTTTATAGCCCATCATAGTTATTATTAAATTTGATAAATATCATACCATGCTTTGTTAATTAAGGTGAGGCAAAAAAATAGTCAATATATATGTTATAATGTTGAAGGTATGCACATTATAGAAAAAAATTGGAAACCATCGTTCACATAGTTGTCAACTATTATTTCAATAGTTGTTATAATGTTGAAGGTATTTATTAAAAAATACATGAGATGATTCTTGAAATGATTTTCTTCTCATTATAAATTGATCATTGATGTATATAACCATTTCAATAAGTCATGTACCAATCAAGACATGTTGAAATGTTTCAAATAATCTCGAAATGTTTCAAAGCATGTTGCTATTACATCCTAGGTGAATTCCCATCTCTATTGCATCCATTTTGAAATGCTTTTCATCTCATTATAAATTGATCATTAATGTCTATAATTATCTCAAGAAGTCAATTACTGATTTAAGAGGTTGTAAATTCTATTAGTTATTTTCCAGGATCTTTGAGCTATTAGAATACTTCTAGAATCCCCCTTTCACATTGGATATCTCCTACGAGGAAAGTGTCTTTGTTTAGAGGAAAGTGGTTGTGATGGAGAGGGCCATTTGAATGGATTAGAAGTTATTGCAATTCATCCAAGATTGAAACTGCCCCAATATGTTTGCAACATCATGTTTAAATGCATGTGTTCTTATCAAACATGGTTTTCCTTCTTTATAGTTATAACAACACATTGGCGTCTTTTCTTCAGCAGATAAATTTCTCCCATGCCATCGCATGTTCATTGTATAATGTGATGTTAATTGGAAAGCCCTATTTGCTATTGTGTAAAACTATTAAGTTCACTTAACCTGTTATCTATTTTGAGTTTTATTATTCTCTAACTTTTGATAAATTAAAGTGTTCCATTTTTTTGTGGTATTAATTGCAATCTTGCACTACCTCATTTTAATGTTACATTTTCGGTCTTCTTTTACCCTCTAACAACCACCTCATCGGTGTATTATTGAACCTCTTTGGGACAATTGCTAGTTTAGATAATCAACCATAAAGTGAGAATTGGATTGCTTAGCTAGTATCAGAAAATTTATTCTCGTATTTAATTAAACATATTTTTTTAGTTCGAAATGTGAGAGATGTACTTTTAGTTAATAAAACACAAGTACACATCGTAGCTTAGTGACTTCTATTCCTCAAAGTGATTATAGGAATGGTCATTTTTTTAAAGAAATCCATATGTGACTCATAACTTCTTTCTAAATTCTAGTTCACACCGTACCATACTAATACATACAACAAAATTACTCATCCTAAAGCTCTACTTACGCTACAAGAAATTCCAAACAGGTTGACACCTTTCCATATCATAAACTATGAAATGAACACATAATTAACATATACTCATGACATCGTTATTCAAACAACTATGCGAAATAGAGAATAATCAATACTTAACCAGGAATATGCTACTTATCTTAACATGAAGTCCAACCTATTGTAGGTGAAGGATGTTCCTCCCAACCATAGGTTATGTCAAGCCATATATATTTTTGTTAAAACCACCTGCAAGATGGGGCTATCAATCCAAGAGGGTTAAGTGCTTCTATATTATATTCACATCTCAACTAGTACTCAACTCTACTCTCCCCCAAGTGCAGATCTTTCCGATAACTATCTCAATCCTTGCCTTTTCTTCATCATTAATCCTACAAAACATCAAGAAATAGATCCCCTTATTAGAGATAATAGTCCCTCAACACCCTCTAGTACCCTACCAATGCTCCAGTACAAGTTGGAAATGAAGTCTTTGTAGCGAGTCTCAAAAGAGGTAGTTGTAGGACATGTTCTAATCCACACCAACTTTCCAAGGGTTATGCATGGAAAATTTTCAATATGATATGTTAACATTGGCAATTTGATACCCTTTCCTTATATCAATCATTATCTTTCTTCTCTTAACTCTTTTCTATGAAAGGTGTGCATTGAATTTCCTGGGCAATGAATTCCTTCCAGAACTCAAATATCCTTTTTTATACCCATGTCCTAAGGCTTCCAAGTGGTTTTTAGTCAATGCATGGCTTGACGATATTGTGTGGATTGTCCAAAAAAATTACCTCATCAAGGTTTCGAAACCTAAGTTTAATGGCAAAGGATTAAGTTTAAGGAGTTAACCCAACATGGTCTTTTTTGTTAGGGTTAACTTTGACTTGGGAAGGGATGAAAGGTAGTTGAGTTCTAGCACCTAGGTTTTGGGAACATGGTTTTTGGTATCCCGTGGTATTTTTCCATGGTATTGGTGGAAAATGGTATTTGGTGTCCCATGGTATTACACATGTAAGGAATCCTTTATAAGGATTGAGGAGGAAACTCGTGGCATGGAGGTAAATGGTGTCTAGCTCAATGGGCTACTTTATATCCTAAGAACTTGTATCATAGCCATGGCTTTGCATATAGTTTTGCTCATTATGTTGTGCCTAGTTTTTGAATTAATTTTGGGGTGCACGTTGGATGGAACCCGACACCCTAACAGTATTTTTGGGTTCCTTGTTAGAATGTAATTTCCTCAAGTGTTAGAAGCACAAGGTATCGCTCTTATGCATAGAGAAGGGATGTTGCATCAATTGTGGAATGAACCACTAAGTAGGTAGGATGGTGGAAGGTTTACTCATATCCTAACTTGTTTTGGATAGGAGAGGCCAAGTCTTCGATTGCAGGATAAATCTTATATGGTTTAATCTCGATATTGGGACCAAAATAAATTATCCATGTATGTGCACATAATTCCTAGACAACTGGTGGCTACAAAATTTGAGGACCCATGTAATTCGCTAGATGGATTATTTTTATATGGACTTCAATCAAAAGGTTGGATGTAGGTACAAAAGGGGCATGATAGAAGAATGTCCCTGAAAGAAATGACAAAAAGAGCAATAGGATGAAGTAATGAATGGTGATGGTGTAGTCACCATGAAGACATAAAAAAAAATAATGGAGCAGTTTTCTTGTAAATGGGAATATGGATCTAAGAACTAGTAAGGAATGCATACCCCTAGTAACTCACTGGAAAAGAAAGGAGATAAACCTAGGTGATAGGGGTTGTATGAGAGACCAAAAAGTCAATCTTAAAGGGGGGATTGTTAGGGTTAACCTTAACTCAAGAATGAGTCAAAGTTGGCTGATTTATAGCACATAGATTTTTGGTAAATGTTTTTTTTGTAAACCTAATGGCAATGGGAAGTCATATCTTTGGATTTCATCACAGGTTTTCCAAGAACTCAAAGACAACATGATTCAATTATGGTTGTAGTAGAGAATTTAGGAAAATATAAGCATTTTATTCCTGTGAAATTGGCTTACAAAGTGGCTAATATTGCAGAAATATCCTTGAAGAAAATATTTCGACTGCACGGGGTACCAAAGATGGTAATTTCTAATCGGGATGTTAAATTTATAGCAAAATTTTGGAAATATTTGTTTGCAAGTTTATAAACCAAAATAAACTTGAGCACTAGTTATAACCCTTAAACATATGGACATACATAACATACAAATGAAGTCAGAGAAGATATGTTAAGAATGTACGTAATGGAAAATCCCACTAAGTGGGAAGAATATTTGCATTTGGTGGAGTTCACATACAATAATGGATAGAAAGCCTCATAAGAAATGATCCTGTTTGAAATCCTATATGGGAAGAAGTGTACTACCCCATTTAGATGGGATAGCATCGTAGAACATCTCATAGTAGGACCTGAACTGTTACAGGACATTGAACAAGTTGTTCAAAAATTACAAAAGAACTTGAAAGTGGCATAAGATCGCCAAAATAGTTACAGTGACTTGAAAAGACATCATAATTTTGTTTTTGTTTGATACCACTTATATATTCGATTCAAGCACAAAAATAACTCCCTCAAGTTGGGAAGTTGTACCAAATTGGATCCACGGTTTTGTGGACCTTTCAAATATTGGAAAAAATTGGAACCATGGTGCACAAAATTGCACTTTCGGCACATTTAAGAATTCATAATGTCTTTAATGTTCCGTTATTAAGTAAATATATTCATTATTCCACTCACATCAGACTATAAGGTGGTGTAGGTGGAACCTGAAGGCGATTTTCCACTGCAACATTTGCACATTTTGGATAGGAAAGAAACAACACTACGGAACCGATTCATCACTAGGTTAAAGGTGTAATGGAACCATTTTTTCCCTAGGGAAGTGACTTGAAAATTGGAAGAAGATATGCAAAGTAAGTACCTAGAATTATTCCTAAAAATAATTGAAGACGAATAAAAGAACTGAGGATAGTGTTTGCAATAACGGGGTGAGGATGTAACATCCCTCAAGAAATAAACATTATTTGGTAATTATTATTTATTGTTTTAATTGCATAAAATTCATTGGATCTGAAATCTACCAATAGGTCCTTGGCGGAAACATGTAATAAAACAACGTGATTGAATAAAATTACGAATGAAGGAGGAAAACCACATTGAGTGAGGAATTTAAGAATGCAAGAGTGGGGGACAAGGAAATGTTACCCTCCGAGATGATGAAACAGTGTGAGAAGTGCAATTATGGTACTAGAAATGGCCTGAAAATTAGGTATTTTTTTTTCTACGAAAATTCCATGAGGAATTGGATGCTTGTAAAAAATCCCTAGGAAAAATAATCTATAAACTAGACTCATACGAGGGAGGTAGGATGCTACTGAGTATGCTGGAAAGGAATCCTTTCTGAATGAAAAATCTGTGTTAGGAAAGTGATTTAATCCTTGTTGTGTGACCACTCTATGTTAGGAAATTTCTTTCACATCGGATCACGAAGATTTTAACCTAAGAATTGACTTCCACCACTCTTGGCATGCATAATTTAGCTTGGGGGTGATTGAGAATAGAAGAGAAAACCGTTCTAACTCTATAGTTGGGTGGAACGTGGTTATTCCTACCACATTTCGAATAACTGAATTACAAGGTTCCATTAAAGTTTTAAAATTATGCGTACTGTTATTTCTTTATATATAGTTGTATGCCACTGTAAGGAAGTTATGAGTGTATGAAATTAGGCTTGTATCGATGGAAAGCTTAAATGCTTTGCAAAAAAAAGATCATGTTATGTGCAATGTTTTGATTTATGAATACCTTGTAGATATATGAAATGATTTATTAATATAATTCGCATATCCTCCTTGCAGCATTATTCAAAATATATCTCTTATGTACATCAGATGTTATGGATTCATATATTAGATGATTGCGATTTTAACTACTACATTTTGAATTAAATTTATTTGAAACCGATTTGAACATCCGTAATAGTTGAATCTAGTTTTTAATCACTGTGTATTGAATTATATTCATGGGATTTAGATAATAGATGGTGTTGATGTATTTGTAACTTCAGAATGTATTCACTTGTATATTTCATATTGTAATTCATTGTACCTCAACGAATAGGTTTGTACGTCTGATCGGGAGAGTCATTAATGTAATTAATTCATGTAAAGTCATTAAGGTTAACCCTCCATTGTATATCAGGGAGTTAGACCCCTTAGTTAAGTTATATTAGAATTATTAGACTCTCATAGAGAAGTCAGCCCTATAGGGAAAATGTCAAGTGGAAAAAAGGTATAAATAAAGAGTGTGACTCTCTATTTTAGAAAACACACTCACTCATTAATAGCGCATGAGAGAGACGAGACTAGCTCTCACAAGTGAGAGAGAGAAGATGTCAAAGATCAACTTTATATTTTTGGGTTTTACTTTTGCTACTGGTTCCCATTCTATATCTGAGGAAGTTGAAGGGTTTTATCCTTTAAGGTTTCCTTGAGGAAAATATTTGTGTCTCTTGTCTCTTGTGATTATTGTTTTGCATGTTATTCTCTCAGATGATATCCTAGATCATATTCAATAAACTGTGAAAAACTAACATGGTATCAGAGCTAACCTGATAAGAAGACATTGTGCATCTGTGGAAGATAAGGATTCTTAATTTTTGGGTTTCTCTCTACATATCATCACAAAAAGGAGGCTAGGCTAACTATCCTAAGGAAGGTGCATCTTTCTATTGAAACAAAATTGGATTTCGAGCATTTTCAGTTTTGGCCTGGCAGTACTGCAAGAAATTAGGGATTTTGAAAGAAGTGGAATTTAGGAGTTATATCAGCATATGATTACTCTCCTTAGAAAAATCAAAACTTAGATACCAACATCAAAAAAAATTGTTGGGTAAAACTCCAGGAAATTCAAACCCTAATTTGAACCTGGACTAGAAAACTAGCACTGTAGAAGATCAACTCAAGATCTAGTCTACGCATATAAAAACGAGGTAATATCTAAATATTTTGTATTTCCATTTCATGTTCTCATTAAATATGTCTCACCACACCAAAATTGAGGACAAGCTTGAAGGAGATGACAACTTCCGAGAATGGAAGTATAGGATTTCACTCGTTCTTGAAGAAAATGAATTGGATACCTACATAAGTTGAGAGGTTCCAGTTCGAAAGGGAGAAGAGGCTAAATATTTACACAAGAAGAACTTGGTAAATTCCAAGATGATTATTGTTAATTCTATCAAGGATCACCTTATACCAAATGTGTCTTCCTTAAATACACCTAAAGAGATGTTCGATTCCTTTACCAAGCTATTTGAAGGAAAGAATATAAATTGGAAGATGAATTTGTGAAATCGGTTAAAGAATGTAAAGATCCAGAAATCAGAGACCATACAATCATACTTTACAAAGGTCTCTCAAATCAAAGAACAACTTGAAGCTGTGGAAGAATACATAGAGAATGTAGAAGTTGGGATGACCACCTTGAATATCTCCCTAGGTGATGGGACTCCTTTATTCAAGGAATTTGTGCTCAAAGAAAGTTAATCACCTTCAGTAGGCTGTGGGAGGAATGCTCGCAAGAATAAGCTCAAATTGTAGCTCAAGAATAAAATATGGGAAATGAAGATTAAGCTCTCAGAGAACACACCAAGAATAACATAAGGGAGCACTCTCAACACAAGAAAGGAAATCATCATCACTAGAATCAGAAAGATAACACTACAAGGTATAGTAGATATCTATATAATGTCATATGCTATACATGTAATGAGAAGGGAAAATTCTCCAGAGATTGTCCCGCAAATAAAGGTGGATCTCACAAGAAGAAGAATAACAAAAGAAGACATCATGTTGACACTGCATAGGATGATGAACCTCCCAGGAAGAGAAGCAGAGAAGACTCTAAAGATTATTCAAGCGATGAAGAGTATGTTTTGATTTCTTCCCTCACAGGAACTATTACACATGGAAGGAATTATTAGCTCATAGAAATGTCACATGCCCCAATTTGCAAAACAATTTTATGTTTTTGAGGAACATTATGTTATATTTTATGTTAAAGTTTGTAATTAATGACCAAGTGGGGTCAATGATGATTTAATGTATTTCAGAATATTTTATTAATAAATAAATGAAAGATGAGATAACAACTTAGGAGGGATGTTAAATGAGTGTTTTACTGGTCACTTGGTAGAGGAGGTTGGGTTGAGAGTAGATTGACATGTGGCAACAACCTCAAACTACCTCTAGCTGTTGCAGGTGGAAACTTCCCTATTTTTGTGGTCATGATTCCCCAAGAAGGTGGAATAGGAGCATGTGTATCATTAACTAAAATCTGACCCAAAATACCTAGGCATGCTAATAAAAATTCCCATTGAAGACAGCTGAGGCTGCTCATTCTGGATTTACGATCATTCTGAGTGAATGAAGTGCACATGTGAATTCGATGGAGGGGACTAGCTGAAGTAAGTTTGAGGGGATAAGTGTTGAAGACTGAAATAGTGCAGCTATTCTAAGATGAGTTCATATTGTTGTAAGCAGAAATAAGTTACTGCTAAACACTCATTGGAGTTGCAAAGGATCTCAAGACTACATATCTCACCTAGTACTCTACCAGGTGGACCAAGAGACAAGCTCGAGGGTCCTGAGAATTGCAGTCCAGCTCTTCTCCAGGATTTGGTTGGGAGGAACAACTTCCTTAAGCTGTTTTCACCTCATCTATACTACAGGTTATACTTGTTTAAGTTCATTCATTAAATTATTTACTTTATCTGGAAAGTTCAAGAGTTTTCAATAATATAGTATATTTCTATTTAATTTCTCTTAGGGATAAATAGGAAAATTATTTATGCTGTGAAAGTTAGTAACTAGCTATATTAGGGTAAATTAGTGAAGAAATTTCTGAGTTAATTGATAGATAGGAAAAAATTACCTAAACTGTATTTTTCCACACCTTTTGCAAGGAAGTACTCTAGTACAGTTGGTTTATTTAATTTCAAATAAATAGATTCAATAAAATATGAATGGAGATGCAAATGATTACTATCTACATGATTTTGTGTAAATTTATTTATAGAACTTTCACTCTATTTGTGTTATTTACTTAAAGGATTTAAATAAACTAAATAAAGATAGAAGAACAAGTCTAAGTAATGCACAGTAGTATGTGTAATATTTTATACAGTAAAACTAACAAAGTTACATACTATAAACCTGTATGTAATCCTAATTAGATAAGATAGGAACAATAAAGCATCTAAAGTTGGTTTAACTTAGTAAAACAATAAATTAGGTTAAATAATTACCCAGTTAGCTCACTTATGTAAAAATGTAAACTAGGGTTAATGAAATAAAATTACTAGCTCTATAAACCATTAAAAGGAATTAGGGTTTACAAAAGATCTGTTCTTTCACAACATAATAAATTCAAAATTTATAATACCTAAACCTAGGAGTATATTCTAGAAATTACAGAAAAAGAGATACATTTATTCAATAATAACATTCTCAGTCCTATTTCCAAATTTCATTACAGTATTATTAATTTTACCTCTATTAAAATATTTCCTTACCAAAGGTCTTCAAATCATATTCCTTTAAATAAGAAACAAAATTTCTTACTAATCTATTAAGTCCTAACCATCGAAAAGTAAATAATAATAAAATATCTAAAATAATCAAAATATACATTTATTTAAACCAAATAAAGATACTGCTAATTCAGCCTTAAGTTGTTAAAATCCTTTTAATATTAAAAACAAACTAAACATACATAGTATGGCCTACGACCTTTTACCTTTTTTTCAAGGCTTGAAATCCCGAGAAAAAGTATCCTAATACAAACATAGTTCACAAACATTAAAAAAAAGAATCATCTATTTCGGCTATGAAAGCCTTTTTCCGAAACGAGAAGTGTTGTAAGAACAATGAGTAATTTTTTCTTTAAAAAACCTAAACGAATTTGTATCTAATGACCCAATGGCCTAACAGTAAGAGTGACAGCTCAAAACCAGTTCCAAACTTTAATTTAATAAGTTAATCGTGGCCCAAAAGACTCAAAACTATTTCCTTATGTCTCGGCTGAGAGAGCCCAAGTTCTTCCACTACAAACAACCACTAGAGCTTTTAAAACTAGAAATTAAAAGAACAAAGAGAGAAACTAATAATCATGGCTGAACCAACAACTACAACACACGGCAGTGCCATCACAATCCACCATATAACTTGTGCAGGATAACCCTAGGTGAAACTGAGGCTTACCGCGATGGACACCCTTATGGAAGCTTGTGGGTGGAGCTCTTCACCATCAAGTTTAGGTTTGGAGAGCCTGCATAGAGAAAACCCTAGTTTGATGAATATACTTAATATGTAATACCATCCATCAACCCAATCCAATGATTCACGCACATCCTAGTCACCATCACAACAAGGCGGGAAAAAACAAGCGAGTTTTCTGGTCCAAATTTCAATTACTGGGTTATCAGAGCTTCGAAGCAAATGAAAGCCATGAGTCCTAGGAAAAGTCTTGCATTCCCATGCATGTGAAATATCTATGTCTACCACCTCCCAAAAAAATCTCTCCACATGTCTCTTTCGTGTGGATTCTACTCGCATAGTTGATTCTTCTCCCATTACTGATGTGCACCACCTAACTATAGATTGAGCATTTCAAATAGTAGATATTGTAGATAATTTCAATTCCTCTCTTCATAGGGCTGTTTTGACACATGCTCCGGCTCCATAATGCTCTCCTTTACCATGCCCGGTCTCAAAATAGTTCCACATATGTGGATCTTTGTAGTTTTCATGAAATGAACACAACCATTGAAATATGCATGCATTTTTTAACTGACCAGCACATCCATTAGACCAAATCCAATGTCGATCCATCTATATGTTCCTAATATTCAAATGATCATAGAACATGATGAAGCAATGATGTACATAGTGGAAGTCATGGCACCTGTCATCACTTATGTAGAAGTGATATTCCTTTAGAATTTCTTTTTTTTCTTCACTACGATTTGGGCCACGCTTATATGTGATTTGCACCATCAAGGAACCCTACTTAGAGTGATAATACTAACTTTGGATCTCATTTTGAGGTGGTAGAGTGTATTTCTTTGAAAAATCAACAACTAAAAGTATAGTACCATGGGTAAATGTATATTTTCATATTCTAAACTTCTCATCTTGCCATCGTGCCAAGTGGACATGCTGAACATATTGATGTGTCTTTTTAATAAATTCCTTGACGAAGTCACTAGCTTGTACCTGTTTACACAAAACGATCTCAATATTAATTTTTTTGTAAGGAATGAAATGTAATTGTTCAAACATAAATTTATAGATAAATGCATGTACCTAAGACGTCACCAATTGTATTTTTTTGATTTCTTTCCCTGGGACTATTTCATAGCTATATATTTGAAATTTTTCATGTCTATAACCATATTCACAAATTCATTGTCTCCACTCTAATGCATACATTGGCTTAATAATGTCATTCTAGCACAGTTGGAGCAAGTTCCATCCAAATAAGATTTTGCATAGTATCTTTGCCCCTCAGGCCTATTGCACATGATACTATGAATGAATTCTCTTGATGAAGTCGGTGTTATTGTCAAGGAGCAATCCTGCACATGGTTAGTATGCAACACATGACGAATGTACAAAAATGTTTCATAGTAATATTCATATTCTACATGGTATCTACAACAACAAGTGTTACGAAGAGTATTTATTCTAACATACTAGGGATTACATTTCTCAAAAGATATTTTCCCTAAATTCAATTGTCTATGTACATTCCTAAGTTTCTCATATAGTTATGTCTATGTTATATCAAGAATATGCTTAATATGTGGTTCACAGTCATTTGAACCCATTCGCAATTTTAGTACATCCTTCTGGTTTTAAGAAGGCCTTGTGTGATCATGCCAAAAAATCCGCACTAGTCCCTTTACTGCATCAACTAGCTTCATGTCACGACGTGGAAACTGACCAATATAGGCCCAAAAATATGTCTCAGTGGTTGTGTCAAGATGTTCTATTCTAATAGAATGCCTACGGAGGGTTTCTACATTTAAATTCACTAGTTTAGATGTAGGCTTGAGAAAACGAAGGACCTTGGTGTTCTTATTTACAACTGCTTGTGACAACACACAACGAGCCACATTACGGTCCTTTGAACGTGTGTTCTTACCAATTTTACCAAAGGCATCTACTAAGCTTTTAACTATATGAGAAATTGGTCCAGAAGTGTTTATCATCTTTATCCCTAACGATTTCCTAACAATATTCATGCCCCTAGATTTTAACAATGATAAAAATAATCTACATTTATATCCATCACATTTAGAAACAAAATATTTATTTAGTATCTGTTGATTTTGATAAGTAATACTACATTTAGATAGCGTACCTTCAATGGAATTGAGGAGTCCTTCATCAACTTGTACATGCTTTGGAGTTCTTTCTAATGGAGGTAAGGGGGTTGGAATTCTATCATCTAGCGCATCAACAATACGCTCTGGTGTTTTAGTAGCAACTTGTTGTCCTTCATTCTCTTCCTGGTAGTTGGATGGTGGAAGTCCAACATCCTCATCGATGGTCCAGATAATATTTTCTTCCTCAAGAGAAGGCTCCATTTCCAACGCCTATTCAAAAGTAAGCTCCATGTCCAATGCCTCTTCATGAGCTTTGTCTTGAGACGGTAACTTATCACTTTGAATTGATGTGGGATTTGAAACATCCCCTAATGAGAACCTATGTTTTTCTTCTTGAATACTTCCATGGGGTGCTTGTTCAACAACTATTGTGGAAATTGAAGGTCCCTCTAGTGAATGCTTCCTTTTTTCTTGTGCTGGATTAATAGGATGAACCATGGTATCCTCTATAATTGGATTTGGATTAGTTTCCAAAGGAAGCCTCTGATTCATCATGTCTATTCTTTTCTTTTCTTTCTCTTCTTCAGTGACTTTTTGAGGTATCTTCTTCCTTACTGATTTTCTTCCTTGGTTACGTACATTCCCCATCACCACAATGATCAATTCAATGTAGTTTGTTTTTGTTGCTCCTCAATTACAAGCAGTCAAACATTTCACTTGCTTTATAACTTTTGATCCTTCAAGGTGCTTCAATCTTCCTTCTCAATTCTTCATATTTCCCATCCAAATAATGATGAATGATAAAATTTACCTTTGGTTCTCTTGAATAATAAGAAAATGAAAGTTAAATCATAAATTGTTCCTTAAGTTGATTCTCTTATAGAATTGTGTATATCCACTATCACCATGAAATGATATTGAAGCTTGATATCTTATCTTGTGTGCTCCTCAACCATGAAATATGTCCTCAATGCTGCACCTACATAAAAAAAATGATGGAGAATGTGTATTGTGAGCATTTCCACTAGCGGGCTTGTGCTCTTGAAAAAAAACATGCAATAATCACATTTTCGTAAAGACAAAGTAAAGTTTCTCTTGAACAAAAACAATCCACTGTTTTTACAGTCCTGAAATGTGCACGCGTTATATAGAGTAAAAATGCATATGCAATTTGTAGAAAAAAAATGGGCACGCGATATGTTTAAGCACAATTAACAGGTTAGGTGCACGTTTAAGGAACCAAATGAAATCATAAGAAAACAAATGTTTACTATTGTTAGATCAAAGCAAATGTTTTTAGTGTTCCCTTCTTTCCATGCATATAAATGTTTCTCTCTATACCCCCAATAATCTCTAGATACCCCTATCTCTTTCTAAATATACCTCCCTCATTCTCTCTACATCCCTCCCTATATGTTTCTTTCTCTCCCTTACTCCATCCCTCCCTCTCTCACGATGATGATGATGATGATGAACATGATGATGGTGACGATGATGATGAACATGATGATGACCATGAAGATGATGATGATGAAGCTGATGATGATTATCATGATGGTGATGATGATGATAATGATGATGATGATGATGATGATGATGATGATGAAGATGACAATGATGATGATGATGAAGATGACAATGACGATGATGAGGATGATGATGAAGATGACGATGCTGATGATGATAAAGATGATGATGATGTCGATGATGAAGATGATGATGATGATGATGATGATGATGATGATGATGATGATGATGATGATGATGACGATGATGATCTGTTGATGATGATGACGATGACGACGACGACGACGATGATGATGATGATGATGATGATGGTGATGAAGATGATGAACATGATGATGATGATGATAATGATGAAGAAGATAAACACGATGGTGATGAAGAAGATGATGATGATTATGATGGTTATGATGATGTTGATGATGATGATGATGATGGTCATGATGATGATTACAATCATGGTGATGAAGACAATGATGATGAACATGATGATGATGATGTTGATGGTGATGGTGATGATGATGAACTTGATGATGGTACTGATGATGATGATGATGAAGATGACGACGACGATGATCATGATCATGATCACGATGATGACTATCATGATGGTGATGATGGTGATGATGATGATGATGATGATGAAGATGATGATGAGCATGATGATGGTGATGATGATGATGAACATGATAATGACCATGATGATGATGATTAACATGAAGATAATGATGACCATGATGATGATGATGATGAACATGATGATGACAATGATTATGATGATCATTATCATGATGATGAAGACGATGATGATAAACATGATGGTGATGAAGATGATGATGATGATGATGATGAACATGACAATGACCCTGAAGACAATGATGATGATACTGATGGTGATGAAGATGATGATGACTATCATGATGGTGATGATGATGATGAAGATGATGACGGTGACGATGATGATGATGATGATGAGGGTCATGATGATGAATACAATGATGATGAAGATGATGATGATGATGATAATGATTATCATGATCATGATCATGACCACGATCACGATGAACACCCTGATGATGAAGATGATGATGATGAACATTGTGATAATGATGATGATGATGATGATGTTCATGATGATGAAGATGATGAAGATTGACATGATGATGATGATGATGATGAAGATGGTGATGAATATGTACAAAATGATGAAGATGATGGTGATAATGGTGATGATGGTGATGATGATGATGATTATGATGATGATGATGATGACGATGAAAATGATGACGATGAAGATGACGATGATGAAGATGACAATAATGATGGTGATGGTGATGATGATGATGATTATTCCAACGATGATGATGATGAGGGTCATGATGATGACGATGATGAAGATGATGGTGATGATGATGATGAGGGTCATGATGATGATAATTATGAAGAAGATGATGATGATGATGATGAACATCATGATGATGAAGATGATGATGATGAACATCGTGATAGTGATGATGATGATTATTATTATTATGATTATGATGATGATTATGATGGTCATGATGATCATGATGATGATTTTTACAAAGAAAACTTCCTATGGCTTGCGGTGTACCACAACAAACAGAGTAAACGTAGAAATCAATCCCTTCCCGATATGCAAGAGAAATAAAACATCTAACACTAAAGGATCTCATAACATACCTTATTCCGGATTGTTGATGTAGATCCCCATTGAGATTTTTCCAATCCCACTTGTGTTAACAATTTTCTCTCTCAACAATAGCAAACAAGACAAGCATGCTATATAAAGGTGTTAGACCTACTCTAGCATATATAATCAATAATGTATAAGCAATTAAAAGCATCCATGGATTGAATATTCATTTAAATGCACATCATTGGACAATAAAATATATTTCTATTAATATAAATAAGAGATTACATGAATGAATACCTTTGTAGGCATGTTTGCGAACCAGAGAAACTCCTTCCTCCACATGGGCCTCCACCACCTCAATCCTCCATCTCTCAATAGCAAGCTCACAAGCAAAGGCAAGCTTGGGAAGAACACCAAGTGATGCAAGGGACAAAGGGATGCATAATCAAGTATAGGAAAGCTACGACAACAATGGACTATAGTTTTCTTGCTCTTCAATTCTCCTCCTTCAATGTATCCAAAGGGTTCCTTATATAGTGCTTCAATGGGGTAATGGAAGGTCAAATCTAAGCAATCTTGAGGCATATGGAAGGCCAGGAGACAAGTGACTCAGATCCACATCAAGGAAAAATCCAAAAATATTTGGCCTTTTGCACACATCCGGATGTACATAAGTTTAAGGGTTATATCCGCGTGTATAGGTGAGAAAGGCTTCAAAAGTCGCATATGGCAAATAATGAGTGTTTTTAGGGATGATCTTGGAAACATCAAAGGTACAAAAATGGTCCATGGGGTCCAAAGAGTCTGTAGAGGGACAGAGAAGGCCATAAATGTGTGATATACCATGTGTGGTAAAATCAACTATAAAAGATGCCCCCTAATGTGTGAGGTTAGAGGGGTGATACGATGGCCGAAATACATTATAAGTCCATCCCAGAAGTGGAGTGATGAAGAACCAGGTGGAAGAAGCAGCCATCCAATAATATAGTACAAATATCTATGTATATGAATACAAATACATACAGTAGTCCCAAATACATAAGAGTACAATGGCCATGAATAGGCATGATATACAAACTGTGACATGTGTGGTCATCGCCATGTACAATATACAATAGATCAGAATCTCCATGATGAAGATATACAAAGGACCAAGATCTCCATGGAAGATGAAGATATACAATGGATCAAGATTTCCATAATGGATGAAGATATCTGACATACATTGGAATCAAGTCACAAGAGATGAAATCTCATGAACACTGGCACAATCAAGGAGGTAACATATATGAAATGTGACCAATCTAGAAAATATTCTACACAAACTACTACAAGTACATGTCCTCCTATGTGAATAGAGGTGTCGAGGTCGAACATAGTAGTCCACCGTCTAATTACCGCTCATTGATGTATACAATTAACAGACGTGAGATCACCCACCGATAATGAAAATGGGAATCAAGGTACTAGAGTGCAATACAAAAATTGTGAATAAATGTGTTGAGGTCGAACACTTGAAAGAATCCATTGATCAGGGGACATTGATGTATTCCCAAAACTGTCAATGGGGAGTGAACCTACCACTGATGACTGTAAGTCTCAAGGAACTCAAATGACTCTAGAATCCTATCCGAGAATAAATGATCTAAAGTTGATGGGATAAAATCTGTTGGAAGGAGGGAATTAAGGAATCCCCCATCATCCAACATGAGGTACTCAGAAAAGATGTATAATGTGGAAGGACTCGATCATAATGTGCTCGAACTAGGACAAGTACCAGGAATGCCCAATAAATGTGTGATCTACCATGTGTGGTAAAATCAGATGTAACAATGATGATGATGATGATGATGATGACGACGACGATGATGATGAACATCATGATGATGAAGACGATGATGATGATGATGATGGTGATGATGATGATGATGATGATAATGATGATGAAGACGATGGTGATCAACATGATGATGATGATGATGATGATGATGATGAGGGTCATGATGGTGAAGATGATGACGATGAAGAGACATGTTCCTCACTCATTATCCCTCTATGACTTACTCACTGGCCCTCCCTGCCTTTGTGCATGATGATCATGATGATGAAGATGATGATGATGAACATAATGATGATGATGATAATGATCGGGATGATGATGATGATGATTATGAAGACAATGATGATGATGAGGGTCATGATGATGATGATGATCAACATGATGATGATGGTGAACATGATGATGACGACAAGGATGATGATGATGAACATGATGGTGATGATGATGATGATGATGATGAAGATGGTAATGATGAATGTCATGATAATGAGGATGATGATGATGATGATGTTCATGATGATCATGATGATGAAGATGATGATGGTCAAAATGATGGTGATGAAGGTGGTGATAAATATGATGGTGATGATGGTGACACCATCCATCTCTCTCTCTCTACATGGGTGAACCTTCACCTTTCTCTCGTTGTGTTTGTTCCCCCATCACCCATCACACAGACACACACACCTTCTATCACTCCCTCAATATCTCTTTCCTTCAGTCTATATTCATCCCTCACTCACTCCCCTTCCCTCTCTATCTTATTCTCTCTCACACTCTCTCCACATCATTCTCTCTCTCTCCCTCTCTCTCTCTCTATGTTTTTGACTTATCCCTTCTCGTCAACCCCCTACCTCATTATGACCCCTATTATATGTTTTATCGCATCTCATTCCCATCTTTTCAATTTCCCCCTCCTTCACCTCTCTCCTCCAACACATCCTATTCCTCCTCTAATACTCCATATCCACTTTTCCATTCACCAATCCTCTCTCTCATCAAACCATCACCCACTTCCTCCCCTCCACCTTATCCCCCTTTCTCCACTCAAATTTACAACATCTTGCTAGGACCTTGACCATTCCCAACCCCCTCTAAACCATTAACCATCCCCACTTGAAATTCCAACATCTTCGTAGGCCCTTGACCCTTCCCCACCCCCTCTAAATTATTATCCATACATTTGATATATTACACATAGTGCTATATTTTTATCTCTACAACATGCATTCAAAATTTTATAGTTGCATAACACGCTCGCATTTTATATTTATATAACGCGCTCATGTTTTGTAGTTATATAACGCACACATGTTTATTAATTCTACAAGGCGGGAAATTTAATTTGAATTTAAACATGCCAATTCACTTGCTCGCATGTCACCAATAGTCCTATGTGTATGGTATGGAATTTGCTTCGGTAATACCAAACCTATGCTATGGTACATGATAAACCATAGATAATTAGGAATTTACCCCATTTTTTGAATAATTCGTTGTTTACACACTCATTACAATATGCTACACACAATCATTTTTTACGAAAATCTTAAACATAAATAACATTTTTTCTCCAGATTCTAAATATGTAATTTTTATTAAAAAGTATTAAATTTTGCTATTTTCTTTCAATTTCTAATGTGTCCTAAATCCTTAACTAAAAATACATGTTGTTATTGTTATTTCCATAAATTTTTCAATTCGTAATCGTTTAAAAAAAATTTTATATGGTGCACTAGAAGACACTGATCTCTACATTCTATAAAAAACCCATTTCATGATTATTTCATTAAGACCTTCAAGAGTTGCACCCACAAAAGACATACCATTTTCGATTAATGATCACTTAGATGATTAATTAAAAATTAAAATTTACTACTTTTATTTTCGAAAAATAGTGTTGCACTAGTGTTATATATTCTCTAAATGCCTATAAAGTTTTGTATCCCGAAAGAATCATTTAGGACGTCAAAGGTTGCACCCACAAAAACATATACCTTATGATTTCCGTAAAAAAAAAGTGACTATTAGAAAAAATGAAATTTGACATAGTTATAAAAAATTTCAATACATAAACCTTATATATTTGGAAACATGATTCAATATCCTACTTTTAATCTTTTTTACTCAAGGCAAGATATTTTGTGTAAGTATCTCAAAAAAAAACAATTAAGTTGAGGGATTGCTGATTTTTTAGTTTTATATTGCATCTAACGTGTCAAAAGTGACCCTCATTAGCTTGCACTATCCCTTAAACATCAGAGGAAACACCAAGAGTCAAGCGAAAGCAGTGACGATAATAAGAAGAAAATGAAATACAGACCCTACGAGGAAATATATGGGGAGTTTAAGAAAATTAAACCATCCATGTTTAATAGGGAAATTGAGAAGGGTGAAGAGGCATAATTCTCGTTTTCCAAAATGAAAAATTACTTTTAGATATACAACTACTCCGATGAATTAAAGGATAAAATGGCCATCTATAATCTGACTGGAAAAGAAGATATATCCAGTGGCAATACATAAAGAAGGTTAAAGGGATAAAAGAAAGATATGTAAATTGGAAAACATTTAAAAATATTTAAAACAAAGTACTTATCAGAACAATATTATGAAGAAAAGGAAAAATAATTTTACGAATTATGGCTAGGAGCCATGACTATTCAGGAGCCTTGCAGAAATTTTTTAAGTCTGTTTCATTATGTTCCTTATATAAATGATGAGAAACCTAAAATATAGAAATTCATTAGTTCTTTGCTCATCATGTTGAAAGAACGGATTGAGTATGACAATATGAATACTCTAGAGGAACCAATGAGGAATGCAAACTTATGTTATGACCAAAAGAAGAATAAAAGAGAAAGTATACCATCTTGGAAAAATAAAGGGCCAAATAATTTTGATCCCCTAAAGAAGCAGAATAAATTCCATAAAAACACAAGAAATAACTACAGGGGATATGAGAGTAATAACTACCAAGGCTTTAAACCCCAAAATTATGTAGTAAAAGAACCTTCAACCGTCTTTAATAAGAATCAAGCACAAAAAGATCCCTTCAAATGTTGGGAGTGTGGTGGTCCACACTAATTTACAGATTATCTAGTAAGAAGAAAGAATTCTAATGTTCATTATATCCAAGAAGCGGTTAAAGTTGGGGACATGGCAAGGAGCATGCCTAGAATATGCGCTGCATTGGAAAATCAACAAGCATAACACCAGAATTCTATGGTCGAAATTGAAGGTACGATATACAACCAACCTATCTCTATTTTAATTTATCCAAGTGTAATCCTAAGCTATATATCACCTAGAATAGTTGATTTATGCAAATTGGTACCTAAAAAGTTTGATAAGTCATGGCTAGTACAGTTACCCACATGTACAAAATGGAAATTCACTAGTCTTGTAAATAACCTTACTCATTTCCTAGGTGAATTATTTCCTCACGCATGTTAATGTAAATATTATGCTATTAGGATACTATGAATTATTAATAGGAATGGATTGGCTAGAGGAACATAAAGGAATGTTAAACTATTTTAAAAAAACCTTTACCTTACTGACAATAATGGAGATAATATAAAAGTAAAATGGGTCCCTAGGAAGATGACCATCAGAGAAATATCTGCATTACAAATGAAAAGATCAGTAAGAAAAGGATGTAAGGTGTTTGTTGACTATATAATGAATCGTAATGAAAACGATAACAAACTTAAACTAGAAGACATACTAGTCTTGAAAGAGTTTGAATACATCTTTTTGGAAGAAGTCCCTGGACTTCCTTCGAAAAGAGACATTGACTTCACGATCGATCTGATACTTAGAGCAGTACTAGCATCGAAATATCCATATCGAATGAATATAATAGGACTTACAGATATGAAATCACAAATACAAGAACTAATTGACAAAAGTGCATTGGACCTAGTATCTCTCCCTGGGGAGCACCGGTCTTGTTTGTGAAAAATAAATATGGTACATTAAGATTATGTATAGATTATCGATAGTTAAATAAGATGACTATTAAGAACTGATACCCACTTCCTCGGATCAATGATCTATTCAATCAATTTCATGGAGAAACTATCTTTTCAAAGATAGACTTAAGGTCAGGTTATCATCAAGTATGAATAAAAGATGAGGATATATTTAAAACATTATTCTTGACCTGCTAAGGTCACTATCAGTTTGTTGTAATTCCTTTTTAGGTTGACAAACACACTTGCTACATTTATGTGTTTAATGAATAACATCTTAATCAACTACCTAGATAAGTTTGTGGTTTTTTCATCGACGACATATTAATATAATATAAGAACGAACAAGAACATAAAGAACATTTAAGAATAGTTTTGCAAGTACTAAGAGAACACCAACTTTATGTGAAATTCAATAAATGTGATTTCTTTAAAGATAAGATGCAGTACCTCAGGCACATAGTGTCCAAGGATAGAATCGCTGTCGATCCACACAAATTAATGTCCATCATAGAATGGTCGGTTCCAATGAACGTATATGACATCAAATCATTTATGGGAATTACCGGACACTACCGAAAGTTCATAAAAGGCTTCTCTAAGTTTTCCTACCACATAAATTATTTGCAAAGAAAGGTAAAAAGATCAAATGGAATGAAAAATTCATGGAAATATTTTCCAAACTAAAACACCTATTAACTACCGTTGATCTGATCCCGAGGGCGAGCCTGAAAAGTCATTGAACCTGCTCAAAACAATTGGGACCAATAGGATCATTTTTCTGACGTTAGTGCAAGTGAACATGAGCATAATATAAGTGCGTAACATAGAATCATCCACATGAAAATGAAATATCATTCAAGCACACTAGGGACACGATTTGATTACGGAGTTCACCAGATCTCCTGGCTACGTCTCCGGGCCTACTCCAAAATAGAGTTACCAATCCATTGCAAATATGCACAAATACATAAGATACATCACAATGGATTCACCTACAGAGTCTTCATCATCTGTTCATCTCTACCACCGCACCATAACTGCCTCTGATGGGTCACATAAGTGCACAAGCTATAGGACTTAATCGAAGACTGCAGAAATCAAGCAAGCAAATGCCTGCCTCCTTTGTCTCGAGAAGTTGCCAAACTTGGACATGAAGATATTTTCCCAATGTATCCAATCACACTCTTTCAAATGACTCTATGAGCCAGGAACCTCAAGCATATCAAAGACTTGAATAATGTTGCAAATTGCACTCTTTCAACTGACTCTACGAGCCACGAACCTCGAGCTACGCCACACGATCTTCTGCAGGATAGTCTCAATAGATGACAATATGTTTGCATGACAAGTGCATCAATAAAACCAAAGTCACACTCTTACCAACCAATCCCTTCACCTTTGTCCTTTGATATGAGAGTGTAGATGGTCGCTACTTGCCTTCAAATGCAAATTGAAATGTTGCCTCCTTGAACTGACTATGCTTCTTTGTCTCCTATGGTGGATCACCTTCGGACATGATGGAGCCATGCTTGCTCTTTGAGCTGGGACTACAAGGTTGGAGCCTCTCCATGAGCTTCTCCAATGGAGACCCCCAATGGGGGCTCTTATATGCTTGCTTCCTCTATGGGCTACATCTCTCCAAACTTGAGCTCTCCTCAAATGCACATGACAAATGCTTAAATAGGAGAAGCTACTCTTGGTGGCATGATACATGTGATTCTCCAAATTGGGATTAGTTAAAAATTGGTTTGGATTTTAAGAAAATAAACCAAAAATATGGTTCATGCCCACATGCCCATGGGTTTTCACATTTAGTTACTTCCCCATAATGACATTTACAAAATCCAACAATAATCCATTACATAACAAAATCCCTTTTTTAAATAGCATGTTGGTTTTTCAACCATAAACCAACTTGTTACAACTTCTTTACAAATATGGCATGTTTGTTTTTGGTTACAACCATGCATTAACTTCATAACAACTCAAGGAATAAAATAAATGAGTAATATGTGAGTAATTTTTCCACTCACTTCAAATTTTAATCATTTTACATTTTCTCATGAGTAAATGCATGAATGTCCTAAAACTCATTTCACGCACAAATGGATGCATGCTAGTCATCATGCCACTTCATCATTCCATGTCATCATTCCACATCATCATGCCATGCCAGCATGTCATGTCACCATGCAACATCATCATGCAATATCAACATGCTATGTCATCATGCCACATCACCATGCCATGTCATCATGCCATGTCTGCATGCCACATTATCATGCCACATTATCATGCCACATCATCATGCCATGTCAGCATGCCACATCATCATGCCACATCATCATGCCACATTATCATGCCATTTCATTAGAATGCACTTTTTGACTACCACGTGGAAGCTTGAGGGAGTGCCACGTGGCACTTCAACCAAAATTTTCCCTGTTGGGGCCAAAATTCAAAACGCAATATCTTTTGCATCCGGAGTCCGTTTGACATGCCATTTGCACCATTGGAATTGGATTGATGAGTTCTTAGGCATGGTACTATTTTTGTTGCAATATGATGATTTTGAAAATTGGCCTTTTTAGATCGTCCTAGATCATTCCTCCCCACTGGGAAGGTTTTTGGTCCCCAAAAGCTTCTTGCAGGTATGCTCATATACTTCTTACTTCATTAGTGCCTACACAAACTACTTCTTGCTTCATTGGTATGCTCATCTACTTCTTTCTTCATTGCTTAATGTCCATGTTTGGAAACTTCTTGAGACAAAGGAGGTAGGCATTTGCTTGCTTGATTTCTGCAGTCTTCGATTAAGTCCTATAGCTTGTGCACTTATGTGACCCATCAGAGGCAGTTATGGTGTGGCGGTAGAGATGAACAGATGATGAAGACTCTGCAGGTGAATACATTGTGATGTATCTTATGTATTTGTGCATCTTTGCAATGGATTAGTCACTCTATTTTGGAGTAGGCCTGGAGACATAGCCAGGAGATCTGGTGAACTCCATAATCAAATTGTGTCCCTAATGTGCTTGAATGATTTTTCATTTTCATGTGGATGATTCTATGTTACACACTTATATTATGCTCATGTTCACTTGCACTAACGTTAAAAAAATGATCCTATTGGTCCCGATTGTTTCGAGCGGGTTCGATGACTTTTCGAGCTCGCCCCCAGGATCAGATCAAGTGGTATCAGAGAAAGCTGACAAGTGTTGCAGGTTGTGGACTGTTATGAGAAAAATTTTGCAGTGTGTGAAAATCCAGGAATTGGAAGCAGTTTGTGCAGGCACCAATGAAGCAAGAAGTAGATGAGCATACCTACAAGAATCTTTTTGGGGACCAAAAGCCTTCCTAGTGGGGAGGAATGATCTGAGAGGATCTGAAAAGGCCAATTTTCAAAATAATCATATTGCAAAAAAATAGTACGATGTCGAAGAGCTCATCAAGCCAATTCCAACGGTGCAAATGGTGTGTCAAACGGACTCCAGATGCAAAAGATATTGCGTTTTGAAGTTTGGCCCCAACAGGGAAAATTTTGGGTGAAGTGCCACGTGGCACTCCCTCAAGCTACCACGTAGCAGTCAAAAAGTGAATTCTAATGACATGGCATGATAATGTGTCATGATGATGTGGCATGGTGACATGGCATGGTGATGTGGCATGATGACATGGCATGGTGATGTGGCATGATGACATAGCATGTTGATATTGCATGATAATGTGGCATGGTGACATGGCATGATGATGTGGAATGATTACATGGCATGATGAAGTGGCATGATGACTAGCATGCATGCATTTGTGCTTGAAATGATTTTTAGGACATTCATGCATTTACTCATGAGAAATTGTAAAATGATTAATATTTGAAGTGAGTGGAAAAATTACTCACATATTACCCATTTATTTTATTCCTTGAGTTGTTATGAAGTTAATGCATGGTTCTAACCAAAAACAAGCATGCCATATTTGTAAAGAAGTTGTAACAAGTTGGTTTATGGTTGAAAAACCAACATGCTATTTAAAAAAGGGATTTTGTTATGTAATGGATTATTGTTGGATTTTGTAAATGTCATTATGGGGAAGTAACTAAATGTGAAAACCCATGGGCATGTGGGCATGAACCATATTTTTGGTTTATGTTCTTAAAATCCAAACCAATTTGTAACTAATCCCAATTTGGAGAATCACATGTATCATGCCACCAAGAGTATTGCACTCAATGAGGTATTGCACTCAATGAGGTTTGCTCTATCCCTCTTGGCACTTGATAGAGCCTAGGATTTGGATCTAGGCTAGTTTCAGTGGTGGGTGGTGACAGAAAACTGGAGTATATCCATGTAAGATTAGTATCTATAGTTTATGCAGTGAAATAATACATGTTAAATACCTCAACACAATTAGAAATCACAATATCTCAAGTAGACAACATGATCATAAATTAAAATACTAAGTTATTGTCGTTAGAGGGATCATCCACTCAGGGATTAGAGGGGTCCACCTACCAATCATTCTCAAGGGTAAAATGTGCAATTAATTTTTTTCAATGTTTGTGTAGGAATTAAAGGGATCAAATCCATTGAGGAATTAGAGGGATTCACCCACCAATCATTTTCAAGATTGAAATGTGTAATTAATTTTTTTCATTGTCTGTGTAGGAATTAGAGGATTTAGAGGGATTCACCTAGTGTTGCAATCTTTGTTTTTCATTTTCATAGTTCCATAATTTAAAAACCCTTATTTAAAACCTGCAATACATGGTTTTTATTGTACATGGTTTAGGAGGGCCTTGAAAATGGTTTTGAAACCATGTGCAAGGCCTCCTAAACAATCCATGGTTTTATTGTATATGGTTTAGGATGCTTGCACATGGTTTTTAAACCATGAGTTGTTTAGAAGGCCTTGCACATGGTTTTAAAACCATGTGCAAGGCCAACATTTTTTTGTGGATAGTTAAATTATTTATTTATTATTATTTTGTTAGGTAAAAATTATGCTCTATCCATTGTGCTTTTATTGCACAAATATTTTTAAGATATTTAGAGAGAAAGAAAATGCTTTACCGATGAGTCATTTCCCTTAACTGAACTTATTTTAAACTATACATATCAACTCTTACAATTATTTTCAGATTCGTCCTTAGAAATTGCATTTTTTTCTAATTCTAAAACTCTAAAGTTCATATTTTAGTTTCAAGTATCAAAGGTTGTAAGGCCACAATTTACTTCCAAGTTTCAAAGGTTGTAAGGCCATGCTTATTTTCCTTTCAAATTCTTTGTTCGGATAAAAAGTTTGGTCTTTTAGATTTCCATGCAATATTTATATCAATGCACTAACTCATCTCTCTCTCTTTATATTCAGTTTGTAGTTTGATGAGTTTGTTGTCGACATGGACTAAATGTCCAAAACAATATTGTAATTATTGCAACATGTATATTGTCTAGGTATATGACTCGATGAGGGATAAAAAGATAATTTGAAATGCAAATTAAGATATAGGTGGATCAAAATATTAACATTGTAATGGTTTTTTAGTTATTTAAATGGTGGTAATCCCGAGAAATACGATAATTTGAAGATTTTGGCAACAAAAAAAAATAACAAGGATTTTATGACCTAATATGTAATGCTCATGAAAAAACGATCTTGAGAAATGGGGGTATTGATTAGTGTTTGAAATAATATATTTTTTGAAATTTTAAATTTTTTTAAGGAGTAGTTTATTTTTTATTTTTAATTGAAATTTGGTAAAAAAAATTTAACAAATCGTGTTGAGTGCAATTTACCATGGGTTGTTTAAGAAGACTTGCATGGTTGTTTAGGAGGCATTCCACATGGTTTTAAAACCATGTGCAAGGCCAACATATTTTTGCAGATAATTACATGGGGTCAAATTTTCCATTGATGTTACATGTGCACATGAAATATATCCATGTAAGCTTACTATGTTTAGTTTCCAGTAATTAGCATAAAATAGAAGGATTCGAATTAGAGGGATCAAATCCACTCAAGAATTAGAGGGATTCACCTGCCAATCATTCTAAAATATGAAATATGCAATTAATTTTTTCAATGTCTATAGATTCATTCATTAGTGGGAAGATATTTTGGCCAATTCCTCAGGGCCAGGTGAGCAATGAGATGCTTCATTTTTCATTTTTTGAGGACATGTTAGATATTAATATTATGATTTTTTCATTAAACATCATTTTAAATTAATAATATTTTCGATATTAATATTACATTACATAATCTTAATAAAATAAAATAAAATATATATTAGATAGTAAATTCATTTTTTATATCAAATATTTTAAAACTATATTTATATTATATTACTCTAAAATGATATACTTTTTATTATTTCAGCTCAGTTTTGCTATAATATTTATATTATATTAAAATAAAAAATATGTTAAACAGAAAATTCAGTTTTACTTTATTCAAGTATAAGTTCTAAATTCATTTTTACCATATTTAAGGCTCAACTATCTTCGATTTAAGAAAAATAAACATGGCACTTGTCGGTGGACAATCTGATAATACAGTGCTTTATCCTTTACAAAATTTTAATATGATGCTATCACAATCCACTATCAAATGTAATAATGCCAGCCGGTTTTCCTAGTTATTTTCTGTTGCTTTTAAACCTGCACTCAAGATACCAAAAAGAAATGTGGTGAAAAATCTAAAACTCTTAGATAAAAACAAAAAAAATGTCAACTTAATATAAAACTTAGAAATATTCCACCTTAAATTTCTTAATTTTCTTAATGAGTTGTACATCTCGTCATCAGTTCATTTGTTCAAATATCCTCACGATCAATCTTTTATTTTTTTATGAAGAATAATTTAATTTTTTTTATTATTATTAAGAATAATTTAATATATGTAATAAAATAGTTTATAAATTAGAACACCTTGGATTCCATCCACCGTTTTTAGATTTTCTCAGTCATTATTCACGACCCATTAAATGGTGATTCATTCATTCCATGTTATAAAAACAGAAAACAAAAATACTTGTTTTCGGTGCAATTTATCACCTTTTTTTGGTTTATTACTTTCGGTGTGTGCTTTCATCCTTTTTGTTGGTTTATGAGATCCCACGTTACATGTGATTGGAATGCAAAACCTTGGGCACAGAATAAAGATGAGCGAAGTGCACTTTCTTTATCGTATTTTAGAATGGTGCAACTAAACTTTTATCATTCCAGCATATTTATAATGTATTTAAACATTTTTTACATTGTTTTTTAAGGTTTTGGGTTGGGTTCATTTGGAGATTCTAAATTCCAAATATTTTTGAACACTTAAATAGTCATCAAAATCTTAATCAACCTGAAATCATTAAGGTGATTTTAGATTTAATTGTTGTTTTTTTAATTTTCAAATTTATTTAAAAAATTATATTTATAACTTTAATGGTATTATTTTAATTTACTCATGTTATTGAGTGATATGCTATTATTTTTTACTTTTTAGAAGTAAAAAGTAAAATGTAACATTACATAATGTTACAACATCTCCCTCGTAATGGGAAATATTATTTATAGCCGACATAACGTTACGTAACGTTACTAACCTTACATAACGTTACAAGATCTCCCCCATACTAGGCTGTAGAACGCCTCTCGGCGCAATGAGGGGGGCTTCAAACCATACCCATATATTTTAATGAGGCCTTCCACACCGACTTATTAACTTGCTACAAGGGGGGCTCTAAACCAACTCCAGAAGATTTTACAAGGGGGGTTCTAAACAAATGTTGTAGGATGTTATAAGGGGGGTTCTCAACCATCCTCATAAGTATCTATGAGGGGAGTTCAAAAATTTCCTCATAGACTTCTATGTGTCGGGTTCTATGCCTCCCTTGTAGGTTACTACCATGGGGTTTCTAAAGTATGCTCATAAGTTGCTACCATGGGGGATCCAAAACAACCTCATAGGTTTCTACGAGTGTGGGGAATTCTACACTGCCCTCATAGGTTTATATGAGGGGGAAAACTCCTTCATAATGTTCGGTGATGGGGGTTTCTAATTAGCCCCAAAATATACTACGAGGAGAGTTCTAAATCACCATCATAGGTTAATACGAGGGGGGTTATAAACCACCCCAAAAGTAAAGCCTTTTAGTAGAGGGTTTTCAAGAGATATAAGTGTCCCTAGTAGGTTTGTATGAAGTTGGCTCTAAATCGCCCCTAAAAGTCACTGTTTTAGGGGGGTTCCAAACTCCCCTTAAAGGCATTGCTGCTAAAAGTCAATCATTTTAGTAGCGGTTTTTGAAGAGATATAAACCACTCGTAAAAAGTGGCTTTGAGTGGCACTTTAGAACTCCCCCCAATTTTTACTTTTCGAGGTGGCTCCAAAGCGCAACCAAAAGACATTTTTTGGGGGCAGTTCACAACCTTTTAAATTTATTAAAAAAATGTCCCTAAAAGGCCTAACATTTAGTAGAGGTACCTTGCGGGGGGGGGGGGTTGCAAAACCGACACTAATGCTAAAATCCTTGCTAATTCATCTTTTAGAAGTAGAAAATGATCACATCTATAATGTATTTTTTGAAGTAGTGTTTTGAGCATGGGGCCCAAGAATCTCAGTTTCTTGGAGCTACGTAGATGGAGAGGCTATTCTTATGTTTTGTAATTCTAAATTAATAATATATTATGTTGTATATTGTGACATACCCAAATAACTTACCGAAATGCATATATGTATATGTATATGGATATGGATATGTATATATGTGTAAAAAAATATATATATATATAATTTCTTTCAAAATAATTTTGCCTATAAACTTTGATAAAAAAATCATCCTTAAGCTTAAAAAGTAAACAACATTAACTTCCACAATGGAATACAACCTTTCAGAATTAAATCCACTTCTACAACCAGGAAAAGTCGTTTCCGCATAGAAAATGAATTTTCTGAATTACTCCCTCTGCTTTCCTCAATGCGACTTGCGGTAGGAGGAACTCTACAAAACGCCACATCGGTCTCGCATCATGTTTATTGATTTAACTGTATGTTTGTTATTGCTCTACGGTCATGTTTTCTAACAATTGGTATCAGAGCCAAAAGGTCTATTTTGTTGGTAAACTTGTAGGAAAGAAGGTTTCCTGGTTCAAGTGGGAGAAATGGTAGAAAAAGGAAAGTATAGGGTATAGAAATTTAATGGCCAAAATTATCAGTTATGGAAGAGGCAAATGGAGGACTATCTCTACCTGCCATTGGGAAGAATAACAAAAGAGCCAGCGGCTATGAAGGATGAAGAATGGGAGGTGCTTGACAAAAAGGCACTGGGAACAAGACGGTTGTGCCTGGATTCATCCGTGGACTTCAATATTTCGAAAGAAAAAACAACAGAGGGTGTGATGAGCACATTGAGTAAGCTCTACGAAAAACCCTTGGCTTCTAACAAGGTATTTTTAATGAAACATTTATTTAATATGAAGATGTAGGAAGGTGGAGGCTATTTCTGACCATTTAAATGAGTTTAATACACTTACCAGTCAGTTAAGTTCTGTAAAAGTGAACTTTGATGATGAGGTTAGGGCTCTTATAATATTATGCTAATTTCTAGAAAGTTGGAATAGCTTGGCCATGGCTGTAAGTAACTGTGTCCCTAGTTCAAACACTCTTAAGTTTGATGATGTTGTTGGCATTATTGTTGGATCGAAAGAGGTTCCTGCATGGTTTTCTATTTAACAAGAACACTCATGTTTAAAATTTACTAAAATTGACACGACTCCGGTGTGTATGCTCTGCACTTGGCTGCGGTTCATCCGATCACTCAAGCTATATCAAAAGCATTTGAGTGACTAGAATAATTAGGACTCACTCTCCCAAATTTACAAACCATCAGGTGAAAATCCAACACCTAGATCAAACCTTTACGATGGAAAAATACCCAAAGGAAGTGGGAACGTCTGAAAAGTGACCTTGGGCCGCCGATCTCTGTCACACCCTAACAGGTGCATTATAAACAATAGCCCCAGAGACTCCATTCAGCCCACATATTCCTTGCGGGTAGCTGTGAAGGTTTAGTTTTGGACATACTGCAAGTACTCTCGGGTGTATCTGGAGTCCACCCCTTCGCCTAATTTTAATCAACTCACACCTCAAATTTAACTTAAAACATACCAAGAGGAAGTTGCAAAACATTCACTCCAAGCACATGCAAGTACATTGATTTTATTTTGACTCCATTCTAAGGCACTGGTTATTTTCTTGCTTTATATATATA
>LPNX011026330.1:345663-510495 GCA_001517045.1 Pseudotsuga menziesii
CATTAGGAGTTGAGCCTAAACGTAGGAGTCAAGAACAACGTGATAGCCTTGACTCGAGACTTGCCCCCAGGGACACACCGAGTGGCTTGAAGATTTTTGCCACATGACCCAGGTGTGTGAAATGCGGCAACATTTTTTGGCACCATTGCCAGGGATAAATATTTTTATTCCTGAGTACGACTTAGCTTAGCTTTTTTCTAAACAACTAAAAAGATAAAAAAATTTGATTGATCTAGTCTTTAAAAAACATAAAAATTAAAACTCGATCCATCTGGCGACTCCACTGTCTAACATCCCTTCAAGAATTTCTACTCGAAGAAACTACCGACAATTATGCAATCCTCTCCCTGATCCTGAAAGGTTTATTAGGGAAAGATTGAATAGGCAGAATTCTTATAGAAACCTTGAAAATTTAGGAGACCAATCCCTCTCAGATATCCATCACATATTTGTAGAGAGTCATTCCTTCCAATCTCAAGAAATGACAGAATTTTACAAACCCCTTAACTTTTCTCAGATAGCAGGTAGTCCTCATGACATTCCAAATGATGTTATCAAGAAGCTCCCCATATTCGAGGGAAATAATGCTATCACTACCAAGACTCACCTCTGAAAGTTTGAAAAGCACCTGGTCAGTTACTGCAATAATGCTGCCTCTAACCATGAAGATGTCAAAATGAAGCTCTTTGCTTTATCTTTAGAGGATGATGTTGCGGAGTGGTAAGCCGACCTTGGTGATGATTCATATAAAACTCTTAATGAATTCCTAGAAGCTTTTAAGAAGAAATGGGGGGGAAATAAAGAACCAAGACATCTGCTTGCTGCCCTTCATAATATAAAGAAGATGGAAAATGAAACCATTGATGAATTTAATACTAAGTTCAGGTGTGTGGTTGTGGACCTCCCTAGAGAAATCAAGCCAAGGGATGCCTCCATCCTCATATCTTACATTGAAGCTTTCACTGGTGTTTTGAGGTACCAGTTAAGGGACAAAGATCCGACCGATCTAAAAACTGCTCAAGATTTGGATGAGAAAATAGAAAAGAATATGCAATCTTCAAGCAAATCCAACATTCCAGGTTACACTAGGGGAAACACTTCATACAACAAAGAGAAGGGGAAATCCATTGAATTAGAGGAAAAGGAAACCTCTAAAGACCCATGGAAAAGGTAACTAGCTTGATAGAAAAAAAGGTTACTAGCCAGAACCAAAGCCAGAACCAAATCATGGCAAATCAATTTGTACAATGGAATAATATTCAGAACAGAATAATCACAATGGAAAGAAATAATGGACCTAGGAACTTTCAGCCTAAACAGAATCTGGTGTATCAGAAGAAGGCTCCTCAACAAGAACCTAGAATTCCAAACCAGTTAGACTCAACTAACCTGGTAGAAGAAGTCATTCCATGGTGTAGACCTTGTGATCAATTCCACCAAGAAAGCACTTGTTATATAGCAAACCAAGTTATAGAACATGGAATAGCCGAGGTCAGTAATTAGGAAACAACATCAAGCGAGTTTGATCATGTGTACCTGGTAGGCCGAACCTATCCTTTATAAAACCAGTATTGGCAGCAGGCCATGGATTACGGTTACGAGAAGGATCTCCTGTCCAACTTTTACGGTGTAATGCCTTCTTCGGAAGCAATTAAGGAAATGAAGGAGGTGAGGTTCAAGGAAGCAGTATAGCAAAGAAGAGAAAAGCCATCACTGTCTAAACAGTACAAGACAAAGGTAACCGCTCCTCCCCTCCCAGATCCTCCCATTTTCCCTGAATCAAATATTGATATGGGAGAATGGATAAGTAGTGCTAAGATTCATGTTTATGCAACTGATGTCCTTAAAATTCCTGGTCAAAAAGAAAAGTTGTTGAAATCCTTAGAGGACCGTCAAAGTAAAGCTCATAATATCGTCAAAGAGGATCCTCTTCCTAATAACAATGTTATATTTGAAGCTAAACATATTGAACCTATAGATATGCCTATAGTCCTCAACAGTGTTGATTCAAGAAGAGAAGACCACCCGCCTTTTTATGTCTCCTTCTTAGTTGATAAACTTCTCCTTCATAACTGCATGTTAGATTCAGGTGCTTCATCAAATGTTATGACAAGAAAAGTAATGGAGCAGCTAAATCTAAGGGTCACCTGACCCTACCACAATGTTTGTGCCACGGATGCAAGAGAAGTTGAAGTGGTAGGGATTATCTTAAATTTGCAGGTTAAGTTGGCTAAGTATACTGATATCGACATGTCGATGGATGTGGTGGTGATAGATGTTCCAGATAATTGGGGTATGTTGCTATCCAGAAAATGGGTCGTGACTCTTGGTGGGCACATTCAAATGGATTGGACATATGCTACTATACCTGCATCAGAGAACACTAGGGTGATTCTCCACAGAGAAAAGCTGAGGAAACAACATGTAGAAAACCCTAAGAAGCCTAGAAATGAATTTGTTCATTTCACTGATAATTTTGGAAACTATGCTATTTTGTCGAATTTCATGGCCCCTATTAAGAAAAACATTAAAAATGAAAAGATCGATGAAGTTTGGAAAATGTACTTTGATGGGGCTTATTCCAAAACCAGAAAGGGTGCGGGCATTGTGATCATCTCTCCTTCAGATAAAATCTACAACTTTGCGTTCAGGTTAGAGTTTGAAGCATCAAACAATGTAGAAGAGTATGAGGCATTGCACCTAGGGTTAGAAACCGCTAAAGATATGGGGATAAATATGTTGAACATAAAGGGTGATTCAAATCTAGTTGTCCTCCATATTAAGAATCAGTATCAATGCAAAAATGACAGACTAAGAAATTATATAAATGCCACATGGGACACTATGGAATGGTTCAATGCACTTAAGTTTCAAAAGGTCCATAGGGAAATGAATGGGTTAGCAGATAAATTGGCAGTAGCAGCACCCACCCTCCAGCCATCAAATGAAATGATTAATGGGAATGGAAACATGGAAATCAATTTCAGACCTTCAATCCCAGATAATAAAGACCACTGGCAGGTGTTCAAAGATGATGAGCAACTCTTGAGATTCATCCATAATCTACAAGAGTTTGAGGGTTGCAAGATCAGTTATCAACAAGAAGGTAAAGAGTATCAAGAGTGTGAGGATAATGAAAGGAATCACATCTCGAGCAGCCTTATAGCTTTTGAGAATCTTTTCGATCGACAAGATCATCATAAAAAACAAAAACAAGAAATAAAAATTGGGAATTATATGGAAATAAACATAGGAACTGACAAGGATCCCAAGTTAATAAAAATTGGAAAGGGTACTTCAGAAAAGGAAAGGAACAATTTGATCAAATTAATAAAAGAGTATAGAGATGTGTTGGCCTTTAGTTATGATAAGCTTAAATCCTATAGGGAGGATTTGTTTCAACACACCATTCCTCTCACAAAAGAAGCTAACGAGGTCAAACCTTTCCGACAAAAACTTAGGCGAATAAATCCTAAGTTGGCCCCCATTGTGTTGAAGGAACTTCAGAAGATGTTAGCGGCAGGGATTATAGCACCTACAAGACATTCATCTTGGTGCTCCAAATTAGTTGTTGTTAGAAAAAAGAATGGGTCAATTAGAATATGTATAGATTTTAGAAATCTGAATACATCATGCCTCAAATATAATTACCCATTACCTGACATGGAAACATTGCTTCAAAGAGTAACATGATTAGGAATGATGTCCATGTTGGATGAATTTTTCGGTTATAATCAGGTGTTGGTGAATAAGGAGGATCAACATAAGACTACATTCAACACACCTTGGGGTACTTATAAATTTCTAAGAATGCCTTTTGGCTTATTGAACGCTGGTGCCACCTTCCAAAGAGCCATGGATTTTTCCTTCAAATAACTTATAGGTAAAATAATCAAAATATATCAAGAAGACTTAATTGTTTTTTCAAAGGAAATATGTGACCACATAAGTCATCTTAGGCAGGTTTTTATAAGATGTCGAAAATATGGTATTTCCTTGAACCCCACTAAGTAAACCTTTGGAGTTGATGATGGAAAGTTGTTGTGGCACATCATTTCTAAGGATGGTGTCAAGGTTGATTCTTAGAGAGTTGAATCCATTAAGAAAGTCCCCTTGCCTCAAAATCTAAAAGCTCTCCAGTCCTTTAATGGTCAAATCAATTTCGTAAGAAGATTCATCCCAAATTTAGCACAATTAATGAAACCTCTACAAAAGTTATTAAAGAAAGATGCTAAGTTTGAGTGGATGGATGAAGAGAAAGTTGCATTCAAGTCTATCAAAAATGCCATATCCATGTCCCCGGCCTTAATTAGTCCAGATTATTCCAAATAATTCTAGATATTTTCCTTTGCCTCAGAAGACACCATTGCCGGTGTTTTGCTTCAAAAGAATAAGGAGGGACAAGAGAAACCTATAGCCTTTATGAGTAGAGCCTTACAAAATTCAGAGTTGAAGTATACCATGATGGAGAAACAGGCCTATGCTCTTGTCAAGTCCCTTAAACCTTTCAGAACTTATATAGGTTACTCCAAAATCATTGGATATGTACCCCATGTAGCTATCAAGGATATCATTTCTCAACAGGATTGTCTAAGAATCAGGGGTAAGTGGGTTTCAAAGATTCAAGAATATGATTTGGACATAAAACCTACTAAATTAATTAAGGGACAGGGTCTTGAAAAGATGTTGACCCAGGGAAATGAAAAGGCCTTAGGAATAATCTACCAGAGCATCAATTCAGAGCAAAGTGTATCAGATGAGCTTTAGAGATTAGAGCAACACCGTTGGTACACCGACATCATATTTTTCCTCCGCAACCTTACATGCCCCGATCACTTACTTGGCCATAAAAGAAGAGAATTAAGGTTAAAGGAAACTAAGTAATGTTTGACAAAAGATGGTTTGTGTTGGAGAAACCCCGATGGTTTAATACTTAGATGTGTCAATGAACTTGAGTCCAAGAAACTCATGGTTGAGTTCCATTCAGGATTTTTTGGTGGACATTTTGCAGCGAAAACAACCACCCACAAAATCCCTAGAGCATGCTACTATTGGCCAAACCTGTTTTCAGATGTGCACAAGGCTGTCATAGTTTTCCCCCAGTGTCAGTTATTCACCGGAAAGCAACAAATGAAATCCTTGCGTCTAAATCCAATAGTAGTCCAAGCCCCTTTCCAGCAGTGGGGGCTTGACTTCATCGGTAAGTTCAAATATAACTCGAGCAATGGTTATTCTTGGATTCTTACCGCCACTGATTATTTTACCAAGTGGGTAGAGGCGATACCCACCAAGAAGGAAACTGATGCTATAGTCATGGATTTCTTAAAATATAAGATTATCACAAGATTCGGTGTGCCAGCTAGAATAATCATGGATAATGGCCCATGCTTTGTTTCTTTCGAGATGTCATCTTTCTGTTTCAAGTACAACATTATCCTATCCCACTCATCCAATTACTATCCCCAAGGAAATGGTCTAGCAGAATCAAGTAACAAGAACTTAATGACCATAATAAAAAAAATTGTGGGCAACAATAAGAAGGCTTGGGATAGCAAGATCAAATTAGAATTATGGGCCGACAGAATCACCAAGAAAAGTTCAACCGGGAGAAGCCCCTTTCGAACTAGTCTATGGCCTTGATGTCACCTTACCAGTCCATCTAAAGCTTCCAGTTTATCATCTTCTCCAAACCTTCAGCTCAGATCAAGAGGCCTTCCAGAATAGAATAAACCAGTTGATCGAGCTAGATGAGAGCAGAAGAAACTATCTTGACCATAGTATCAGAAATTCAGACAAGGTCAAGAGAGCCTTTGATAAGTCTACTTGGCTAGGGTCCTTCCAAGTAGGTGACACAGTTTTACGTTGGGACAAACGATGGGAAAAACGTGGGAAACATGGAAAGCTTGAGAGCTTGTGGTTGGGACTGTACATCATTGATGAAATAGCAGGAACAAACTCCTTCTATCTAAATGCCCTAGAAGGAGAAAGATTGAGCCTACCAGTGAATGGTTTCCTCCTCAAGTTGTTTTTTGCCGAGACAGTTTGATGCCTTTATTGGCATCGGTGGTTTCAGGGCCAATTTCTAAACTTTGCCCTGCTTGTATTTCTATTTTTGTATCATAGATATTGTTGTATTATAGTTATTTTGTACCATGTTGGAAATTTTTTTCCTTGTATATTAGTTTTGTAAGATATTCTTTTTTGCACATCATAGACTAATTATGTACATTAGTTTGCTTTTTAGTTAATTTTTTCTTATGTATACATGTTACTGACAAACTCTTATTGCTATGTAGGACCCAGAGATTCTAGAGTTCTCACATCCTCTCCTTTGAATAGAAGATAAATCAGAGAATGTGTCCCTAGATGGAGCCAGAATGTACCACCTAAGTTGTACTTAGTGGTTTTTTTATCAAGTGAGCCTAGTGAACCAGACAGGGTTAACTTTTTCAGACTTTAGAAGACCTTTGGAAGTACTTCTGGGAACTACTTGTTGTACTATATCACATGTTCATACCCCATGGGGGAATTGTAATAAATGTTCTAGCATGATAGTGTCTGTAAAAGACTCAGTCTCTTAGACTTTATTTGTCAATCTGATTAACCCAGGGTGTTTTTTCCCTTGGTTATTATTGGTTGTTGAATAAACGACTGATAATTTCTGAGTTTTTCACTCCATACCTCCAAAGTTGGGGTGGTCGGCTTATCATTTAGGCCTATTGAGGTTATTAGAGTCTATGTGTCAATGTATAAGCTTGATAGACATCATGGTCGAGTCATATAAACATGTCTAAGTCCCCCTAGGTTTTTTCAATTTTTCAATTTTTTAGTTTTTTCAGTGTTTTTTATTAAAAATTTAATTTTTCCAAAACTTAGGCTATTTTTTAATAGTTTAATTGGAAAAATTGATTTTGTAATAAAAGTGGGCCAAATAATCAGTTTCAGTCATGTAGGTGCTCATTTTCAAGCTAAGAGCACCATGTAAACCCATGGACCCACTATTTCCTAGTTTTGAGTGATTTTCCATCACTCGGGTCAGAAAGCCCCAAAAATCAATTATTGATTATTTTAATTAATAAATTGATGAATAATGGAGCAAATCCAAAATCATAAATCAGTGGATTCTTAGCCGATTTGATTGAAATCAGTCAGATCTGAAGCAGATTGACTAGATCTGACAAATCCTTGACTGAAGGAGGTGATCAAATCAGATCCAGAGTTGATCTTCAGCTGTCTTCATGGGGAATTGCACCCTCTCTCTCTCCTCCACAAGTGTGGACTCTCCTGGATGCTCTGTGGACTGATGTGTCGGTTTATGGGTTGATGTGTCAGCTCAATCAAGCCCTCGGTTGACAAGTAGGCTCATTTCAACTTCAGATCTGCATTGATTGACTCTCCATTAGCTGATTTGATCTGATTCCTTGGGAATTGCACCCCCCTGGGCTGGATGTTCTGTTTCTTGTATATATCCTGGCTGAGGCTCCCTCTTCCAAGCTAGTTAGAGCTGGATTGAAGGGTTTGCCATTGTAATTGTGTATTGATCATCATTTGTGAATAAAGAAGCTTTGGAGGCTATATTGTGTAGTGCATGTGATTGTGTGGATTCTCAGTGTTATGCTGCTAATGTGGTAACTGCAATTTCTTTCCAATTTCTGTGTCGCTTCTGTGTTTTGGCTTCAAGAATTCGATTGAATCAAGTAAGGGTGTAAAGTAGGCACGTTAGATTGCTTGATCTTGTTTATCCATATGATGTATGTTCAAAAATTTCAGTTATATGTTTAAATAAGATTATTTTTTCATGATCTTTCATTTTTGTTGCTTTTTACATCTATATCTAGATCTCACGAGGTGTGTGCAGGCTTGTGTTATCTAGTTGCAGGTTCCTGATTGGATGAAGGTGTGGATCAATATTGACGCCATTTCTTATCCAATAATCTCAAGACTCTGTCCCTCAGCACTCCACAAAAGGGCCTCCTTTCAGCTTGCTCCATTCAAGCAACAAGCCGACCTTCTCTCCTCTTCTTCTCATTTCTAAAAAAAAACAACTCTTTTACCCGGTTACTTTGTTCATAGCTTTGATTTCGTTTAGATCTATCATATCAAAAGTAATTTCAACATAGATCTATCCTCTCAAATCCCATAGTCTAGATCTTGCTCTTAAAAGGTTTCATAAGCATTCTAGATCTAGCTTTAGGGAAATCATCATTTTTTGCATGTAATTTTAAAGAAAATTTGTAGCTTGCATGCATTTTATTTCTGTTTGCTGTACGTTAAAATTTCATATTCTGCAATAAAAGTACACATCTTATTGGCTTCCCAAAAGGCAAGCCAAGATCCCAAGGAAATCCTGCTTTCCTTGATTCCTTTTTACCTTTTTTAACTAGTCTTAACTTAGTTTTTTTTCGGTTAAAAGTAAGCAGACCGAAAGGTAGTTTCAGAGTGCTTTTGGTCATATTTTAGTCTAATATGCTTGCTGGTTTTTAGCATATTTGACAGAAAATAAAGGAAGCTGTTGTTCAAAAGTGGCCTTAGGAGCGTTCAAATCCCCCCAAGGGTCTCCCATTTGACTAAATCCTTTAATTTTCGCACTTTGTAAGCTCTTGATTCAACTCTGTATAAGGATCAAGAAGCTATATATTAGTTCTCTAATATTGTAACTGCTGTTAATAAAAATAATTTTTGAATAGGTTCTTTTGAGCCCATTCCCCATCCCCCCTAGGGGGATTTGCATCGGTGTCATTTATTTTTTTTGCTTTTTGTTCATCCCTTTTCAAACTAGCATATCTCTAATCTACAAGGTGGTATAATTTATTTCATTATCAATTTCATATTCCATATTTGATATTCCAAAGTAATCTTAACACTTACCCCACGACTTCTCGATTGACCCAAAAGGGGAAAGAGATTCGTGGTAGGACTAATTAGAAAACTAGAATTATGTATATGTTTTATTTTCTATCATTTGTTTTTCAGCTATTATAAAATTAACCCCGCCTTGATTCCTCGATTGAGATCCACTTGGATCGAAAGAGGTTCATGGAGGGTTTTCTATTTAACAAGAACACCCATGTTTAAAATTTACTAAAATTGACAAGACTCTAGTGTGTATGCTCTACACTTGGCCGCGGTTCATCCTATCACTCAAGCTGTATCAAAATCATTTGAGTGACTAGAATAATTAGGACTCACTCTCCCAAATTTACAAACCACCAGGTGAAAATCCAACACCTAGATCAAACCTTTACATTGGAAAAATACCCAAAGGAAGCGGGAACTTCTGAAAAGTGACCTCGGGGAACCGATCTCTGTCACACCTTAATGGGTGCGTTATGAACAACATCCCCAGAGACTCCATTCAGGCCACATATTCCTTGCCGATAGCCGTGAAGGTTTAGTTTTGGAAATACTCCAAGTACTCTCGGGTATATCTGGAGTCCATCCCTTCGCCTAATTTTAATCAACTCACACCTCAAATTTAACTTAAAATGTACCAAGACCCAGTTGCAAAACATTCACTCCAAGCACATGCAAGTACATTGATTTTATTTTGACTCCATTCTAAGGCACTGGTTATTTTCTTGCTTTATATATATATTGTGTCTCAGTATTGTGCTTTCGTGTGTTCATCTTTGTATCCTGTCATCTTTGATTGTCTATAGCTAAACTTCAAACTCCTAAACAACTCATTTAGTTTGAAATCACCATACTAAGTAGTTATCCTTAGTAACTTAATAGGGTCTACCCCCCTTGGCTTCGTTAAGAGTTGAGCCTAAACAAAGGAGTCAAGAACAGGGCGACAGCCTTGACTCGAGACTTGCCCCCAAGGACACGCAGAGTGGCTTGAATATTTCTGCCATGTGACCCAAGTGTGTGAAAGACGGTAACACCTTTTCCATTGTTCATGTTGCCTGCTATATAAAAACTCCTCATGAAACTCACTGGAAAGAAGAAAAAAGAATACTTCGATATATTTGAGGTACAATTCAGTTTATGATTCATTACAGTATAGGGGGAAACCTTTGTTGGTTGGTTTCACTGATTCATATTGGGCCGGCGATCCTGATGATCGAAAGTCTACTGTAGGTTATGTTTTCAGTCTGGGATCTGGACCTGTCACTTGGGCTTGTAAGAAACAACAAGCTCTTTCTTTTTCTTCAACAGAAGCAGAATATTGAGCCGCATTTAATGCCAGTCAGGTTGCTTTATGGCTTCGACAGATCCTTTCAGAGTTTGGATTCAAGCAGCAACAACCTACTCCACTTTGGTCCGACAATCAAAGTACCATCAAGCTTTCCAAAGATCCAGTTCTACATCAGCGCAGCAAACACATTGAGCTAGACATTTAGTTCATCAGAAATCTTGTTCATGATCATGTTATTGAAGTGCTCTATTTCCCTAGAGATGATCAAGTTGCAGACATCTTCACCAAGTCTCTTACAGAAGACAAGTTTTCTAAACTTTGATCTATGTTAGGAGTTCAGGAATGTGTCATTAAGGGAGGATAGGCTCTAATGCCTCCTTCCTTCTCCTAATAGTGTCACTTTTGTAAATCCTTCAATCCTATCCCATGTTGTTCTTAAGGGGGGATGTTAGGATATTTAGACACTTAGGAGTTAGTTAAGATCAACTTGTGTAATATATCTGTTAGGTAAAAGTGTGCTTCTTTAGTATGCATTTGTAAATATTCTAATCCGACTGTCACGATATGTTCTAGAAATAGAGTGATTCGACGGTTCAAATTCTCTTAGATCATACCTACCATTGATCTGTGGCTTAACACACAATTGGTCTATGATCTCTATTTAAAGAGCATAGAGGGTCCTTCACTAGTTGATCAATTATGAGAAGCTCATGTAACTTTCTTTCTTTTGCATAATAAATTGCTCCAAGTAGCTATTTGGATGGGGCCATGGACTGTTTCCCTATCAAGGGTTTTAACCATGTGACAAACATCGTTGTGTTGATCTATGATCTATTTGTGTGAAGCGGTTGCTTAAGGTGCTCAGTATTTTGGGAGTACCCTGTGTACCCAAACATATTCGAAGTTCATCTTCTAGATGTGAGCTAACTTCAAGGAGAATATCATGGAGATGTGGAGAGAATATCTCATCCAATATTTGTTGAGGATTTAAAGGGACGAGTGGTATATTTGTTGAGGATTTTGAGTGATACGTTGAGAGAATAATGGATCTATAATTATGATCAGATATCTTGAATTGATGTATAAATAGGAGGGCTCTCTCCTCGTTTTGGTTAGAGGCCTATCTAGTGGTTTGGAAGTAGAGAATTGTTCAGAGTTAGTCATAGAATAAATGTTGAGTATTATGTAATGGAGATGATGCTTAATGCACCTCCTTTCACTCTCTTATGTTAATATAGATTTTCAGTAGTTTCTTTCTTATGAGTTGTTAATCTAGATTTTCAGTTATGTTTTTCTTATGAATTGATAGTATTGATTTTATGTGAGCTCACAAGTTAATGTCGATTGCTTTATACCAGTTTATTTCATGTCATTTCCTGCTTTTGTAAGTTTAATTCAATTTCAGTCATTTATTTTCAATTTTAGTTATAGATTAAGTTCAGCGACACTCTTCCCCAGCATATATTTTTTCTGTACCTCACAAGTCTATGCTCTCTCCGGGTTAACAATTAAATCATTGGATATTTGTTATAATTTGTTTAATATTTGCACCAACATTTTGGCATCGTTGCCAGAGAGCTGCTAAAATGGATCAGAGTTTAGTTAGGTAAATAGTTTGTTTGTATTGCATAGACAAAATTTCCAAGATTTTTGTGGGGTAACATCCAGACTCATCCACTATAGTGGGCTGCCCCAAAGCCTCGTTGTTCCTTTGTTTTCGCAATTGTATTCATTTCTCTGCAAAGTATTTTCTTTTTCTGCAAATGCGAGTTTGTTTTTATGCAAGTTTTCATTTACAGTTTTGTAGTGTAAAGTTTGTATTGCTTTTATTTTTTTTGGCACCTTTATTTCATACTAACTTGCTTCTAACTTTGTATCTGTTCATTTTTGTTTTGTACAGATTTTTGTGCACCTTTTTATTTTTTGTTTTTGCACTCGTTTTGTGCTACTATTTTCATGCTGGTCATGTACTTGTTTTTTTTTCTAGTACTTGATTTTATTCCAGTAAAATAATTTTAGGATGAGCATAAGCTTAGAGAAGCTCACCCAGATCCTAGAAGAAGCAGGGATCTCCTCTTCTCAAGAAGATGAGTTCTTAATAGTAACTAAAAGATTTACAACTCCTCATGAAGAAAAAGAAGAATTGACATTTGAAGAATTATGCACATCATATGAGGAGTAATTATGGGAGAAGAAAATTGAGACGGATAAAGAAGGGATCTCGGGTGATCAAAATCATGAAGAATATCCTGCAAATGGAAGTTGCATCGAACAATGGATCCAAGTAAGTACTAGTTTAAATCAGTTTTGTTTTTGCTTTTATTTCATTAGCTTACATTTCTAGCACTTAGTTTCGCATATTTTTATACATCTTCGATTTCATTTTGTAAAATTGGGTTTGAAATTCTCTTTAGTTTTGTTAGATCGATGATTACGTTGGAAATTTCACTTTATGTAAATAATCTTTAATTTCCAATTAGAGTAGGTATGTTTTAGTTTTTATTTTTCAGTTTATAATTAGCTTTGTTTTAATTTACTTTAATGTTTCTATTTGTTAAAATTTTATTTCTAAATGGTCTTAATTACTACTATTTTTTAATTTTGTTAGGAATTAAAAATAATTATTTTTAAAAATTTTATGATCTCTTTTAATTTTCATTTTTTATTTAATAATTTTCTAAGTCATCCTAGAAATAAAAAATTGCATTAAGAATTAGTTTCTTTTAATAATTAAAAATAAAATAAATTAATTAATAAACAAAAAATATAATAAACAAATATACATATCATTTTGCATTAAGTTATTATCATTTGAATCTAAAAGTACTTTTTAATCTTTTATTTGGAATAGAAAGGAATATTTATTCATTTTAAATATTAGTTTTAAGTTTCTTTTAAAAAACAGAACTATAAACATAAGAACATTTTAAATTTTAAATATCAAGCATTAAAATTAAAATACTAAAAATAAACATTAATATATGCCTATATAAAATAAGAAACTCTAAAAAACAAAATTATGTAGTTTAGACACAGAGACAAAAGAAAACAATTTAAAAATAAATAAATAACATTGATAAGCTAAACAAAAAAAATTAAAATAAATAAAACAGATCCTTCCAACCCTCCATGTGCAGTCTGCAGACAACTCTGTAGCCAGCTCTTCATACGAAACCTGCCATAAAAAAAAAATTAAAGCAAACATAAACCTTGCAGCCCGCCCATGTATTTTTCATCTAGCTAAAATGCATACTTGCAAAACCAATTAAAACAATTAAAAATTGAGAATTAGTTGTTGACACCAGGACAATAGAAATAAGAAATAGCATGACATACAACAGATCATGATGTTTAGCAGAACGATGGGGATGATTCCAATTTCCCATCTAAGCCATCGATCCTTCGACCACCTTCAAATATTAACTATTTGATGAAAACCTCGATGCGTAAACAAACAACTGTAAGAGAATATGAAGAATACAAGCCTTGATTCGTGTGCAAATCACTAATAGGGACGGATATTTGGGGATATACTTATCTTGGTTCTGATCCTGGTATCATTAGAACAAAGATGATGTCATCCTGATTCAAAGATTCACAAGACTACAACAATATTGAAGCATCCACGGTCACAGATGGATTGTCTAAATGTTGAGAGCAGAACTATGAGTTCTATTAATAGATAGCCCTTATTCACTTTCAGTGTCGTATTGATTGACCACAACAAAGAAATGAATAGTCCCCCCCGCAAAAATATCAATTTTGCTACATATTCTCCAAAATTTGCGTTCGCTTCTACTAGATGTCGTAGGTCTCGCTGGTTTTTCCCACGATTCCTGTGGGGAGTTGTCTTAAAAACTAGAACTAAAACAATAAAGATCCCCCAAAATAATAAATGACCTGTTACATTTATTAAAGAAGTTATGAAATCCATTGTAATATTAATAAGAAAAAACACATCAACAAATGGCTCAATTACTGCTTAGACTTTATTGGCAGCATCAATCAAAATAAAATCATCTTTAATTGACATCTCAAATTATCTTGAACAAAGAAGTTATTGGTTGGGTTAGCCACCAGGGCGGGCTATGAACAGTAAAAGTCTGGTCAAATGCATCAGTTCATGCTTCAAAATGCGGTAGGTAAGTCTGTTAGTGTGTCCACAGAAGCAATGAAACGGGTCATGAATATTCTTAGAAACAAAGAAAACAAGGGAGCAACGGAGATGCATTCATTGAGTAATCTTAAAATGAACACCGCTATCTCTATATAACCACCTTCTCTACTGTTCAAAACTAGAGGAGGGAAATATGTCTGCATTTCAAAGGATGCAATGAAAAGAGCTACCAAGCTTATGAGTGATGGGAAGGGTAAATCTAGTGCTACAATGAGTTCAAAAAGTTTGAGTGGCATGATTGACTCCTCTCCAAGCTACTTTCCCCAAGGTGTATCAAATAAAGAAAATATTCCTTACTCAAAATTATCTCGCACAGGAAGTTTAATTCCTTTAAGAGCCTCAATGTTATCTTCAAAGGGCACTGGTAGAAGAAAATTGGGTAAACAAAAGGTCTCCATGAGTCCTTTGGATGAAATTTCAAATATATAAAAAAAGAATAACCTCATAGCATCCTTTAAGTTATGTCTTCTTGCCTCAGCTAGATAAAAAACCCTCCCTATGAAGGAAACCCAAAATAAACGGTCTGCAGGCTTTATTATAGGCAGACCAACCGAAAATATTGAATATATTAGAGATTCACCAGTTTATTGATCCAATATAAAGACTGATTTTCCAAATTGCAAAGGTAAATATTCCAGCTAACAGAGTGTAAACTTATTGGCTCTGAGAGGGTATGACTTATTGATTCATTTTTTCATTATCTCTCTACTAAACTTTCCCCTAGTAGTCTCATAGTTTTGTTGCCCCGCCGGTTCAATTGTTCTATCCATTGATGTAACGTAAATAAAGGGATCCACTATCATCGAGATAAATAATTTCCCAGATGGAATGGTTGTATAGCCCTTTATTATATTATAGGGCTAGTTTAGTTCCTATATCCTTCGTTTTTGCATGAGTTCCACAAAAAAAAAATTTAATAGCGTCAAAAAAAGTTGTCAAGCAGATCCCATATAGCATGTTTATTAACTTGGAATGTCTGGTTTTTTATCTAGACACATGTCACACCACCCAATTGCTTAGCCAGTCCGAACCAACTACGGAGAGAGGGAGTCATAACGAACAGGTCATCCACGCTTGTCGGAGTTTTTATATTGGGGGGTGAAGATAGAGAGCTCTCTAGGCTTTCTTGATAAAATAGATAAAGAGTTCCTCGAGTTGGATAGTTTGCTTTACTATTCTATGAATATGCCGCGCCCGAGCCGACCCACCCAAGAAAGCATTCAGTCACTACTAGGTCATGTGCCGGGTTTTGGCATTTTGTACTGAGTTCCATCATGTACTTGTCCTGACGTTTCCTACTACAATTCTAATTCCAGTTCCATCCGTGATTACATCTATTCATTTCGGGAATGGTCGGGTTGCATACATAAATTGATTCCATCGCATCTATTCGTCATCGCATGCATAATATATACAATGTAAGACATGCTTTCTGAGAGATAGATCAGCTTCATTATATCTACCTCTAGCTACCCGAACGCTGAAGATATAAACTCTTTGCTCGTAATTTATTGGACTCTCTACATATTTCTGAAAGTCAATTCCATTGAATTTATTCATCTTGCATATAAATTGATATACCATTATAATTATAAAAAAAACTTATAGAACAAGATAAAAAAATGTTAAAGCTTTTGAATCGACTAAAATAAAGTTAATCCTGCATGAACGGTCACAACGATCCAGTAGTTATCCTTTGAAAAAGGCTCCTCAGATCAGTAACAGATTCGACCTGGTGTTATCTATTCAGTGGTCTTGAAAAGATAACGGCATACCAGAACCTTCTCGATGAAATTAAAAGACTAATACATAACTCTTTGTTAATATCCCTTAATTTTTTGGATTCTTCCTTTGTTGTCGAGTTTTCGTTTAATGAGCTGGATCTTTGGATTTCATTGCATCCTTAAAACTATTGCCATCAAACTCATGGGATTTTGAACATGTGCTACTTCCAGGAATCTTTTCAATGATTTGATGCCTGTCTCAAATCAATCCTAGCATTGGTATTGACCGATCACAAAGAACTGGTGGCAATCATGTAATATGTTGTGCTTTTAATGCATCAACAAACTCTAAATTTAATCTAAAACCATCAGAGAAACTCTGTGGATCCATCTAAAAGAGATTCTCAGAAGTGATTTCATCTATATTAAATGCATGGTTGACATGGTTTGATAATATCAACGAGGTAAAACTACTCAACGGGTATGGTTCGTATTTTAAAAAAAAATCCATTTCTGTGCAAACACGATCAAAATCCTTATATAAATAAAATAGAGCTTAGGGTGGAGTATGCATTGTATTTATTGTACAGCGACATGAGATTCATGTGCAGGTGTAAACCATGACAAAAGCGCCAATTATCTCTGCGCCAAGCACAGATCTATTTGCATATCCATTATTAATGAAAGTCCATCTCATGCCTTGAATTTATTCCAATCTTCCTTTCTATATATAGAAACTCCGGAAAATATTTTTTTGGCATTCCATACATGTTATAATGTAATCATTGACCCTTTTATAGTTGTTGATGAATGAAATTGAAGTTTGAATTCAAAGTGAGTATGGGCATAGGAAAGTATGGTATGAGGTGGGTATGAGACATTCCTCCGGATTTGTTGAGTGGGGGTGAGCAATTGCATCCAAATCTATACATCAATCGATGCAACAAATTGAGTTAATTATTACATTCAAGACTAAGTCAAAATAAAAACATTACTTACTAATCCTAAATAAACCTGACAAGATATATAACCTTTGAATATGAAAGGCAATTTTGTTAAAGCTCTAAATTGAAAGGTGAGCCAACATTAAAAGTATGTGGCCTTCTCTTATATAGAGAAAGGAGCCACTAATAACATGCGTGAACTAAAAGACTTTATCTTATGTCATAGAAACATTTACATTACTTTTAAATCTTTGAATTTGATAATTTTATTAAAATACTTATACCTTTTAAAATTCACAATTTCATAAAATTATCTATACTCGTGATCTTTTAGGGAAAGGTTTTCTTATTAAAAAAGGGTACGTTTTTTTTTTTTTTTTTTAGAAAATGTATTTGAAATATTATTTAAAGGATTGACATATTTCTCTTTAAATTATTGTTTTCTTATAAATTTATCAATATGTCACCTTTTATATTATGTATTTTGCTACATTTCAAAACATGTGTAAAATATTACATGTCAATGCAATCTTGGATTAAAAGTTTCGTTGGAAGGGAATATAATTTTTCATATTATTTAATAAATTTATAAAGAACATTAGGTGATTCGAAATTTCACAACACTTTGGTTTTTACTACAGTATTTTACAAAGGAACATCTAGTTACTCGAGACCTAAATTGATTTATTATTGACATATGGTGAATGAGTGAAACAAGAAAATTTCCACGTAACTTTGAAGAACTCATTTTAATAAAACAATTAGAGTTAATAACTCATTTTGCCACCCCATACTCAGATTATTGATGAAGTAAAAAACAAGTGCTAGTGAACATTCAGGGAGAGGAATTCGAGATCTTCTTTGCATGGTGTGCTGCTAGGATCTGAGAATTTTGATGAGAAAAGTCTCGTACCAAAACCTTGATTTAAAGATATTTGTCAAAATTTCCTAAATCTCAATCATGTGTTGGAATGCAATATTAAGAATGAATTTAATGAGCATGCAATGATTTCCTATAAAATTTATGAAATTTAAAAACTAATTGTATGTATGTACATGTCTATATTTTGGCATGTTTAAAAACAATATATCATTTTCTTACATATTCCAAATTTGCTTAGTTGCCGTACTTATTGACGATTCTTTATCATGGAAATTTCATAGTCATTAAATTTGAACAAATAAGTTTACATTGCATTGAGCATAGTGTTTATGAAAAAATTTAAACATATTTACTTCACACACATGATATCATCGAATTGTTAATAGTCCATCAATTGAACGAAATTAGAGAATCTAGAAGCTCGATACAAAAACTCTAAATCAAAGACTGTTTCATTTTTCTTTGAAATCGAAGGCAGCTGCTGTCGCTGCTAAACCTTCTTCTTATTTTTATTTTTGCACAATGGGACCTTGCAAATCATTGGTTTGGGGGAGGTAGGTGTTTGTTCCAATTTAGGTAGGTGTTTGGTTCAATCTGTCAAACTTATCATAAAAAAAAATCACTTCTTTGATCATTAAGATAGTCTGCTTCTAGAGGGGTCGACTACTGAAAGGGTCGACCCTCTCTCTCTTGTTTGATCATTACATAAGGATGCATTAATTTTTGTTCTAATTTCTTTTTATGTGCAAAACATTACACGTTAAAAAACACATTGACACATAAAAATTTGTTTTTGTAAAATCAAATTTAAAATTATATATACAAAAAAACTGCAATGATAACATTACAAAATAAAAATAAAATATAATTAAACATTAAAAACATATAAATAAATAAAAAGTATTATGTAATAAATAAAATCATAAATTGCAAATAAACTTGGAGTCTTCTTAAGCCCAAGAACTTCCTACTTTGATACATGTTTTACACTAACTTGTTTTTATAAGTCACTCAGAAACAGGTTTCGACAAGAAGGATTACTACTTTTTAGGTATTAAAGCATTTTGTTTATTTTCTTCAACTTGGTTTGTTAAGCACATATTTTTTTATATTTTCAATGCTCTCACAATTTTGTTGCAGGAAAATGCTAACCTCTTTTGTAGATTCAAAGATGAATGAATGGCATTTCTAGAATCGCAGAAGATTTTTAGAAAAATGTTCCATTGAAAGCTCGAAGGAGTTGAATTTTTCCTTGTGTATGTCATGAAATTTGCTGCCACAAAGAAGCCTTCAGAAACCAATTATGCCATGTCATTCCACCATCCATGTTAGAGTCTTCCTTATATATCATGACTTCCCACATGTATAGCTTTTTGAGTCGCACACAATTTCCCCATTTTCAGTTTATCTTTTTTCTTATGAATAAAACCATCCAGCTTCCTTTCCATGACGACATTGATTTGTTATCCCCATCGTAAAAACTGTTTGACCCTCATATTTTTCATCTATAGTTATACCACTCATTATGTACAACTCGTGTTGACTGATGTGGGATTCCTTAAGGCCCACTTTTCAACAAGTCTTTTCCCATCGACCTCAGTACCTTATCTAGGATAGAGACTAGAGTTCATTTTTAGTACCTTGAGGCTTGCATTCCTTAATGGCAAGCTCTCTCGCTGACAATTATGGGAATACATCAATATCCCTTGATCATTAGATCTTGCAAGTGGCTCGACATCAACTCCTTTATTCACACTTTACATGATTTACTTAGGTACCTTGGCACTCATTGACATCAATGGTGAGATTGCCTCGCATTGGTTAACGACATTCATTAATGGTCAGTAATCCAATGACTTATTTCAATGTTCGACATCGACACATTTATTTGCATGGTAAGGACTGTACCATTGGGTTTTGTAGCTGGTGAACACTTTATATTTTGCATGACTCCATCAGCAGTTTTACAGCAGCACAATTTCGTCCATATCAGAGTACCATAGTTCTAATTTCAGCTTTCATCTTTTACTTCATCCAACCAAGCAGTAGTTCAGATCCTTCACTTCACATTCTCTTATTCAGCAAGATCAGCCACATTCCTATTGTATAAATTCATCAACTTTTTGGGTAAGTGGATGTATGTTGTTTTCTAATATTTAACCTCTAATTCCTTAAATGCTAGAAAATGAATGAATTTGGAAAAATCCCTCACTACATTCCCTTTCTCCTTTTCATAAACATAATACATCTCAAGTTGGGGGGGCGGGACTATTCATTACCATTTTACATATTCATCATCTCATTTACCCCTAATCAACATGTATTTCCCAAACTATGCTATATATATCGGAATGATTCATAATATGAAGAAAATGATTTCTAATATACATTGATGGTTTATCATTTCTAATGCATAAATTTAATGTATTGCAGCAAGAAGAAGAAAAAATATAAAAAATAAAATGACCAAATGTTTCAAACACAAGAACCAACATTTGTTACACTTATGTTTGTCACACAAGAACGAACCATGAGAAAAATTGATGCCACTCATGCATTTAAAAATCATGGAATGATTTACTGTTACATACCATAATCATATAAATCCTCAGTTACAAAGCCAAAAAGTTTAAAAAAGAGGATCAATGCATAGTTGTATGAGGACATGCAAACAGTCAAGTTGGGGGGAATGTTGAGCCGCAAAAAGACCACATTTTATTCCTCTTTCCTATACCATTTGACACTTATTCCTATGTTATACTTCCATAAAACCATTAATATTCACCACATTCATAATAAATATGGGTTTATATTACCATTTTCCAAATCATTTCTTTTTTTAGTATTTTGAGTGAATTTGTGGCTAATTATTGAGAAAAAGAATATACTTTCATTATACTTTAAAGTTGGGTGAGTTTGGTGATGTTTAAAGGTGTATTTGAAGACTTTAACAAGCTCAAAAATGACCACCTGGCCTTAGATTCGAATTTCATCTTCTAGATGTGAGCTAACTTCAAGGATAAGATCATGGAGATGTGGAGAGAATATCTCATCCAATATTTGTTGAGGATTTAAAGGGATGAGTTGTATATTTGTTGAGGATTTTGAGGGATAAGTTGAGAGAATCGTGGATATGTAATTATGACCAGTTCTCTTGAATTCATGTATAAATAGGAGGGTTCTCTCCCCATTTTGGTTAGAGGCCTCTCTAGTGGTTTGGAAGTAGATAATAGTTCAGAGTTCGTCATAGAATAAATGTTGAGTGTTATGTAATGGAGATGATGCTTAATGCACCTCCTTTGACTCTCTTATATTAATATAAATTTTTAGTAGTTTCATTCTTATGAGTTGTTAATCTAGATTTTTAGTTATGTTTTGCTTATGAATTGATAGTATTGATTTTATGTGATCTCACAAGTTAATGTCGATTGCTTTATACCAGTTTATTTCATGTCATTTCCTACTTTTGTAAGTTTGATTGAATTTCAATCATGTATTTTCAATTTCAGTTATAGATTGAGTTCAGTGACACTCTTCCCCTACATATATTTTGTTTGTACCTCACAAGTCTACGCTCTCTCCGGGTTGACAATTAAATCATTGGATATGTGTTATACTTTGTTTAATATTTGCATCGACATTTTGGCGTCGTTGCCGGAGAGGTGCTAAAAGGGATCATAGTTTCAAATAGGTGGATAGTTTGTTTTTATTACATAGAAATGTGGTGGGAAAACTGTAAAATGCAATGACGGATTCACTACAAAATTTCCAGGATTTCTGTGGGGTAACAACGAGACGCATCCACTGTAGTGGGGTAACCCAAAGCCTTGTTGTTCCTTTGTTTTCGCAAGTGTGTTCATTTTTCTGCAAAGTATTTTATTTTTCTACAAATGAGAGTTTGTTTTTATGCAAGTTTACTTTTACAATTTTGTAGTGTAAATTCTGTATTGCTTTCATTTTTTTGGCGCCTTTATTTCATACTAACTTGCTTCTGACTTTGTATCTATTCATTTTTGTTTTGTACTTATTTTTGTGCACTTTTTTATTTTTTGTTTTTGCACTCGTTTTGTGTTACTGTTTTCATGCTTGTCATGTACTTGTTTTTTTTTCCTAGTACTTGATTTGATTCCAGTAAAATAATTTTATGATGAGCATAAGATTAGAGCATCTCACCCAGATCCTAGAAGCAGCAGGGAGTAGGGATCTCCTCTTCCCAAGAAGAGGAGATCTTAATAGTAGCTAAAATATTTACTACTCCTCCTGAAGAAAAAAAAGAATCAACATTTGAAGAATTATGCACATCATATGAGGAGCAATTATGTGAGAAGAAAATCGAGATGGATGAAGAAGGGATATAGGGTGATCAAAATCATGAAGATCTCGGGGCGACATTTATGTAACGTTACATAAAATTATATAATGTTACAAGATCTCCCCGATATTGGGCTATAGAGCACCTCTCAGTGCAATCACCCTCATAAGTTGTTATGATGGGGGTTTTAAACCACCCATGTAGATTCTTATGAGAGGGGTTTCAAGATTCCCTCATAATTTTCTACCAGCCTAGGTCCAAATCCTAGTCTCTATCAAGCGCCGAGAGGGATCAAATCTCCCGAGGTGCAAACCTCATTGAGTACAATACTTGAGAAGAAGTTTGCTCCTCGGGATATTTGATCCCTTTCGACGCTTGATAGAGCCTAGGATTTCGATCTAGGATGGTTTCGGTGGTGGGAGGTGACACAAAACTACAGAATATACATCTAAGATTAGTATCTTTAGTTTATGTAGTGAAATAATACATGTTAAATACCTCGACACAATTAGAAATTACAATCTCTCGTGTAGATAACATGATAATCAATTAAAATACTAAGTTATTGTCATTAGAGGGATCATCCACTCAGGGATTAGAGGGATTCACCTACGAATCATTCTCAAGAGTGAAATGTGCAATTAGTTTTTTTCATTGTCTGTGTAGGAATTAGAGGGGTTCATCTACCGATAATTTTCAATAGTGAAATGTGTAATTAGTTTTTTTCATTGTCTGTGTAGGAATTAGAGGATTTAGAGGGATTCACCTAGTGCTGCAATCTCTGTTTTTCATTTTCATAGTTCCATAATTTAAAAACCCTTATTTAAAACCCTGCAATACATGGTTTTTATTGTACATGGTTTAGGAGGGCCTTGAAAATGGTTTTGAAACCATGTGCAAGGCCTCCTAAACATAATCCATGGTTTTATCGTATATGGTTTAGGATTCTTGCACATGGTTTCAAAACCATGACTTGTTTAGGAGGCATTGCACATGGTTTTAAAACCATGTGCAAGATCAACATTTTTTTGTGGATAATTAAAGTTTTTTATTATTATTTTATTGCAAGAGTATTTTTAACATTCTCAGTATAGAACTCTGTCAAAATAACATTGTGTTTTTATTGCACAAGTATTTTTAACATATTTAGGGAGAAAGAAAATGCTTTACCGATGAGTCATTTCCCTTAAGTGAACTTATTTTAAACTATACATATCAACTCTTACGATTATTTTCAGGTTCGTCTTGGGAAATTGCATTTTTTTCTAATTCTAAAACTCCAATGTTCAGATTTTAGTTTCAAGTTTCAAAGGTTGTAAGGCCATGCTTATTTTCCTTTCAAATTCTTTGTTTAGATAAAAAGTTTGGTCTTTTAGATTTCCATGCAATATTTATATCAATGCACTAACTCATCTCTCTCTCTTTATATTCAGTCTGTAGTTTGATGAGTTTGTTGTCGATATGGACTAAATGTCCAAAACAATATTGTAATTATTGCAACATATATATTGTCTAGGTATATGACTCAATGAGGGATAAAAAATAATTTGAAATGCAAATTAAGATATAGGTGGATCAAAATATTAACATTGTAATGGTTTTTTAGTTATTTAAATGGTGGTAAGAGAAATAAGATAATTTGAAGATTTTGGCAACAAAAAAAATAACAAGGATTTTATGACCTAATATGTAATGCTCATGGAAAAACGATCTTGGGAAATGGGGGTATTGATTAGTGTTTGAAATAATATATTTTTTGAAATTTGAAATTTTTTTTTAGTAGTTTTTTTTTTTTAATTAAAATTTGGTAAAAAAAAATTAACAAATCTTGTCGAGTGCAATTTACCATGGGTTTTTTAAGAAACCTTGCATGGTTGTTTAGGAGGCATTGCACATGGTTTTAAAACCATGTGCAAGGCCAACACATTTTTGCATATAATTACATGGGGTCAAATTTTCCATTGATGTTACATGTGCACATGAAATATATCCATGTAAGGTTATCTAGTAATTAGCATAAAATAGAAGGATTCGAATTAGAGGGATCAAATCCACTCAAGAATTAGAGGGATTCACCTACCAATCATTCTCAAAAATGAAATATGCAAGTAAGTTTTTCAATGTCTATATATTCATTCATTAGTGGGAAGATATTCGGGCCAATTCCTCAGCTTGGAGGTGAGCAATGAGATGTTTCATTTTTCATTTTTTGAGGACATGTTAGATTTTAATATTATAATTTTTTCATTAAACATCATTTTAAATTAATAATATTTTAGATATTAATATTACATTACATAATCTTAATAAAATAAAATAAAAACTATATTAAATAGTAAATTCATTTTTTATATCAAATATTTTAAAACGATATTTATATTATATTTATATTATATTACTGTTTATTATTTCAACTCAGCTTTGCTATAATATTTATATTATATTAAAGTAAAAAATATGTTAAACAGAAAATTCAGTTTTACTTTATTTAACTATAAGTTCTAAATTCATTTTTACCATATTTAAGGGTAAGTTCCAGCTCAACTATCTTCGATTTAAGAAAAATAAACATGGCACTTGTCCGTGGACAATCTGATAATACAGTGCTTTATGCTTTACAAAATTTTAATATGATGCTATCACAATCCACTATCAAATGTAATAATGCCAGCCGCTTTTCCTAGTTATTTTATGTTGCTTTTAAAACTGCACTCAAGATACCAAAAAGAGATGTGGTGAAAAATCTAAAACTTTTAGATAAAAACAAAAGAAAATGTCAACTTAATATAAAATTAAGAAATATTCAACTTAAATTTCTTAATGAGTTGTACATCTAGTCATCAGTTCATTTGTTCAAATATCCCCACGATCAATCTTTTAATTTTTTATTAAGAATAATTTAATATATGTAATAAAATAGTTTATAGTTTATAAATTAGGACACCTTGGATTCCATCCACCGTTTTTAGATTTTCTCATTGTCATTATACACGACCCATTAGATGCTGATTCATTCATTCCATGTTATAAAAACAGAAAACAAAAATACGTGTTTTCGGTGCAATTTATCACCTTTTATTGGTTTATCACTTTCGGTGTGTGCCTTCAACCTTTTTGTTAGTTTATGAGATCCCACTTTACATGTGTTTGGTATGCAAAACCTTGGGCACAGAGTAAAGATGAGCGAAGTGCACTTTCTTTATCATATTTTAGATTGGTGTAACTAAACTTTTATCATTTTATCATTCCAGCATATTTATAATGTATTTAAACATTTTCTACATTGTCTTTTAAGGTTTTGGGTTAATTAATGTGCAGATTCTAAATGCCAAATATTTTTGAACACTTAAATAGTCATCAAAATCTTAATCAACCTGAAATCATTAAAATCTTAATCAACCTGAAATCATTAAGGCGATTTTAGATTTAATTGTTGTTTTTAAAATTTTAAAATTTATTTAAAAAAATTATATTTATAACTTTAATGGTATTATTTTAATTTACTCCTGTTATTGACTGATATGCTATTTTTTTTACTTTTTAGAAGTAAAAAGTAAAATGTAACATTACATAATGTTACGACATCTCCCTGGTAATGGGAAATATTATTTATAGCTGACATAAAGTTACACGTTACATAACGTTACAACATCTATGTCATAATTGGCAATATTATTTATAGCCGACATAACGTTACGTAACGTCACTAACCTTACGTAACGTTACAAGATCTCCCCCATACTAGGCTGTAAAGCGTCTCTTAACACAATGAGGGGGGCTTCAAACCATACCCATATATTTTAATGAGGCCTTCCACACTGACTTATTAACTTGCTACAAGGGGGGCTCTAAACCAACTCCACAAGATTTTACAAGGGGGGTTCTAAACAAATGTTGTAGGATGTTATAAGGGGGGTTCTCAACCATCCTCATAAGTATCTATGAGGGGAGTTCTAAAATTTCTTCATAGACTTCTATGAGTGGGGCTCTACGCCTCCCTTGTAGGTTACTACCATGGGGTTTCTAAAGTATGCTCATAAGTTGCTACCATGGGGGATCCAAAACAACCTCATAGGTTTCTACGAGTGTGGGGGATTCTACACCACCCTCAGAAGTTTATATGAGGGGGAAAACTCCTTCATAATGTTCTGTGATGGGGGTTTCTAATTAGCCCCAAAATATACTACGAGGAGAGTTCTAAATCACCATCATAGGTTAATACGAGGGGAGTTATAAACCACCCCAAAATTAAATCCTTTTAGTAGACGATTTTTAAGAGATATAAGTGTCCCCAGTAGGTTTTTATGAAGTTGGCTCTAAATCGCCCCTAAAAGTCACTGTTTTAGGGGGGTTTCAAACTCCCCTTACTGCTAAAAGTCAATCATTTTAGTAGCAGTTTTTGAAGAGATATAAACCACCCGTAAAAAGTGGCTTTGAGTGGCACTTTAGAACTCCCCCCAATTTTTACTTTTCGAGGTGGCTCCAAAGCGCAACCAAAAGTAATTTTTTGGGGGCAGTTCACAACCTTTTATATTTATTAAAAAAATGTCCCTAAAAAGGTTAACATTTAGTAGAGGTACCTTGGGGGCGGGGGGCGGGGGGGGTGGGGGGGGCGGGTGGTTGCAAAACCGACACTAATGCTAAAACCCTTGCTAATTCATCTTTTAGAAGTAGAAAATGATCACATCTATAATGTATTTTTTGAAGTAGTGTTTTGAGCATGGAGCCGAAGAATCTCAGTTTCTTGGAGCTACGTAGATGCAGAGGCTATTCTTATGTTCTTGTAATTCTAAATTTATAATATATTATGTTGTATATTGTGACATACCCAATTAACTTACCGAAATGCATATATGTATATGTATATGTATATGGATATGTATATATATGTAAAAAAAAACAAATATAATTTCTTTCACAATAATTTTGCCTATAAACTTTGATAAAAAATCATCCTTAAGCTTAAAAAGTAAACAACATTAACTTCCGCAATGAAATACAACCTTTCAGAATTAAATCCACTTCTACAACTAGGAAAAGTGGTTTCCGCATAGAAAATGAATTTTCTGAATTACTCCCTCTTCTTTCCTCAATGCGACTTGCGGTAGGAGGAACTCTGCAAAATGCCACATTGGTTTCGTGCCTTTTTGCTTTTTGCATTTTTCCTTTTTGCCTTTCGCTATGGTCTTTGGGAATCAAAAACCTAACATATGATGAACTCATATAAGGAAATTTTGCCTTCCGTATTCTGTCATTTCTCCTTCTGCTGCAGACTTCGGGAATCGGCTCACCACATTCCACCGTTCTGCATTCTACCATTCCTCCTTCTACTACGGACTCCAGGAATCAAAAACTTAACAAATGACATAATAATTTATCCACATGTTGGATATGGGCCTGATCTCAAGAAATATTATTGAGCAGTCGTGATTGTCCCCCAGGTTTAATGTACACTCATCCCAGCTGGGGGGTGTGGGGAGACTTAGTCCCCCGCAGCGGTCCAAGGGGGCCCATCCCCCATGGATGGGGGGTCCAGGGTGCCAGCGGGCCCCTGACGAGGTTCAGGGGAAGCACCCCCGAGTCATGGGGGTTCGGAGGCATTGTCCCCAAGAAACGAGGGTTCGAGGGTGGATCCACTGAGAAATGCTTTTGGGATATGTGTTGGCCAACAATTTTGCAGACCCATGGTATTGGGTTAACCTTATAATTTTCCTGTTGTATTTCCCATATAAAAGGAAGCATTGTAAAATGAATGTGTGTTGTATTGTATGGTATTGGAAGAGAGACTGTGAAGAGGAAGTGCAGGGGTATTGCTACAGGTTGTATCCCTTCATATTTATGGACTATAATAAAAGGGCTGGAAATTTCTTTGTGGGCATAGCCCATCGTTTTGTTGAACCACGTTATATTTGTGTTTCTCTGTAATGTTTTAATGTGTCTTGCATCATGTTTATTGATTTAACTGTATATCTATTATTGCTCTATAGTCATGTTTTCTAACAATTGGTAACAAAGCCAAAAGGTTTATTTTGTTGGTAAACTCGCAGGAAAGAAGGGTTCCTGGTTCGAGTGGGAGAAATGGCATAAGAAGGAAAGTATAGGGTATATAAATATAATGGCCAAAACTATCAGTTATGGAATATGTAAATGGAGGACTATATGTACCAGAAGGATCTATACCTGCCATTGGGCAGAATAGAAAAACAGCCAGTGGCTATGAAGGATGAACAATGGGAGGTGCTTGACAAAAAGGAATTGGGAACAGGATGGTTGTGCCTGGATTCATCCATGGAATTCAATATTTTGAAAGAAAAAACAACAGAAGGTGTGATGAGCACATTGAGTAAGCTCTACGAAAAAACATTAGCTTTTAACAAGGTATTTTTAATGAAACATTTATTTAATATGAAGATGTCATAAGGTGGAGGCTATTTCTAACCATTTAAATGAGTTTAATACACTTACCAGTTAGTTAAGTTCTATGAAAGTGAACTTTGATGATGAGGTTAGGGCTCTTCTTATCTTATGCTAATTGCGAAAAAGTTGGAATAGCTTGGCCATGGTTGTAAGTAACTGTGTCCCTAGTTCAAACACTCTTAAGTTTGATGATGTTGTTGGTGTTATTCTTAGCAAGAAAATGCGAAGAAAAACAACAGGTGAGACAGCAAGTAATGCATTTACCATGGAGAGCAGAGGGAGACAAAACGAGAGAGGAAGGAGCCCAGGAAATCGCGGCAAGTCTAAAAAGGGAAGATCCAAGTCCATATTCCGAAAAATAGAGTGTTGGAACTGTGGTAAGAAAGGACACTTGAAGAAAGACTGCAGTGCACCAATGAAGAAAGGTGATAGGCAACAAGAGACTACTTAGGAAGTGAATGTAGCAGGTGATGTTTTACAAGATGCTTTGATTATTGCATTAGATAATACTAGTGATTACTAGGTAGTAGATTCAAGGGATTCATGTCATGATACACCCCATAGAAAATTATTTCATGATTTTGTTCCACATGATTTTGGACATGATTATGTTCAACATGATTAGGGGATGATGAACCATGTAAAATTTTTGGAAAGGGTGAGGTACGAATTAAGTTAAATAATTGAAGTGAATGGTTGCTAAAGGATGTAAGGCAAATTCCTGCTATGAAAATAAATTTGATCTCAACAGGGCAGTTGGGAGATGGCGGTTGTTTGTCTATGTTTGGAGAAGCGTGGTGGAAGGTCACTAAAGGATTAATGGTAATTGTAAAAGGAGATAGGATAGGTACATTATATTTATGTCCTCATAATATTGATTATTCTATCTCTGTAGCCTCCACAAAAATAGGTGCGGCATTGTGGCATCATAGGCTTGGCCACATGAGTGAGAAGGGGATGTAGATTCTCCACTCGAGGAAACTGCTTCCAAATCTGAAGCAGGTAAGTTTGGAATTCTGTGAGAAATGTGTTTATGGAAAACATAAAAGAGTTATATTTCTCATGGTTGGGAAACAAAAGAAGAGTGAAAAGTTAGATCTTTTCGATAGAGATGTATGGGGACCATCTTAGGTACAATCTCTTGGTGGCTCTCGTTATTATGTTACTTTTATTGATGATGCAACTAGAAAAACTTGCATTTATTGCATTAGAGAAACATATGATGTGTTTAATACTTTTAGGAAGTGGAAAGCTTTGGTGAGAATGAGACATGAAACAGGTGGAAATGTCTCAGATCTAATAATGGAGGTGAGTACTGCAGCAAGGAGTTTGACAGTTACTGTTCACACAATGGGATTCATAGAGAGAAGACAACCCCTGGAACACCACAAGAAAATGGTGTGTCAGAAAGGATGAATAGAATGCTCATGAACCGTGCAAGGTGTATGAGATTGCATGTAGGGTTTCCCTTATAGTTTTGGGTTGATTCTGTAAACAATGTTGTTTATTTAATAAACAAAGATCCTTCAAGTGCTTTGGATGGTGGCATTCCAGAGGAGGCATGGACAGGTAATTAGGTAAAATACGCATTTATGAGAACTTTTGGTTATGAAGCATTTCTCCATATTGATAAAGATGATAGAAAAAATCTTGAGGCTAATTACAAGAAATATACCTTTATTGGATATGGGGTTGATGATTTTGGTTATAGCTTATGGGATCTTAAAAATCGAAATAGGGGTAGAGATGTAGTATTCACTGAAAACGTCATGTATAAAGATCAGTTGCAGGGAAAGAAAGAAGAAAAGGAAAACACATAGTACACAATTCTTGATGAAATCAAAGAAAATGAAGTTCCAAAGGAACCAAGAAATCAAGAGCAGTAGCAGGTACCTCAAACTCCTGCAAATGTAAGAAAATCTACCAGGTTAAGTAGACCCCCTGAACGATTCTCTCCTTCATTGTATTATTTATTGATGACTGATTCTGATGAACCAGAATGTTTTGAAGAAGCAATGCAGGTAGAAACTAGAAAGAAGTGGTAGAAAGGCCTAGATGGGGAGATGGACTCATTAGTAAGAAACCAGATTTGGGATCTTGTTAAGTTGCCTATAGAAAAAAGGGCATTGCAGAATAAATGGGTTTGCAGGTTGAAGGAAGAAGATGGAGGAAAGAAGCGGTACAAGGCTAGACATGTTGTAAAGGGATTTGCACAAAAGAAAGGTGTAGAATTTAATGAAATATTTTCTCCTATTGTTAAAATGACTTCAATTAGAACTATTTTAAGTTTGGTGGCGGTAGAATATCTGCATCTTGAATAGTTAGATGTAAAAACAACCTTTCTCCATGGGGATTTGGAGGAAGAGATTTATATGTAGTAGCCACAAGTGTATGAGGTCAAAGGCATGGAGAATTTGGTTTGGAGGTTGAAGAAGAGCTTGTATGTCCTAAAGCAAGCTCCAAGGCAGTGGTATTTGAAATTTGATAAGTTTATGACAGAACAAGGTTGTGATAGATGTCATTCTGACCACTATGTTTATTTCAAGAGGCTAGATAATGGAAGATATATTATCTTGTTATTTTATGTGGATGACATGCTTGTTGCAGGCTCTAACATGAAGGATATAAATTTGATCAAAATAAAACTAGTTAAATCATTTGCGATGAAGGATTTGGGTGCTGCAAAGAAAATCCTTGGTATGAGAATAACAAGATATAGGAAAAATTGCAAATTGACATTGTCTTAAGGTAAGTACATATAAAAGGTGTTGCAGAGGTTTAGAATGCATAATGCAAAGCCAGTTAGTACACCTTTGGCTAGCCATTTCAAAATAAGCAAGGATATGTGTCCAGAGATAGAGCAAGAGATAGATTACATGTCTAAGATTCCCTATTCATCAGCGGTTGGAAGCTTGATCTATGCCATGGTGTGCACAAGACCAAATATTTCACATGCAGTGGGAGTTGTGAGTAGGTATATGAATAATCTAGGTAAAGAGAATTGGAAAGAAATATAGTTGATTCTCAAGTATTTTAGAGGTACCACTTCTCATGCATTATGTTTTGGAGGCTTCGACACTACTCTACAGGGATATGTTGATGCAAATATGGCTAGTGATAAAGACATCAGGAGGAGAAGCACAGTGTATGTGTTTACTTTGGGTGGAACATTAGTAAGTTGGATTTGAAAACTACAATAGGTTGTTTCTCTTTAAACAACAGAAGTAGAGTATGTTGCTGCTACAGAGGTTAGTAAGGAGATGATTTGGTTGCAGAGGTTCATGGAAGAATTGGGTAAGAATCAGGAGAATAGTAGGTTGTATAGTGACAGCCAAAGTTTCATTCATATTGCAAAGAAATCAGCCTTTCATTTGAGCACTAAACATATACAACTCAAGTACCACTTCATAAGATATGTTCTAGATGAAGAACTGTTAAAAATGGAAAAGATACATACTAGCTAGAATCCTACAGACATGTTGACAAAGAGAGTAACCAAAGGGAAACCGAGTTCTTGCTTAGTTTCCATTGGCCTTCAAGCATGAAGGTGAAAATAATAAATTTTCCAAGTCCATGTTCCAGAGCATAGTCCAGCAAGTGCAACAACAGTGGAGTTGTTGTGATCAGTCTCCAAGTGGGATATTGTTGGATATGGGGCTTGATCTCTAGAGATATTATTGAGCAGTCATGTTTCTACCCCAATTTTACTGTACACTCATCCTAGTTGGGGGGTGCATGGGAACTTAGACCCGACGCGGGGGTCTGGGGGGGCCCATCCCCCCTAGATGGGGGGTATAGGGGGCTAGCAGGGGCTCGGGCGCAGTGCCCCTGAGTCACGAGGATTCAAGGGCATCGCCCCCAAGAAATGGGGGTTTCAGGGAAGAGCCCCTAAGAAAATGTTTTGGGATATGTGTTGGCCAATAGTTTTGCAGACCCATGGTATTGGGTTAACCCTATAATTTTCCCATTGTATTTCCCCTATAAAAGAAAGCATTGTAAAATGACTGTGTGTTGTATTGTATGGTATTGGAAGAGAGACTGTGAGAGTGTGAAGTGGAAGTGCAGCAGTATTGCTGTAGGTTGTATCCCTTCATCTTTTTGGACTGTAATAAAAGGACTAGAAATTTCTTTGTGGACGTAGCCCATCATTTGGGTGAACCACTTTATATATGTGTCTCTTTGTAATATTTTAATGTGTCTTACATCTTGTTTATTGATTTAACTGTATATCTGTTATTGCTCTATGGTCATGTTTTCTAACACCACATTTATGGATTTCGCATTTGTCCTTTCTGCCTTCAGCTGCAAACTGCGGGAATCCAAAAATTAACAAATGAAGGAATCATTTATCCACATCTCCACCTTCCACATTCCACCTTTCCACTATTGAATGCAGGATTCAAAAACTTAACAATCGACGAAATCATTTATCCACATTTCTACCTCCTGCATTTCTCCTTTCCGCCTTCCGTTGTGAACTATGGGAATCGAAAACTTAACAAACAAAACCGTCATTTTTTTCATTTTCCACTTTCCAACTTCTGTCTTCCGTAGAAGGACTCCAGATCATGGAAAACCAACGCTTGGCCTCATTTCTCTTTCTAATTTCTGCCTCCCACCTTCTGCCTTGTGTTTCGGACTCCAGGGTGCGAAAGCATACACTTTACCTTAGAATTTTAGGATCTTTTCTTCCTCCCCTTTCCACTTAACTTCTTCTGCATCATTGATATTGTGGGGTAAATCTCAATTATTGATCTTGCGGCTCAGATATCCACCATTCATCCTCGTTGGGCCTACCATATTTTTGCATATTTGGAAATTTTATTTATCCACGCTTGTTGACATTGCGAAAAGAACCTCCATCGTAGATCGAAATCCTTGTTTTATCTTCACCGTTCATCTTCATTGGGCCTACTAGGTGTCACAAATCATGGAAGCTAGTTTATTCGTGTAGGTTTAGGATACAAAGTCAACTCCTGCTATCGATCTCCATCCTCATCAAATATAAGCTGTCAAAACATGCAAGGTGTACAAGATTTCATAAATCTTCCCAACTCTTTTTCCTTACAAGTCTACTCCATGAAATATCTGTCCACCGTTGATCTATCTACCTCCATCCATCTGATGGTCAATCCTTCCTGCAATTTAACCTTTCTCGTCAATGCTAAAATTATTAAGTCTGAGCACCTTACCTTGGTGAAATCCTCCACCTCCTTTGATCTCCTTTGTACATTCTAGACCGTCCATTCCTTATTCTTCCTTTCACTGGCCTAAACCTTTTTCAGGGGAAAGTGGTAGAGACAAGTACAAATCCCATTCAAAACTATAATTATTATACATTCACTACATTAATACTGGGATGGTTCAACCCATAACAAATCTCAAGCCTCCCCATAGGGAACTAACACACTAGATGCTCAATCAAGGGGAAACATACAGTATGCAATTAACTCTTTACAGGACGTTATGACACCATTAGGAAACCCAGAAACTAAATATAAGTCAGATTCATTCAAATAGAGAAGGAGTATCCATTTCCAGAAAAGCTAAGTCCACCTACAAGTTCCACGGGATTGATAAGCAAAGTAGGCGCATTCCTTCTTTAGGGATCTATGCATTCCATGTAGTAAGAACCATTCCGAATAGATAAAGAGTAATCCTCTTAGGAGAATGACAGAAACCAAGTCCATGGAATCAACAGAGTAGGGTATCAACCACTAAAACTACAAAACCAATGCAATCATACTCATAGGAGCTCACACCCATTTATCAACAATAATTTCAACAACAAACATAACGAAATTCAATTATCATTACAAAAACATTGAAACATACATTCATACATCTACAGACATTCCCGAAGCTCATCAATCAAGGAAATCATGCAATGATGTTGGTGAAACTTTTATAGAAACTATTACACCATTTGAGTTTCCATTTTCCTTAATACAAGGCACAATCCAAAAAACCGAGTGTGAGAATAATAGTTCGTAAGCATTATTTCCATTAGTGAAATTGAAACTGCTAATTATCATTTCCATGGCATTGAAACACAATTATACAAGAAAACACCATACCGGGAGTTCAATAGAATGGTAGTAACAAAACTTCAATAAAGAGACCTTTTTATGTAAACGAGCCGCAATCAAATGGGAACAACCATGTTCCACCCAAGCATAGATTTGGCAAGAGCTGTTGTAGTCAAATTTAGTTCTAGTTCTTCATTGAGAAATCACTTTCCTAACACTGAGTGCTCACACAACAAGTATTTCTTTCTTGTTTCCTAACACATAGTGATAACAAAACAAGTATTTCCTTGTTACATCATACTTAGCAGCTTTCGGCCTCTTGTCATGTGCTTCCTTATTTATATTTTTTGTTGAAATTGAAACTGCTAATTATCATTTCCATGGCATTGAAACACAATTATACAAGAAAACAACATACCGGGAGTTCAATAGAATGGTAGTAACAAAACTTCAATAAAGAGACCTTTTTGTGTAAACGAGCCGCAATCAAACGGGAACAGCCATGTTCCACCCAAGCATAGATTTGGAAAGAGCGATTGTAGTCAAACTTAGTTCCAGTTCTTCATTGAGAAATCACTTTCCTAACACCGAGTGCTCACACAACAAGTATTTATTTCATGTTTCCTAACACATAGTGCTAACAAAACAAGTATTTCCTTGTTACATCATACTCAGCAGCTTCCACCCTCCTATCATATGCTTCCTTATTTATAGTTTTTGTTGAAATTGAAACTGCTAATTATCATTTCCATGGCATTGAAACACAATTATACAAGAAAACAACATACCCAGAGTTTAATAGAATGGTAGTAACAAAATTTCAATAAAGAGATGTTTTTGTGTAAATGAGTCGCAATCAAACGGGAACAAACATGTTCCACCCAAGCATAGATTTGGAAAGAGTGGTTGTAGTCAAACTCAGTTCCAGTTCTTCATTGAGAAATCACTTTCCTAACACCGAGTGCTCACATAGAAAGTATTTATTTCCTGTTTCCTAACACATAGTGCTAACAAAACAAGTATTTCCTTATTACATCATACTTAGCAGCTTCGGGCCTCCTGTCATATGCTTCCTTATTTATAGTTTTTGTTTTTCCTAGGTCTTTTTGCAACTAATAGCCAATTCCCCCCAAGAATTTACGCTCCACTACATATTTGATTCATAGGGTGGGTTTAGCATCATACTGGCATTCCCACGCCTAGTGTTACTTCCATGAGAGTGACCCTTCACATCCCCTACTCTTGCATGCATAGTTCCTCATTCAACATGGTTTTCCCTATCATTGAAGTTTTAATACGAGCATAATGTTTTAGTTACATTTGGCCTCCAAGGACCGATTGGCATATTCCACATATGACCATCACATTAAAAAAAATAGTCTTTCAAAAATATTACGATTAAACTTTATCACATGGGGGATATTACATCCTTTCCCCCTTATTGTAACACTATCCACAGTGTTTTTAGTCTTCTCCTATAATTCCTGGGAACAGCCCTGGGTACTTCTTTCGTGGGACATCCTCGAATTCCCAAGTCACCTCCTCCAGGGTAAAATGCTTCCATTGCACCTTAACCCAAGCGGTGAATCTGTTCCAAATCACAATTTATTTCCTCTTCAGAATGCGCACAAGTTACACCTCAAATTCTCCTTCTAGTTCCAATTGTACCGCATTCCAATCAATGATGCAAGTGGAATCATATACATATTTATTTAGTAATGAAATATGAAAAACATTATGAATTCTTAAATGTGTTGGAAGAGGAAGCTTGTATTCCATGGGTCCAATCCTTTCTAGGACTTAAAAGGGTCCACAGAATAGTGTTTTCCATTTGGTACAGCTTCCCATTTTCAGGAAAATCCTTTTTGGCTTGACTAGGAGGTAAACATGATCCCTGACTAAGAACTCTTTATGATGTATTTTCAAGTCAGTATAAGTCTTTTGGTGATTTTGCGCCACCTTCAAATTCTCCTGTACTTCCTGGATAGTTTGCTCCATTTCTTGCAATGCTTTAGGTCCTACTGTCAAATGATCCATAGGGCTATCCCAACTAACAGGGGTAGTACACTTTCTTCCATACAGGATTTTAAATGGGATCATCTTAGCTGAGACCCGGTAACAATTATTGTATGCAAACTCTGCGACATGCAAATAGTCTTCCCACTTGGTGGATCTTTCCATGACATACATCCTCAAGATGTCATCGATGACTTGGTTTGTTTGTTGTATTTGTCCATCTGTTTTAGGGTGGTATCCAGTGGTTTCCAACCCTTCAAACAATGATTTCCAAAAGTTTGACGTAAACTTGAAATCCTGGTCAGAAATTACCATCTTTGGAACTCCATGAATTGGGAATATTTCCTTTAGGAATATTTCTACAATATTGACAGCCTTATAAGTCGATTTCACAAGTATAAAATGAGCAAACTTTCTTAATTTATTGACTACATTCATAATTTAATCATTTTTTTAGTTAATGGAAAACTTGTGATAAAATATAGAGATATAACCTCCCATTTCCATTCAGCAATTGGTAATAGTTGTAACAAACCTGCTTGATGTTGATGCGCAGCCTTCACCTATTGACATTCCAAACATTTAGATAGGTACTCAACTAAATATTCCTTCAATTTGGGAAAAAGGAATTGATTCTTGAGGGATTTTATCATCTTTTGGTAACCAGGGTGCCCTACATAAGGAAGTATGTGCAATTCATTTAGAACAAACAATTTCAAATATGCAACGTTAGGCATGTATATTGTGCTTTTAAACCAAATTAATGCTTTCTGGTGTACTTTGAATTCTCTCCCATTCAATTTTACCTCGTCTTTCAGTAATTTATTCAGTAGATTTCCATAATCAGCATCATGGATGCTAGCTATTTTTATTCTTCTCAACAGATCACCTTCTAGTTGACTCATGGTGATCTCATACACTTCGTGAGTTCTTAGGCTTAGTGCATCAACCACTTTATTTTCCTTACCTTTGATGTGCTTCACTTCAAAGTCAAATTCACTTAAGAAGGTCATCCATCATGCTTGTATGGAATTGAGTCCAAGATGAGTAAACATATTCTTTATGCAGGTGTTTCTATTAGTAAGAGGGAAACTTTCTTTACCAGGTAATGACACCACATCCTTAAGGCATGCACTACTGCTACCAATTCCAGATCATGCACTACATAATTTTATTCATGATCTTTCAACTTGCGATATTTGTAACATGCCACATGCCCTTCTTGAGATAGTACTTCCCCCAATCCCTCCTTTCTAGCATCAGTACACATTGTGTAGTCTTTGTAGGGGTCATCCACCTTTATGGTGGGGTCCATGGTTAACAGTCCTTTTATATTTTCAAATATCTCTTGATACTTCAAATACCATACAAAATTTTCTCCCTTCCTTTGTAAGGAAGTAATGGGATATTCTATCTTTGAGAACCCTTGGATGAACCTCTGGTGGTACCCAATGAGTCCCATGAAAGATCGAATCACTAGTAAAAAATGAGGAATTAGCTACTACGTAACTAAAAATTCTAGTCACCCTAGGTTTTTCAATTGATTTACTACTAAATATGAGCAATTTTGATTGACCCAACTATAAACGACTAAAATTAATGACTAATTTAGTCAGCAGTTAACAAATATGACTAGATAATAAGTGATAGAGTTAAAAGTGACTAACATAAACAACCAATTTAGTCACGACATTAAATATAAATATCTAGAAGAATATGAATTAACCATTTATGTTAGTCAACTTTTATTGTCACGCCAACAATGGAAAATTGCAATTTTGGTGGTGAAGTGTTACAATTTACTAAATTTTGACACTGCAGATAGAATCTCTCTAAATGAATTTGCGGTGTTAAAAGTTAGTAAATTGTAATAGTGTAGATGGATTTGTGTCACAAAGGGTATTTGATAAATTAATCATAATTAACATAACCCATAAGTTAATTTATGTAGTATAAGTACAATAACATGCGAACCATATTGCTACATTCAGTATCCCTGGTCATTTTGTATACCTTATAAGATTAATAACGTGGGATATAGACCACCGAAGTTAGGCATATTACTACATTATAATGTTTACTTCGAGGAGGATATGGATATGTTTGATAACATATCAATACCCTTTCCTCTAGCAACATCCTTAGCTCCATCTCCCAGGCCTCAGTTTCATTTATGTTGGGCCTGTCCATCGAAGGCACAAGGTGGGGGACTTGAGACAAAGTGTCATCTTATGGAACAACATTTTATGAGTCCACTGCGATTGTGAAAAATAATGAGGTTGCCTAGGGGGTTATTTTTAATCCTATTCATAAATTCTCCCCTCGGGACTGGAAAGATACCAAGAATCCCACTATCACTTAGTGCTTGAGGGTGGTGAAAAATAAATTTCCATTGTGTTACAAAATACCTCTCATGGTAGGAAAATTTTTGAAATTCCAATAGGAAACTTGGTAGCAGAAATCTATACTTGGTACAAGAATAACATATGAGAAGGAGAAAGAGGCTCCTGGGAAACTTAGACCACTGCTGTTGAACTTGTGATTTTTGAAAAGCATTAGTACTAAAAGGCTTGCACTTGTTTCTTTCCTTTACTAACTGTGTTTCACAAAATTCATCTATAGCTGAAGAATTTAAACGAAAATTACATCCTTTACAGGTTCAAGCCTCATTCAATTGTTTGTGTTTTAGCATATTTTGTTGGGCTCATTATTATGTTCATCTAGTTTTTCACATGCCATGGTTTTTTTTTCACATTAACACTCCCCTTAATAGTCAACATGTATAACAATTACAAAACATAAATAGTTTATAAAGAATTATCTACATTAAAAGAAACTTTAAAATTTTAAAATTGGTTTGGATTACACATTCTTAGATTGGTATTGTCACATCCTCCCTCAATTTGAAACTAATATTATTCACAATTTCAATCATACCTTACAAGTCATATTTAACTTAAAGATATGGCTGTTATTATAATTACTGAAGTTATCTTACTATCATTGTAGGTTGGAAAACAATTTCTATTAAGTTCTTATCTAAAANAAGCCATAAGGGTCTTCTTTAGTTGTTATTATTTCTCGAAAGAATGGAAAAAAGGGTAGTAAGGCTTGTTGTTCTGGCTAGATTTCTTTTCCAGCCGGAGCCCGTAATAAGAAAAGAGTAAAAAGGCTAGAAATAAATAAATAAGAAGAGTATTATGGGCATCAACCAATCTTGAATATAAGCTCAGAGTCTAAATCATGTATAAATACAATAAACTATGCAATAATCTTGGACCAAAAGTATTTATCTGGGAAAGCTAAATTGGAATTTGGATAAGCAAGCCACCATCCATCGCTAGGGCCAACCAAATTCATTCGAGACCAATATTAAGATTCTTCGAATAAGGGAATCAAAAAATAAGGGAATTTGTGTACTTCTCCACTATGAGTTGGCGTGGTCCGGGATATGGGAGGGACCTTTTAAAGGTGAATGTGACTTTAAACAGAATAAACTTACCATTATTTCATATTTTTATATGTATAAAAACACATTCACTTCGGTACTATCTTGTATATTACTCTTGCAAAAGTGTTCACCATTTTAATTTCCGTTCCCAGAGTTTTCTTTTTTGTCTATTAATACTATTTTCCATCTTATTTTCATGAAATTGTTCACCATTTTAGTTTCCATTCCTAGGTATTGCTAATAGTCCAGATGCAATGATGGCCAAAATCATTTCAGGAGAGAAGAATTCCACTCAAAATAACCTTAATCAGAGTAGTCCAGAGAAAAGAATGCCCACTATAGAGCAACTGGTTCTAGAGCTTATGATTCCTTAGCACAGGGAGAATGCTCTCCTTGACCTATCCAAGGTGCTTCACATTCTCTATCTTTATTATTTTTGAGACTTTAATTAAATATTTTTCATTAAAACCCATTACTCAAGTTCTTCCTTCGAAACCCTATATAAAGTATTTCCATTGCGACATTTTGGTTGTAAGATCGATTTGTTTTAGCAATTGTGGAGTTTCTTTTTTTTTTTGTTTCCTTCTTTGTATCAAGAAGTGTTAGAAAATTGATTGTCTTGGGAATTTTTTTCAAGCTTTTAGGAATTCCAGGGAGCCTCTGCTCTGGCAGTTTTAGGAAATTAGTTTCTTCAGTAAGGGCTTTGGATGTCCTTCAATTGTTTCCTTTGGCATATTATTGTTCCTTGTACACTCGAATATAACTTGTTTTGAGAGATTACACTGAGGTTCTATTTCGTTTTCGTTAAACCTTCTTGGTGTATCTTGTTTCCCTTCTTGTGGCTCTATGTTGGCTTGCATTTATTTTTGGGTTACCTTTGTTAATGTGTGGTAAGTCTTGGAAGCATCACTTTTGTGATTTCAAAAATCATAGCAAACTTGGAAAAATAAAATCTATCCATTATGGAAGAAGAAACAACTATAATGTCAATAGTAAAGCAACATTTCTAAATCACAGATTTATCTTATCAATTGACACTTAAAACATATAATAAAATAGAATCTATTTTCTAGTACTCATAATTTTCTAGATCTGATCCATGGATCTAGCTATCCAAAGGGACATATCTGGTAACATAGGTCTAGATTCTAAATACATTACTACTAGTAATCATTTTGATCTACTAGCGAGAAATTTGTAGAAAACAATTTCTACCATTATATGTGGAATTTTAGCTTATTTATAGAGAGCTCATATCACCTTTGATTTGTAGGATACTTCATCATTAGCACACACTTTTGTCTCCACAGATGCAACTATATTTCACATGCATCTTGTAGGCATATTCATAGATGTATTATATCAATAGGGCACAAGAATTATTGGGGAATAGAGAGATGTATTTTCTCACCAAACAACTGAAGGCACTAGTCAAACAAATAAAATAGAGAGCACTGAAGCTAAGTCCTTGCAAATCTACAATGACTTATGGAGAGATCACCGAGTTAAGATATTTTTTTACACAATACTTAAAAGGTTAACAAGAACTCCTTTCTTGATACTTAGAGTCTGTTGGACCTTCAGTTTGATATTCTTCTGTTCTACAGCATTAGCTTCTCACCAGCTGCTTATAGAATTTTGCAAGTTTTTTCTATAACCGATTTCAGTTGTGAAATAAAGAAATATTTCTTATCAAAGTGTGGATTAGAAGGTAACAATATAATTTATTTTCAATGGCATGAGCTAAAATTATATATCACAACGAATTGTGCAAAAAACCTTTGTTCCATAGCCAATCATACAAAGACCAACAATGATATCCAAAGAAGGACATATCTTGAAATTTGATGACTTTTAGTATGCAAGCTATTTCTAAAGAATGGATCTTTTGCATGAGACATGAACATAGTATAATGTTGAAGTTGGGAATGTGATTGACAATACTTCCCATTGTAAAATTTTGTTGATAGTGTCAAAAGACATGTCCAACATCTCCAATTTTGTATACCAAATAGTATTGTTTGATGCATGCTAAAATTATATAGCACAAAAAATTGTGCAAAAACAACCTTTGTTCCATATCCAATTATACAAATACCAATAATAATATCTGGAGAAGGACATATCTTCATATTTGATGACTTGTAGTATGCAGGCTATTTCTGAATGGCATTATCTAAAATTATATATCACAATGAATTGTGTAAAAAAAACCTTTGTTCCATAGCCAATCATACAAAGACCAGTAATAATATCTGGAGAAGGACATATCTTCAGACTTGATGACATTTAGTATGCAGGGTAGTTCTAAATAATGGATCTTTTGCATGACACATGAACATAGTATAATGTTGAGTTTGGGAATGTGAATGAAAATACTTCCCATTGTAAAATTTTGTTGATAGTGTCAAAAGACATCTCCAACATCTCCAATTCTGTGTACCAAATAGCATTGATTGATGCATGATTTTGGACAGAGGCAGGTAAATAGAAAATAACAACTACAATTACAAGTAGAAGATTGGATTTTGACAAGATTATTTTGTTAAATGAAAGGTTTTGGGGATGGTTTATTTTATAGGTGCATATGGAACCTGATGGTTTATTTTATATTTGGCTTGAATGTGATGTGGAACCTGATGCTCATTTTGAAGAGATTTGATTTTGTCTTATGTCTGCAAACATATGCCTTTAAATTTTTTATTATAACTGTGAAATGACTAAAAATTTCAATGACTTTGTATTTTTTTTGCTCACCAAGTCTTGAGGGAGTTAGAAGAGTCATTGGCTACTCTAAAGGTGCAGGTGGTTAAAAACTATAACAAATCTCCAAAGTATAATGGAAGGTAGACACACTAGGTGATCTATCATAAGTTCATAATTTTACTAAATGAAATGAAGATACATGTCCTATTTGTTTTTGCACTAATGATGAATGAGTAGCACACCCATATGCTTCTTGTTAACAATTTCTATTTGACAATTCATGTGTATGAACAGAATTATAATGTTTTATTTGACAACCCAATCTTCTTCCAAGGACTGAATTGAGATTGGAAGTTGGATACTTCATCTCCATTAAATGTGATTGATTGAGAATGTATCTGCACCCACTAAGACTTGCTATTGGTGTATACCTAGAGGAATGGTTGTATAGTGAAATATCCCATGGATTATGATGATGAACGCATATGTCTCTCTACAATAATGGCCCATGAACACATGCAATTGATCCCAAACACAAGGAGATAAGTGTTAGCCTTAGACAGGGATGCAAATGTTGCTTCAAGGCTCTGGACATATCATGAGGGAGTGATTATGTGGGAGGTTTAGTCTTATCTAGGGATTGGTTAGTGTATTCAACATCTTATTATTTCTTTCCAGTGTCATGCTCTATCTATAAAACTCTATTACAGTATTTTTTTCTTGAAAATGCATTGTGTAGGATTTACCTACAGGACAGTATAACAAGGCATACATTTCAATGATATAGGTTGCAATCATAGATTACCCTTCCTAGTGTAGAAGAAATATTGTTTTGCATATGGTTGTAGTAATAAAAGAAAACATGCTCATGTATAAAGACAGAGACACACACACACTTATATATCATATGTACAGGTCACAAGATCCTTAGAACTGTAGGGTTTTAGTTTTAATTCTCAAGGGAATATCATCATTTATACTTGGTTATACTTTTTGGTCACTAATGTAATAGCTCCCCCAAATTATCTTATTATACTAATAATTTCAAAAGGTAAATTTGAATCGTATAGATGTAGACATTGCACTTTAACCTTGTCTAGAGTGTCCCTACTGAAAGCATCTTGGGAAAAATGTGATTGCTCAGTGAGAGAGGTTATGTTGACTAAATGGATAGAGTAATCAAGGTTTTACTTATTTCTGTAGAAATATTATTTAAAAAAGTACCTAGAGTGGAATTTTTGAAACTTACATTTGATCCAATTTGTTGGGTTCTGTTATAACATTTCATGGTGGATGAACTAATTTTGGGTTATATATAGTACTGATATCTCTTATGGAAGAAGAGAATCGAAATGAGAGATGCAGTGTTACTAAAGAATGTCTTATGTTGTTTCATAGGTATCGTATTTTCCGGAGGCTCTTGCTGACTGGTACCCCAATTCAAAACAGTCTTTAGGAACTGTGGGCCCTACTCAACTTCTTGCTTCCAAGATTTGGGAACCATGGGAATTGGTTTTATGGTTTGATGTGATGGAAGTCACAAGGATAGGAACACATTTATTGTTTCAACTGCTTTATAAGAAAAAATGACATTTAATATTTATGTTCATAATCTAATAAGAAATATATAATACATTCTATTGATCAGGTACTTGTTTGAAATGTTGAAGCTCGAATAACATGCATTAACTAGTATATTGAATTATGGTTTTATTGATTGGTATAATTCATTTCCAAATGCAAATTCCTTGAAGTGTTGTAGACTATGCATCCGTGTATGGGGTTGCAATGCCCATAAGGATGATGCAGCAGAGTCAATGATGTTAAGTAATGCTATTGATGACATCTTGGCAATTTATTCTCTACAATTTTTTATTTCTTCTATGCTCATTGCAATGTCTTTGCTTCTGTGAGGGACAATGTGGAGACCTTTAACAAAAGGAAGAGAAACTTCATTCCTATGGTTTTCCCAGAAAGCATTTGGAAAATCATCACAGCATTCAAACCAAAAAAAATTGATCTATTTTATTTTCTATATGCTCTTTGGCTCAAGCAGTTGTTCACTTATTCTTAGATTTTCAGCAACAGTATGAATTTCATCGACTCTTTCTTGTAATATTTCCATTCTATGAAGACTATTCATAGAATGAATGCTTATGAAAGGAAAAGAAGTATTTTTTGAGATCGATAGTGGAGGAACATTCCCAATTTATTTTGATGCTTATTTTATTCCATACCATTTGGAAATGCTTTGGCGAAGAATGGAGTTCCCAAATAAAGAGCAAAATCCAGATTGGGATGAAGGATTGTTGTAATATTTAGGCCAACATATTCTATATGAAAAACAATTAGAGATGTTGCAGATGGAGTGTTGGAGTTTCCATTAGCAATATTGACCAGTGTAAGCAATATTTCTTGTATGAGACTGTATGGGACTAGATCAGGATGTATTTAATTCATCCTTGCAGTGTGCACATGTATTAATAAGAACTTTCCAATACTGAAATTTTTCTTGCAAACATGATTTTTTTTTTGACGATATGAGGAACGTCAATATATATTTCATTAATCATATTGACATATAATTCCCCTGTAGGATCTGAACAAGGTTCAACAGAGATTGAATATTCAAATATCGGTTGAACATCATGCTTAGTTTCAAGTTGAGGTTGCTCAGGAGAATTCATGGGCTATATAACTGAATTAATAGGTGGTGGAGAAAATTTCCAAGGTGCAGTATGGTTTCTCTAGTTAGCTAGAGAAAAAGACTTGGAGCAAAAGGTTGAGGTATAGGACCTTGAAAAGAACATGATGCAATACGATCTAAATAATTCTGTTGATGTATGATACTGCATCCATTCCTGATTTCTTTCATTTAATTCTTCAAAAAATTTATTTCCTTATACACTTCAGGAATAGTGCTAGGAATTGTTTCATTTTCATCATCTTTCTTTTAGAATTGAGAAGTTATACCATCAAGAGAGAATAGAGATACAACCTAAATAATGATACCTTGATTTCTATCGTTTTTTTTCTTATTTGTCTTAGTCTTTTCAGTTCCATCCAACTGTTCTATCAAAATTGTTTGATACATTGTTCTGATCTGAGGATCAGATGTTCTAGTCATGGCTTCAGTAAGCTTTCTTATAAGGATATCTTTTTTAGATAGATATTTTTTCCTTTATCTAGACTAAACATATTCAAAACATTACATGAACATACATCAGGTTCTATACATCCACATGATTCATATTCAGATTGACAAATAGTGCAATTTAGATCACTGCATTCTTCATCTTGTTCATCTTCTTCTTCTGAACTAGACTCTACTCGAAGTTGATACAATTTTTGTTCAAATATTTGATCATTTTTGTTCTGAGCAATTTCTTCAATTTGATGAAAATCATCAGGAATATCTAGGACATTGATTTTTCCTTTTTTATTCTTGTAAAGACTTGAGTCTTTTTCTTAGCCTCTTTATCTTGTCTTGGCTGCTTCTTTAGAGTTGGAAATTTTGGACCTATGTGACCATAATGAGATCCACATCTGTAACAGATCACAAATTTCTTTTGAGAATGTCCTTTTGGAGCATTAAATGGTTCAGATTTTTTAAACTGAGGATTTCTTTTGTGCACAATTCTTTTTATTGATTCATGTCTCCTTCCCCCCTGAGAATTTGATGTTGGAGGTAAATAAATTTCATGATGATTCTTCTTTCTTGGCTAAGAAGTAGAACCAATATCAATATGGTGTTTCTTGCACTATTTACTATGACTATGGCCTTTGGAGGAGTTTTAAGCAGCTCTGAACGTCTTCATTTGGTTGCAAGAAGAAACAATCTCACCAATCACTCCTTTCCTTATAACTCCCCAAGAATATTTAGTCACATCATCAAGGAAAACCTTAGTGACTTTTTTTTCAAACCAATTTGTAACAATAACAAGAAATGTCAATCTCCATTTAGGATTAAATAGATCATCAAGTCTAAAAATTCTAGTGAGAAATTTAGTAAAATGAAATTCAAAGTTTTTCAAGTCATCACATTTCATTTTAGACAGAAACATGGCTTCAATCTTTTTCTCAACAATAGTATACTCTACAAAATTTTGAAGAATATAATGTACCATGCAACCAATCATGTTATTTTGAGTATTACCCCATGAGTCAAGAATTGAAACTCGATTTTTGTTGATGAGAAACATACTTTCCCAAATAGTCATCGTATTAGGATCTTCCTTTTGTTTTGCATAGAGCCAATTCTGTAATGTGCCTTCAAAGCCAGCCATTAGCTTTCTGCATGCATTAACTAGATTTCTGTCATAAGATACATGCATTCTATAACAGACCATCATAGGATTAACAAGACTATTGATTTATTGTTCTAAACAACCATCTAAATTCCCTGAATATGCACTTGTTGTATTCTAGTCTTTATGATATGTATTTCGTGCCTGATCATTCAAATCTGGGGCATAATTCCATTTTTTATGGTTTGTAACAAAATTCAAACTTTCTGATGGAGGATCTTTAGGTTCAACAGTAGGAATTGAGCATTCTTCATCTGAAGGTATTTAATTATAAATGTCAAAGGTATTCAAATATTTACCTTTCTCTTTATCCTTCTCATCATCAGAAATTTCTCCCATTAAACTTGACATGTATAGTCTTTCAATATCACTAATTGATTTTTTATTAAACTTTTCTTGATCAAATTCAGGACCCTTAACATTGTCCTTTGAGTATGCCATAGTGAAAGGCATAGATTGGAAGTTGAAAGGAATTTCTATTGGTTTATAAGAAAATAGCAGAGGGTTTTGTCGATGAGAGAAAGTTGGAATTTTGAAAGAGGAAGGATCTAGTTGAGTGAAAGTAAAAGGGATAGATATTTTTGGTTCTTGGAAACAAGAGTAGTTTGCAAGCATATGAGAAGAAGAAGGAGAAACAAGGATTTTACTGATGGAAAAATAAACCTTTTCCATTGCTTGTGTCTATTTCTTTTGTTCTTCTTTGAGTTCATTATAGGATGAAGAAATCGTATTTAGCCTATCATCAGTTTTTGCAGTAGCAACATTAACTTTGCCAAATTCTTTAACTAAAGTTTCTATATTAGTACCACAATTATTCAAACCTGAAACAATCATCTGATTATTTTCACCAATATTTTTAAAAGCTTCAGTACACTAGCGAAAACCATTTTCTTGAGTAAGATCAAATATCTTAAACTTTCTCTCTAGGTCAATACAGTTTTTCCTAGTCTCAGTGATGTTGTTATTATTTATATTTGACATTTTTTTTCCAATGAACTGCAAGTTTGTTTAAGTGTATATTTATACAATTGTAGGAAGAAACAATATCTTGATTTGGATCCTTGGTCATCCTTGGTCTGTAACCTTCATTTCTTCCCCTCAATTCTCCTTTTTTGCTTCCTCACTTTTTTGCTGCTAGGTTTGCTGCCTCAAACTTGTCCTCTTCACCTTTGTTTTCCCTTAGTATAGCTTGTATTTATACATTTTTTGGATGACTTATGGGTACGACCCCTGAATCTAATTAGATATGACATGTACTTGTTTGAGCCAAATTTTGGAGCCAACTTGTGTGCTTCTTCAAACAATTTAAAGTGTGTTAATAGTTGTGTCTCTTCCACACATTCCGTAGATGGCCAACGTGTGTCTCTTCAAACCACTTCGTGATTCTTAATGACTAATTTATACTTTTGACTTTGTGATCATTGACATATTGTTTGCAACAAATATTAACTCCATATAAACAACAAATTCTATCTTTTATCTTGTCCTGCTAACGCAGTTATACTTACTAAGTCAAAGGTTTCTATGTTCTAAAAGAGATGCTTTGGGTTTCAATGGATATCACCAAGGGATCATATTTCATAGAACTCAATACTCTCCAATAGTATTTTTGTGTTTAAACACAACCAATCATTCTTGTGGTTGCACAATTCATTATTGCATACTTCTTTCACTTTTTGTCACCAACACATTATTTGCAATGCCTCTATCTATAGATCCTCTATAAGCCATGTTCATAGGTTCTTTATACCAAAGGGCTTTGATCCTTCAAGGTTGGCATATTCTCCACAATCATTCATTGATTCATCTCCTCAATCATTCAAATACTATGTTGACATCTATGAACCCATTTGACATCATTGACAACACAATGAACACATAGGCTCAACATTCTTCTCCTAGTTCCCTCTAGGCCTGATTATCCCTTCTCCTAAGCAGAAGATTTATTTATTCGATGTATCTCCACCTTCTAGAATGAGGCCCACCCCCCTTTTGTAGTATTCATTTTCTTTCATAGGTGCAGTAGTGTAGTGACAAGCAAGGATACATGGCCCTTTCCTCCTTTTTGTTTTACTTTTAAGTTCTAATTATTCTTTTATCAAATATAATAATATCGCAATACATGCGTATGCCAAATTTGTTACAAACCTGAGAAGCATATTTTACCGCAGAAAAATATACCAAAATTTAGGATTCGGTATATATACTATAATGTATGGTGCCCCCTAAAAATAAAATTTTGGGTGGGGTCGAAGGCATGCATCAACAAACTCCTTGTATTATTATCCGATTTTTAATATGTCCAACAAATACAACTTGAATGAAATGCCTTAAGTTGTTTATTAGTCTTGTAATTTGATACATATGATTGTATCATGATTCATAGTACAATGCAACAATTCTCGAAGCTGGTGATAGTGCTATCTCCTAGCCTACTAAAATGATAGTGCTATCTCCTAATTTATTTTTTCTCATTTTCAGGTATATTCTGGTTTTGTGTGGAGAACCTCCTGCAATGAACAATCAAAATGCATGATATAACAGCAATATTGGAGCACAAAAGAGATTTTATTGATAGCGGGCCACTTCGAGGGGGAAACCTCCTTTGAGAAAGCTCAATACAAAGTAACTCTTCAGTGCTTTCATTAGCCTCAATGCATACTTATATACTAAGTCTAATCTAAACAACTATTACCCCCCATGAATGTGGGATAATGCAACATAATAACTAGACAACTTAAAAACTATTACTTACTCCCCATGAATGTGGGATAATACAACATACTGATGGGACGACTTACAAAGCATATGCATCTGATAAAATATACTAACAAAATAAAGAGGAGGGTTGACACAGGTTCTTAACATCCCCTCCCTCTTAAAAAAAAGATTTGTCCTCAAAGCTTTAGATGTGGAAACTTATTGGCAGTCAGCAACAACCCCGTCATTTTTCATTAGGATGAAGGGGGATCAGCTCTCTTTTATGATTTTCCTATTAAAAATTATAAAGAGTGCCTTCAGAATATTCGATTTTGAAGGTACTCTCAATTGTAGAAGAGTCAAGCGACATATTAGAAGCTTATGAAAACATTTTCATAAACTTGATAATTAGTAGGTGTAAGTTTCATAAAGTTTTATATAATCAATTCTATCATTAATTAATCTATCTGATTATGTATGTTGATTTAAGAAACTTAAAGGGATAGTATGCTAATTGGGGATCAACGAAAACACATTTTGAATTTGTTTTAAAATGGTTATTGACAAGATATTATAGGTTCTTAAAATCCCTGGAACTAAAGGTGAATTATTAAATAAATTTTTGATTAAACCTGAAAGTTCACATTCCATATGTAACTTTAATATCTTACCATGAGTTTGTAAAATTGTGTATATATATAGCTCGTGGAAAAGCAAATAAATGAGTATCATTTTGACATCTTCATATGTTATAGTTTTATGGCTTTGTATCCTATCAAATTCGATTTGGGATATTAATGGATAGGATTTTGTAAAGTTGTAAAATATATTTCAAAATGAAACCTTATGTATATACATGTCTTAAGTGTTAATTCGGATCATTAGTTAGTTGTAGTGCAAAACATTAGGGTTTATGGTTTTGACACTATATTGTCATATTAATTAACACGACCACCTTTCACGTATAATCTGGAGGAGATCATCAATTGACCACTTTCATAAGGATACATGACCCATATGTCAAATAAATAAAACCTGTTACTTGGATCGTTGCATTGGCATGAAGATTTGGCTACCACCTTATGATTAATTGACAGCTGTAAATGTATTAATGAATTGTATCAACAGGATTTAATGTTGTATATGATTGATAACCATTTTATTTCGTAACGTTGTACGAGCTTATCATGCCAAACTGTGTGTAATCAATGTCTTGATTCACGATCCATCAATCAAAAGATCCCTGATATGTAGAATTGGTTAAGATTTACAGTTAGTTGTGGTTATTCATGCATTTATCATAACAGAGCACTGGCTGTAGCATTCATCATCTCTAAGTTCGGTTAAAATGGCCAAAATTGGAGCCTTCCTCTATGTCAGGTATGAAGCATGTGAGGATTTGACATTTCGTATCATGTATTTTACCTGGGTTTCTATCCCTTCCCTCTTCACGACTCCATTCATTCCATTTCGTAATCAGGATAGTGGTGAGGAAGCCAAGGCTCCACTTAGTTGTTTTGAAATCTTAGGGCCAGAGCTTATTGAAGCTAATGAGAAAGTTGCCCTGCTATTTGAAAAGATTGGATGGGGGCATTTCTTCAGGAGCTTCAGTTTCCATAACGCGGAGGTGACCAAACTGTTTGCTTTGAGTTTGAAGGAAAACATCGCACAGATTGGGGATTTTCAGTTTATCATTGACGAAGACAAAATTTTAGAGGCTACAAAGCTCCCACAAACTAGAGAGCGATGGTTTAAAGGTGGGAAGGTGAATAAAAAGAAGTTTCAGTCCTTGCTGTTGCCATTTCCAGCTAGTGCAAAAATGAATACTAGGGTTTCGGTCAGGTTTCTGAAGCCAGAACGACGAGCCTTATATAAGATCTTGGTCAGGTATGTATCGTGCGATGGACGATTTTATCACCTACACCATTATCACCTACGACTACTGTTAGCATTAAAAGGCTGTAAACTTAATCTATCGTTTTACCGATGGCAAAGTCTAAAAAAAATGTCGCATTCGGTTCAAAGTTTAGTCAAAATTATAATACAGCATCAACTGTCTCTTATTGGTAAATCGTGGGATGAGTTTTTAATTGAATGTGAATTAGGGCCGACTCAATATTGGCCAAACCCTTCCCCAAAGACCCGTAGGAAACAAAAGGCTACTGTAAAATCCAAAGTTAGTAATGTTCATGAGGCTAAATCAAAGGATGAAGAGCTTCAGGAAACCAATCCACCCATAAATACTAGTATCAGGGATGATGGGGTCGGGAATGTAGCTCCCTTATACTCTGAAGCAACCTTGAACCAATATCCATCTGACAAACGCTGTAGTACACCTGCAAAGATAGGGGACAAGTTAACCAAAGATGAAAATGTTAACACTGTTGATTATAAAAAACCCTCTAAGCTGAATACTCCTCGTAAACATGGCGATGAGTCTATGCATAAATTATAACAACTAGCGCAGGTATGTTGTGACAGAAATGGTTTTGAATCACAAAATATTGTGTTTGTTCGTACGAGAAGGGTTACTAGAAGCATGAACAATACACCTATAGCTTCTGTTCTTATGACTACTCAACAGAGTACTCACCCAACAATTGTCCAGCTTGAGGACAACGTTCCATCTTCGGTTCTCGAAACTATTTGTATGGATGATCCTACTCTTATAAAGAATAATAGTGCAGAACTGACTAAAGACATTGCAGATTCAGGTAAGGCAGAGGTTTCTCCATCGTGTATGGACGCCTATGGTTCCGACCTTGTTGCCGGTCAGCAACAACCCCTTCATTTCTCATTAAGATGAAGGGAGATCAGCTCTTTTTATGATTTACCAATTTAAAATTATAAAATAGCACCTTCAGAATCTTTGATTCTGAAGGTACTCTTAATTGGAGAAGATTAAAATGACATGTTAAAAGTTGATGAAAACATGTTCATAAACTTGGTAATTAGCAACTGTCATTTTCATAAGTCAGTTTCATAATTTTTTTATATAATCGATTTGATCATTAAGTTAAATTTCTATGATTATATATGATTTAAGAAACTTGAAAGGATAGTATGCCAAAGGGAATCAATGAAACACATGTTGAATTTGTTTGAAGCTGATGAGGTATTATGAGTCCTAAACTCCTAGAACTAAAGGTGACTTATTAAATTAAAACATTATTAAACCTAACGTTCACATTTCATATGTAATATCTTACCATGACTTTGTAAAAATTGTATATATGTAGTTAGTCAATAAAGGAGTATCATATGGGAATTTTCATAAATTATAGTTTTATAAGTTAGTATCCTATGAAATTTGATGAAAGATATTAATCAATGGGATTTTGGAAAGTTTTAAAACTAGATCTATGAAGTTTTATGTATATACATGGCATAAGTATTAAATTAGGTCATTAGTTAGTTGTCATGCAAAACATTAGGGTATATTATTTCGATACTATATTTCCTTGAACGCTACCACCTTTCACGCTCAAACTGGAGAAGACAATTAATTGACAGAGTTTACGAGAGTCATGTGTCAAATTAATAATGCATGTTACTTGGATCACTGAGTTATCATGGACATGTGGCTTGCACCTCATAATTAAATGACAACTGAGAATATATTGATGATTCATATCATCAAGATTTAATTTTGATAGCCATTCCATTTCGTAATGATGTACGAGCTCATCATGACCACTGTGTATAATCAATGCCTTGATTTACGATCCATCAATCACACGATCCCTGATATGTCGAATTGGTTAAGTTTTACTGTTAGTCATGGCTAAACATGCATGTATCATAACAAAACGTTGGCTATAGCATTCATCATTGCTAAGTTCAGCTAAATGGCAAAATTTAGAGCCCCCATATCTGTCAGATCTGAAGCATGTGAAATTTTGATATTTCGAATCATGTCATGCACTTGGATACCTATCCCCTCCCTCTTCACATCGCCATTCATTCCATTTCAAAACCAGGATAGTGTTGAGGAAGTTATGGCTCCATTGAATCGTTTCGAAATCTCAGGTTCAGAGCTTGTAGAAGGAGATGAGAAAGTTGCCTTGCTATTTGAAAAAGTTCGGTGGGGGCAGTTCTTTAAGTGTTTTAACGGCCATAACGCAGAGGTGACCAAACTGTTTTTCTTGAATTTAAAAGAAGACGTTGTGCAGATCGGGGGTTTTAAGTTCATCGTTAATGAAGACAAAATCACAGAGGAAACAAAGCTCCCACAAGTTGGAGAGCGATGGTTCAAAGGTAGTAAGGTTAATAAAAAGAAGTGTTTATCCTTGCTGCTGCCACTACCAGATAATACAAAACTAAAGATAGGGGTCTCTGTCAAGTTCTTGAAGCCTGAATGGCGAGCCTTCTACAAAATTTTGGTCAGGTATGTGTCCTGTGATGGATGTTTTTCTCACCTACACTATTACCACTTAAGACTCCTATTAGCATTAAAGGGATGTAGGATTAATCTACCATTTTATCTCTGGAAAAGTTTGAAAAAGATGTCGCATGCGGTTGAAAGTTTCGATAACCCTGATAGAATTTTATTTCACCATGGTTTAGTCAAAATCATACTACAGCATCAACTGTCCTTGAAGGGTAAATCGTGGGATCAATTTTTAACTGAATGTCATTTGGGGCTGACTCAATATTGGCTGAACCCCTCCCCAAATACTTGTAGGAAACGAAAGGCCGCTGCTAAGCCTGAGGTTAATAATGTTCCTGAGAATGAATCAGAGGGTAAAGGGCTTGAGGAAGCCAATCTACCCATAAACACTGGTATCAGTAATGAAGATGTTGATAACATAGTTCCCTGTTGCACTGAAGCAGTCTTGAACCAACCCCCATCTGATAAATATCATAGTACTCCTGCAAAAACAGAGGACAGGTTAACCGAAAGAAAAAATATTAACGTTGTTGATTGTAAAAATCTCTCTGAGCCAGATAATCCTCGTAAACATGGCAAAGAGTCTATGTATAAACTAGATCATCTAGCACAGGTATGCTGGGATTAAGGAGGGTTTGAGTCAGACAATCTTGTGTTTTCAAGGAGGGTTACTAGAAGCATGAACAATGTCCCTACGATTTCAGTTTCTATGGCTAATCGACAGGATACTCAACCTGTCGTCGTCCATATTGAGGATGACGTTCCATCGTCGGTCCCTGACACTATTCATATAAATGATCCCACTCTTATAAAGGATAATAGTGCAAAATTGGGTAAGGCTGAGGTTGATCCATCATGTATGGACACCTGCATTTCAGACCATGAGCCATCTTTTATCAGTCCTCAGTCATCTGGTCAAAAAATTAATAACCCTAATCCTCCTCAGGAAGCCAATTCAGGTGACAAAAGTGAAGAAGAAACTCTTTAGCAAGTTCTGGACAAGGCATACCGGACCAAGATTACAGAATTGAAAGATGAACTTAAACGTTGTCAATCTAATGCAGCACTGATAGAGGAAGAAAATAGGACATTTAGAGAGGAGTTGTTGAATTGGATTAGTAGGTGGAAAGAAAGGAATATAAAAAAGAACCAATATAAAAGGGAAAAAAATTCAATAATAGGTACGAATCAGCATCTGCTTGAACAAATAGAAAATCAAAAGTTAGTGATTATCAAGCTTAAAGCCAAATTAGCCGAAGCCAGAAGAGTAGTCGATCTTCAAAATAGAACTTGATGGTTATTCTCATTTTTCAATGTACATGGGTTGTTTCGCTGTCAAACAGGTAACAAAAGTTTTGTTATGCATGCCTGTAAAATCGCAGATTTTACAGGCACACATTTAAATTTTAGTTTATTTTGTTACATCTGTTTTAACTGATTTTAATAAGATTCTTTGTTTGTTTAAACACAAGTGGATATGCCATCTCTCTTCTCCACAGTTTCAGGACATTGTTAATGTGTTGGTTGGAAGACGTGGCTATTCATTGAAAACTGGAATCTCAACTACGGCCATGAATTTGCCAAGTACTTTTAAACCAGCAAATATTCAGGCTAGTCGTTTTCATTGTTATAATGACATGTGTTTTGTAAAAGAGATTCGATTCTCTTTGATAGTTACAGGAACCCTATAATATTGTATCTAGCATTGATGGTAAAACTGAATCAGAAAACTGATAGTATTATATAAGTTAGGAATTTTTTAGAAATAGGGATGGAGTGACTGAAGAGAGACATACTTGAGATATATTTTGTTGCTAGTTTTATTTCATTACTGAAGTTGGATCTTTGGATATGGGATGCAACTGGAAATCTCTAGGTATATATCATGACTGGTATTGTTTTGGATATACTCTATATTTCAGTATATTATCTTCTATTTTAATATTAATATAGTATACTTTGTTATACTTGTGTTTAATTGCAATTCTCACTTTGTCAGCTCAATATTATATTTGAATTAATATATCATTGTGACTTAATTTATTAGTATTTTTACTATAAATTTAAGCTATAAGGATATACATTTCTGTCTATTAGATATCATGTGTATGTTTATAGTGATTTCATACTAGACATGATCTTTTATTCAAATATCTATGTTGATTATTAGTTATTAATTAATTTTAGAAAATTGAAATAATTGTTTATTTTCAGTTTCTCTGTTAACTTATTTTATAACAGAATGATTTATTATGTACGACTTAAATATTTCTATTTAGATCGTACACTTTATCTTTCTGTTCATCTTATATTAATTAATAATTAATATAGTATTTAAAATGCTCTCAGCTAAGATATGATAGATAGGATAGTTAAGATAGTCCACATTAGGTTTTTTTAGTTAACAGCTGTTAAATAGCATTAGTGCAATTTTAGGATAGTTTAACCGGTCCTTTTATATTCGAAAAAATTAAATATAAAATTTCAAACAATCAAATACTTTCGTTAAGAAATCAAGTATAGAATAACATAGGCAGTTTAAATTAATCTTTAGGGTTTAGTTAGACAGAAAAATAGCATTAGGATATATTTTGCTGAATTTTAGTTTCTCCTTAAGAGAAAAATCAGCTGGTAGCAGGACCATAACCTGTGATATTTTGCTACTCCAAACACACCGGACGCTGCTTTAAGCTGATTGTGTGGGCATAATCTCCTTGTTGGCCTAGGTCATAAAATTAGGCCAACAAATGGCACTAGAAGGAGGGCCTGTTAATGAGTAATGGTAGGTGAAACTAATGAAAAATTTCCAACCAGCCAACAACTTCCAGAAGTCAGTAGATCACCATTTTTAGAAACTGTGAGGAACATTCTCGAGCGTGATCTTGTCACCTCTCCCTTTACTCCTGCACAAAGCACTCAAACTTTAGAAGAATTGAGACATATTCTTACACGAGCATATGCTAATCAGCATGGTATATCTCCAATAGATTATGGTCTACCTAGACAGCAGCGACATAATCCACAATTGACCATAGTTACGCAAGATTTGGAAGTAGATGATAGTACTCCCCACCATCAGGTTGAAAGACATCAAAGGCAGACTCCTCAAACAAATACTGATAGAAGACTAATTGCAGGAGGCAGTTTTGATCAGCCACCTTCTCCTCCTGAATCACCACCTGATAGTCCAAGACCATTCGACTTAGGAAGTTCTTCAAGTTCTGAAATAAGTCCAATGGCAGGAAATGTACCTGTAGGAGGAGGAGGCAATCCGCCACCTAATCCACCAAACCCACAACTCCCTTGGCTAAGAACAGTTACTGTAGTAATCCCTGGTATACAGCATCCTTTGCCTAAACACTCAGATAAAATCCTCCCTAATTTTAACCCAGATGACAAAGAACCTGCAGAGGTGCATGTTGACAAATTCATGTTGGCTGTTCAAACCTTGAACGTTCAGCATGAGGATGTAGTTTGTCGATTGTTTCCTCTAACTTTCGAAGGAAGAGCTTCTACTTGGTATTTTTCGTTAGTATAAGGATTAATCACAAACTGGGGGGAATTTAATAAAGCCTTTCTAGATAAATTCAGGGAAGATAAAACACCCGCTCTTTTAGCCCTAGAGTTATCTAGGATTAAAATGGAGCCTAAAGAAAGAATCAAAGATTTCAATCAAAGGTTTCTGACATTAAAAAACAAAATTGCAATTGCTTCTCAACCTCCCGAGGATATAATTATTGAAAATTATACATCAGCTTTACCAAAATATTCTCGGATGTTCGTTAAGAGAGCTGGAAAAACAACATTAGTAGAAACGTTTGAGGAAGCCTTTAAAGTCGAGAAGGATTCTATGTCCTATGAACCAGATAGAAGTGGGAAATATGATACTTTTCCTCGTAGGAAGACCAAAAAACTCAATTCAGATAAAGACAAAGCATTTGATATAGAACAGCTACAAAATGCTATTTGAACATTAACCAATGAAGTTGTAGGGTTAAAGAAAACCAATTCTAAAGCTTCTCCTTCTAGGGGATATTTCAAAAACCAGTTTAGACAAAACTCGAATACAAAGAATAAAAATACACCACCTGACATAGCAGCAAATGAAGATATTTTTAATACAATTCGAGTTGTTTTATCTTTGTCTGAAACTCCTTCTAGTCAAGAAATAACTGAAAACGAAGAAGAAGAGGAATCAGAAAATGATGAAGAATCAGAGGAACCTCAACAAGTTAACGGTCATTTATAGGACAGTCTTGTGAAAGAACATGAGAGTAAAAGTCCACCTACAGGACAACATGCCTACAATACTCGTAGTAGAGCATTTGCAAATACCCCCGGAGCTTCATCAAGTTCTACTACAAATAATGACAACAATAATTCACAACCTAACAAACAGACTCAATCTGGCAAACAAATCCAATCAACCAAAGCTACCCAAACTATTCAAAATGCTCCAAAATTAGATTTACAATATGATATATTTGAAGATTTGAAGAAGACTCATGCAAACATCAGTATGTACGATCTTCTTCAAATCTACCCTATGCCTAATAGTGATGTTATAAATCCAGCCATGAGTTCTATTATTCCTAATGCAAAACAAAATGTTGCTGCAAATAGTTCTAATAATGATTCAACAGCAACTGAAAAAGGAAAAGCAATGGCTGACAAAGCTTCACTTATAGGTAAGAATTCTAAATCAACCACACCTCCATTCTTACTTACCTTTGAAATTTTCAATAGGAATGTTCATAATTGCATGGTAGACTCCGGAGCATCCTCCAATGTGATGCCTTTATCAGTATGCAAGAATTTGAATGGGAAATATGTTCCATATAATTCTCAAATAACGCAATTGGACAGGACAAATGTAAAGGTTGTAGGGGAAATGAAAGATGTCTTAGTTAGGATTGCTTGTAACCCTTCAGTTTATCAAATTATAGATATTGTTGTTGCAGATATTCCAGATGCATATGGACTATTTTTAAGTAGGGATTGGTCTCAACAACTAAATGGATTCTTCACCACGGACTGGTCAACATTATGGTTACCTAAGAATGGAAAGTCAAATCAGATAAAGATAAATAGAGAAAGATATATGAAACATACTGTCATAGAACTGCATGATCCTAGCGAACCTGTTTTATTTTCAGATTGTATTATGGGGAATTACATGTATGAATTAGGATTTGGTAATTTTAAAGCTGAAAATTCTGCCCTTTCTGAAAACAAATGACAATCTGAAATTAGTAATGTGACATCTGTTTCTCCTAACTCTTCATTCAAGGAAACTATTAATGATGTAGATAATCTACTGAATATTGTGAATATCATATAAACTAAAGTGGTTGTGCATAGTTCTATCTGGACTTTATATTTTGATGGTGCGAAATCTAAAAAAGGAGCAGGAGCTGGTTTCCTACTGGTGGACCCTCAGGGAAATAAAACATGTATAGCTTGTAGGATGGAATTTAATTGTACAAACAATATGGTGGAATTAGAAGCTTTAATACAAGCTTTGAAAAAAGCAATTGATTTGGGCATCAAAGAGTTAATTGTATACGGAGATTCTGAGATCATTGTCAGACAGGTTCGTAACTCCATTCACTGTTTATATGAACATTTACAGAGTTATCAAAGAGAGGTATGGAACCTTATCTCACATTTTGATGCATTTAAAATAAATTCTGTTCCTAGAAGTCAAAATCAAGAAGCATATTTGTTGGCAAACATAGCATCAAAGTTAATTCCGTCAGAAAATATTACACCAGATTTATTTTCTGTTAAATTGATTTTTAGGCCTTCCATACCTGATAATATCTTTAACTGGCATGTATTTGACAATGATGTGCAGGTACTGAACTTTGTAATGAACGAGGATACCTTTAAAGATTCAGCAATAGATGAAGTCACTCATGATGAAAATCTGCGGGATTTTTCGGTAATAAATGAGTTTTGTTCAGTTGAAAAAGCTTTTGAATAGGTAAAACCAGTCCCTAATTCAGTACTATGATTAGAAAAATTCTTTGATATGCAGGATAAGTTTAGGTCTGTTCCTAATTGTAAAACTAACAGATCTCGAATGAGGTATGAAACCATAAATTTAGGAACAGAACTAAATCCCCAAACTATAAATCTTGGAATAGATTGCAACCCTGTAGAAAAAACAACATTTATAAAATTGTTTAAGGAATTTAAATATGTCTTTGTTTGGACATATGATGACCTGAAAACCTTCAACACACAAGTCATGCAACATATAATTCCAATTAAACAGGAGTCAAAACCTTTCCAACAGAAGTTAAGGAAATATCAGCCATCATTAGAACCAACAATTAAAAAGGAACTAAATAAATTATTAGCTACCAAGATTATTTTCCCCATCAGGCATACTCAATGGGTCTCAAACTTAGTTCCAGTTAGGAAGAAAAATGGGGATATTAGATTATGTGTAGATTTTATAAATCTGAATAAGTCTTCTGAAAAGGATAATTACCCAGTTCCTCCCATGGAAAAAATTCTTCAAAAGGTGTCTGGGTCTGAGATACTATCTCTCCTTGATGGTTTCTCAGGATACAACCAAATATTGGTTTCCCCAGATGATCAATTGAAAACTGCTTTTAGAACTCCATGGGGAACATATGCTTACCACAAGATGCCCTTTGGGTTAATCAATGCGGGAGCAACCTTTCAACGGGAAATGGATATTGATTTTAGAGTCTTAATTAACCAGTCAGTCATTGTCTACTTGGATGACGTTACTGTATATTCTAAACATCGACCTGATCATCTTAATCATCTTAGAAAAGTATTTGAACGATGCAGAAAATTTGGAATATCCTTAAATCCTAAAAAGGCAATATTTGTTGTTTCAGAAGGTATCTTATTAGGTTGCGTGGTTTCAAAACACGGAATCATGATTGATCCTGAAAGAACCCAAGCCATTTCAAAGATAACTTATCCTTCTAGCAAGAAAGCAATGCAATCATTTCTCGGTAAAATAAATTTTGTTAGAAGATTCATTCCCAGTTTTTCCGAGATCATACGTCCTTTGCAGAAATTGATTAAGAAAGAGGCTGTTTTTAATTGGGGACAAACTGAAAAAGAATCATTTCAAAAAAATTTAGAAGCCATTTCAGAAGCTCCTAGCCTTCTAAGCCCAGATTTTAATAAAGATGTCATATTGTATACTTTTGCTTCTGATATTTCATATGCAGGAGTTTTAACTCAATTAAATCAGTAGAATAATGAAGTCCCAATCTCCTTCATGAGTTCAAATTTGAAAGGTGCTGAACTTAATTACCATGAAGTCGATAAGCAAGCCTTTGCTATTTTTAAAGCTGTTAAACATTTTCGTCCATATTTACTGAAATCTAAAATGAAAATAATTGTCACTTATTCCTCGGTCAGAAACTTGTTAGTACAGAAAGACTTAGGTGAAAAGAGGGCACCTTGGATGACAGCTCTTCAAGAATATGACTTAGAGATTAAACCCTCAATGATAATCAAAGGTCAAGGACTATGTAAATTAGCTACTGAAGCTGCTCATTTACCTAATGATAAAGCTGAAACTGTCATTGATGAGGTTTTACTTACCAGGGAAATTTATTTTTATCCACCACCTTAAGATTCCTGGTATACAAACATACAGATACTTTTGGAAACAGGAGCTGCTCCTGATTACCTAGAACCAAAGAAGAAAAGAACACTTAGATTGAAATCTGCTCCTTATTTATTAATTGATAATATCCTCTTTCGGAGAAATTCAGACAGGGTATACCTTCAATGTCTAGATAAAGATGAAACAGAAGTAATTATGAAAGAGTTACATTCTGGACCAGCAGGAGGTCATTTTGGTGGAGAAACTACTGCACATAAAATTCTCAGGGCTGGCTATTATTGGCCTACCTTGTTTCGAGATTCCTATACTTTTGTCAGAAAATGCGAAGAATGTCAACTTGCTGTAGGAAGGGTTAAAAAACATGTTTTTCCCTTACAACATGTTTCAGCTGAAAGACCCTTTCAGCAATCGGGTATTGATATAGTAGGGCCAATAAATCCTCCCTCATCTATGCAACATAAATATATATTAACTGCAACCGATTATTTTACTCGTTGGGTGGAAGCTGCACAATTAAAGGTTGTAAATACCAATCAGGTTATATTATTTTTGGAATTCTTTATCATAACAAGATTTGGTATCCCAGATTCCCTCGTCTTCGACAATGCTTCATATTTTTCATCAATTGAGTTAACTCAGTTTGCTTTAGAAAAGATAATAAGAATCAGGTATTCAACTAACTATCATCCCCATGGGAATGGTCTAGCTGAATCAACAAACAAAAATTTATTGAAAATTCTCAAAAGAACTATTTTGGTTCACCATCGTAATTGGCATACAGAATTAGTCAATGCCCTTTGGGTAGATAGAGTAACTCCTAAGGCTACGATAGGTAACTCACCATTCTTCTTAGTATATGGAACTGAAGCTATTTTACCACCAAATTTGTTCTTACCTTCATTACAGTTAGCTCAATCTGTTCAAGATGAAGAATGCCCAGCAATGGAAAACAGAATTAATACTCTGCTAAAGCTTGAGGAAGAAAGAGAAAAGTCAAAACAACACTTTACAAAACATCAACAGATTGTGAAATCACGGTTTGACCAATCCTTAAGTTCTAATCGAGAATTTCAGGTGGGAGACTTAGTTTTAAAATGGAATAAAGTCCACGATGATAATGGAGATCATACTAAGTTTCAGAAACTGTGGTTAGGTCCCTTTGTTATTTCTGAGAAAATAGGTCCAAGTACCTTTCGATTGCAAACACTTGAAGGTCAGTCCGAAACATTCCCAGTGAATGGACTGATTCTGAAAAAATATTTATGTTAATATTTTATGTCTTAAAATGTATATAATTTGTTTGCTGTTTGTAAATAAATTTATATTTTTGTATATAATAGACTTAAAGATGATGAGAAATTCATAAAACTTTTATAACTTTCAAACATCAGTTTGTTATTTTTAGCTAATTTTTCTGTTAAAGTCAAATATTTCAGACTGTCAAATTTTGTATATAATCAGTCAGTAATCTTTAGTTAGCAGCTGAAGAAATAAATGTAAATAAATAAATCTTCAAGTTCAAAAGTCAGTTTTCTCATGAGCCTGAAAATTATGATATTTGACTGAAATCTATTAAAAATTTGTTCAAGATGATCAAGGTTTCTTAAATCTATAAAAGAACTATCATTATTTTTATTTGTAAGTGTTACTCAGATTATTCCTCACCTTTTTATTTTTCTTATATAAAAGTGGGAATAACTTATTAAATGTCTTCTTCGAAGCTTGTACTTTTGAAAAACTCTTACAGACCTCCATCATCACTCTTTAAAAGTTTTTACCATCTGAAAACTATTTAGGATTTGTTCCAGTCAAAAAAATGCTAAAATAAGAGACGTAAGGTCTTAGTAATAAGCCGGTCTGATCAGAATCACAAATATCACTAGTATGACATTATTAGGAAACTAGTAATGGCTTTTGGTTTAAAAAACCAAAAGATAAGGGGTCTCATCACGAGCCAGCTGATTCATTTTTCGGTGATATTAATGACTGACATTACCATTTGGTCACCATGATGGGTAATGATCTCTCATTTTATGAAATTTAAAAGATGAAATTGAAAGAATAACATAAATTTTGACTCAAGAATAGGAGGTCTCATCACGAGCCGACCTAATCATGATCATCAGTGCAGTCTAGGATAACTTCATTTCTGATCACCAGGGTGATGACTTTTGATTTAAAAATTAAAATACAAGAGGTCTGATCATGAGCCGGCTTGCTTATTTCAGACAGCTCTCGTGAATGATACTATCACGTTGGGACACCATACCTAGATAGTAGTCTTTAGTCAGAATGATTATTTAAAAAAAAGAAAGGCAAACAAAAAGAAAATTATTATGTTTATGGAACAAATTCTAGAAAGTTTTCAGAAAAGTAGATTTCTATACTTTATGCTGATGGTGCAGGTTATTATTACTATAAAGTACTTTGTTTCGATCAAGATATTTTTAAGTTTATCCCTAATCAAATTTATGTTTCAAAAGATGGAATATTTTTTAGTTATATTTATGAATATGAATAAAAATAATGGTTTTCGTTTAGATAAAGAATTTTTGATTATTTTTAATAAGTTTTATGATTTCGTTTATATCATTTATAAGTTGTATAATCAGAGATAACTGGTTCGCCCAAGTTGTCTCCATTTGTTGGCGGTCAGCAACAACCCCTTCATTCCTCATTAAGATGAAGGGAGATCAGCTCTTTTTATGATTTACCAATTTAAAATTATAAAAGAGCACCTTCAGAATCTTTGATTCTGAAGGTACTCTTAATTGGAGAAGAGTAAAATGACATGTTAAAAGTTGATGAAAACATGTTCATAAACTTGGTAATTAGCAGCTCTCAGTTTCATAATTTTTTTATATAATCGATTTGATCATTAAGTTAAATTTATATGATTATATATGATTTACGAAACTTGAAAGGATAGTATGCCAAAGGGAATCAACAAAACACATGTTGAATTTTTTTGAAGCTGATGAGGTATTATGAGTCCTAAACTCCTAGAACTAAAGGTGACTTATTAAATTAAAACTTTATTAAACCTAACATTCCCATTTCATATGTAATATATTACCATGACTTTGTAAAAATTGTATATATGTAGTTAGTAAATAAACGAGTATCATATGAGAATTTTCATATATTATAGTTTTATAACTTAGTATCCTATGAAATTCGATGAAAGATATTAATCGATGGGATTTTGGAAAGTTTTAAAACTAGATCTATGAAGTTTTATGTTTATACATGGCATAAGTATTAAATTAGGTCATTAGTTAGTTGTCATGCAAAACATTAGGGTATATGATTTCGATACTATATCACCTTGAACGCTACTACCTTTCACGTTCAAACTGGAGAAGACCATTAATTGACAGAGTTTACGAGAGCCATGTGTGAAATTAATAATGCATGTTACTTGGATCATTGAATTAGCATGGAGATGTGGCTTGCACCTCATAATTAACTGACAACTGTGAATATATTGATGATTCGTATCATGAGGCTTTAATGTTGATAGACATTCCATTTTGTAACGATCTACAAGCTCATCATTACCACTATGTATAATCAATTCCTTGATTTATGATCCATCAATCACATGATCCCTAATATGTCGAATTGGTTAAGTTTTACTGTTAGTCATGGCTAAACATGCATGTATCATAACAGAACATTGGCTATAGCATTCATCATCGCTATGTTCAACTAAATGGAAAAATTTAGAGCCCCCATATCTGTCAGATCTGAAGCATGTGAAATTTTGATATTTTGCATCATGTCATGCACTTGGATACCTATCCCCTCCCTCTTCACATCGCCATTCATTCCATTTAAAAACCAGGATAGTGCTGAGGAAGTTATGGCTCCGTTGAATCGTTTCGAAATCTCAGGTTCAAATATCCTAGAAGGAGATGAGAAAGTTTCCTTGCTATTTGAAAAAGTTGGGTAGGGGCAGTTCTTTAGGTGTTTTGATTGCCATAATGCAGAGGTGACCAAACTGTTTTCCTTGAATTTAAAAGAAGACGCTGTGCAGATCGGGGGTTTTAAGTTCATCGTTAATGAAGACAAAATTGCATAGGCAACAAAGCTCCCACAAGTTGGAGAGCGCTGGTTCAAAGGTAGTAAGGTTAATAAAAATAAGTGTTTGTCCTTGTTGTTGCCACTACCAGATAATACAAAACTGAAGATAGGGGTCTCTGTCAAGTTCTTGAAGCCTGAATGGCGAGCCTTCTACGAAATTTTGGTCAGGTATGTGTTCTGCGATGGAAGTTTTTCTCACCTACACTATTACCACTTAAGACTCCTATTAGCATTAAAGGGTTGTAGGCTTAATATACCATTTTATCTATGGCAAAGTTTGAAAAATATGTCACATGCGGTTCAAAGTTTCGATAACCTTGATAGAAGTTTATTTCACCATGGTTTAGTCAAAATCATACTACAGCATCAAATGTCCTTGAAGGGTAAATCGTGGGATGAATTTTTAACTGAATGTCATTTGGGGCCGACTCAATATTGGCCGAACCCCTCCCAAAATACCCATAGGAAATGGAAGGTCACTGCTAAGCCTGAGGTTAATAATGTTCCTGAGACTGAACCAGAGGGTAAAGGGCTTGAGGAAGCCAATCTACCCATAAACGCTGGTATCAGTAATGACGATGTTGATAACATAGTTCCCTGTTGCTCTGAAGCAGTCTTGAACCAACCCCTATCTGATAAATATCATAGTACTCCTGCAAAAACATAGGACATTTTAATCGAAAGCAAAGATATTAACGTTGTTGATTGTAAAAATATATCCGAGCCAGATAATCCTCGTAAACATGGCAAAGAGTTTATGTATAAACTAGATCATCTAGCACAGGTATGCTATGATAAAGGAGGGTTTGAGTCAGACAATCTTATGTTTTCAAGGAGGGTTACTAGAAGCATGAACAATGTCCCTACGATTTCGGTTCCTATGGCTAATCGACAGGATACTCAGCCTGTCATCGTCCATATTGAGGACGACATTCCATCGTCGGTCCCTGACACTATTCATATAAATGATCCCACTCTTATAAAGGATAATAGTGCAAAATTGGGTAAGGCCAAGGTTGCTCCATCATGTATGGACACCTGTATTTCAAACCCTGAGCCATCTTTTATTAGTCCTCAGTCATGTGGTCAAAACATTGATAACCCTAATCCTCCTCAGGCAGCCAATTCAGGTCACAAAAATGAAGAAGAAACTCTTCAGAAAGTTCTCAACAAGGCATACCAGACCAAGATTACAGAATTGAAAGATGAACTTAAACACTGTCAATCTAATGCAGCATTGACAGAGGAAGAAAATAGGACATTTAGAGAGGAGTTGTTGAATTGGATTAGCAGGTGGAAAGAAATGAATATAAAAAAGAACCAATATAAAAGGGCAAAAAAGTCAATAATAGGTACGAATCAGCATCTGCTTGAACAAATAGAAAAACAAAAGTTAGTGATTATCAAGCTTAAAGCCAAAATAGCCGAAGCCAGAAGAGTAGTCAATATTCAAAATAGAACTTGATGGTTATTCTCATTTTTCAATGTACATGGGTTGTTTCACTGTCAAACAGGTAACAAAAGTTTTGTTATGCATGCCTGTAAAATCGCAGATTTTACAGGCTCACATTTAAATTTTAGTTTATTTTGTTACATCTGTTTTAACTGATTTTAATAAGATTCTTTGTTTGTTTAAACACAAGTGGATATGCCATCTCTCTTCTCCACAGTTTCAGGACATTGTTAATGTGTTGGTTGGAAGACGTGGCTATTCATTGAAAACTGGAATCTCAACTACGGCCATGAATTTGCCAAGTACTTTTAAACCAGCAAATATTCAGGCTAGTCGTTTTCATTGTTATAATGACATGTTTTTTGTAAAAGAGATTCGATTCTCTTTGATAGTTACAGGAACCCTATAATATTGTATCTAGCATTGATGGTAAAACTGAATCAGAAAACTGATAGTATTATATAAGTTAGGAATTTTTTAGAAATAGGGATGGAGTGACTGAAGAGAGACATACTTGAGATATATTTTGTTGCTGGTTTTATTTCATTACTAAAGTTGGATCTTTGGATATGGGATGCAACTAGAAATCTCCAGGTTGATATCATGACTGGTATTGTTTTGGATATACTCTATATTTCAGTATATTATCTTCTATTTTAATATTAATATAGTATACTTTGTTATACTTGTGTTTAATTGCAATTCTCACTTTGTCAGCTCAATATTATATTTGAATTAATATATCAATTGGGCTGAATTTATTAGTATTTTTACTATAAATTTAAGCTATAAGGATATACATTTCTGTCTATTAGATATCATGTGTATTTTTACAATGATTTCATACTAGACATGATCTTTTATTCAAATAGCTATGTTGATTATTAGTTATTAATTAATTTCAAAAAATTGAAATAATTGTTTATTTTCAGTTTCTCTATTAAGTTATTTTATAATAGAATGATTTATTATGTATGACTTAAATATTTCTATTTAGATTGTACACTTTATCTTTCTGTTCATCTTATATTAATTAATAATTAATATAGTATTTAAAACGCTCTCAGCTGAGATAGGATAGATAGGATAGTTAAGATAGTCCAGATTAGTTTTTTTTAGTTAACAGCTGTTAAATAGCATTAGTGCAATTTTAGGATAGTTTAACCAGTCCTTTTATATTCGAAAAAATTAAATATAAAATTTCAAACAATCAAATACTTTCCTTAAGAAAGCAAGTATAGAATAACATAGGCAGTTTAAATTAATCTTTAGGGTTTAGTTAGACAAAAAAAATAGCATTAGGATAGATTTTGCTGAATTTTAGTTTCTCCTTAAGAGAAAAATCAGCAGGTAGCAGTACCATAACCTACGAGATTTTGCTAATCCAAACACACCGGACGCTATTTTAAGCTGATTGTGTGGGAATAATCTCCTTGTTGGCCTAGGTCAGAAAATCGGGCCAACAAGCCCCAAGCCATTTTTAGTGAGCTTTCCATCACCTGTTCAAGACGTAGATAAACCTGATTCTTCTCAGGTAGCAGATTCATGCCATGACAAGGAGGAGGAAACTCTCCAACAGGTCTTGGACAGGGTATATGAGACTAAGATTATAGAATTAAAAAATTAACTTAAACAGTGTCAAGATAATGCAGCTTTGATAGAGGTGGAAAATAGGACTTTCATAGAAGAATTGTTAAACTGGATTAATAGGTGGAAGGAAGTGAACATCAAAAAGAACCAATATAAGAAGGTGAAAAAATCAATGATAGGTACAAATCAACATTTGCTTAAACAAATGGAAAAGCAAAAGCTAGTGATCATCAGGCTTAAATGCAAACTAGTTGAAGCCAGAAGAGTGGTTGATCTACAAAATAGAACTTGATGATTATTTCCATTTTAAGTTACGTGGTTTGTTTCTAGGTCAACAAGTAATAAAAGTTTTTTGTGCATGCCTGTAAAATCGCAGATTTTATAGGCACACATATAAATTATAGTTTCCTCTTTTATTTCTGATTAGATTTGGTTTTTAATAAGATGCTTTTGTTTGTTTAAAACAGGTGGGTATGTCATCGCTATCCTCTACAGTTTCAGGATGTGTCTAATATTTTGGATTTCAGTTGGAAGACGTGGATGTATATTGAAGACTGGAATTTTGACCCAGCCACAAATTTTCCAATTCCTTTAAACCAGCAACTGTTTCAGGCTAGTTGTTTTTGTTGTTATCTTTTAAGTGACAAGTGTCTGATGAAAAGAGATTCGATACTCTTTGATAGTGATAGGACTCCTATAGTATTGCATATAGCATTTATGGGAAAACTGAATCGAAATACTAGTAGTATTATATAAGCTTGTAATTTTTAAGAGATAAGGATGGAGTGACAGAAGCAAAAATACTCGAAATACTATTTTGATACTAGTTTTGTTCCTGGCCGAAGTTTTATCTTTGGAAATGGGATGTGACTGGCAATCCCCAAGTTGATATCGTGATTGGTATTATTTTGGATACTCTTTATATTTTAGTATATAATCTTCTATCTTTAACCTTAATGCAGTATACTTGGTTATGCTTGTGTTTATTATCAATATTACACTTTGTCAACACAATATTTTATTTGAATTAATATGTCGTTGTAACTGAATTGATCAGTGTTTCTACTGAAAATTTAAGATATAATGATATATACTTATGTCTGTTAAATATCATTTGTATTTTTGTAGTGATTTCATGCTGAACATTATTTCTTATTCAAATATATAATATTGGTTATTAATTGTTAATTAATTAGACATTACAGAAAATTTGAAGTAATTGTTTATTTCAGTTTCTCTGATAAGTTATTTTATAGCAGAATGATTTAGTGTGTATGGTTTAAATATTTTTTTTTAGATCTTACCTCTTATCTTTCTGTTCATCATTATATTAATTAATAATTAATATAATATTTAAAATCGCTCTCAGCTAAGATAGGATAGATAGGATAGATAGGATAGTTAAGATAGTTCAGTTATTATTATCCTAGTATAGTTTACATTTAACAGTTGTTAAATAGAATTTGTGTAATTCTTAGAATAATTTTAATAGTCTTTTATATTTAGAGAATTTAATATAAAATCTTCAAAAACCAAAGACTTTCCTTAAGAAAGCAATTGTAGGATAACTTAGGTAGCTGAAAATAATTTTAGGATTTATTTAGATATAACATTAAGATAGATTTTTGCTGAATTTTAGTTTCTCCTTAAGAGAAAAATTCAGATGGTAGCAGGACCATAACCTGCGAGATTTTGCTATTCCAAACACACTGGACGCTGCTTTAAGATGATTGTGTGGGAATAATCTCCTTGTTGGCCTAGGTCAGAAAATCAGGCCAACAAAACTGTTGCTGAATCTGAAGGAGTGGTTCCCATGTAGCATCCTCTCGTTGCATGTTGTGCCACTAAATTAAGACCTCTGTGATGGACTTAGAGCGAAGCTAACAAGTGTGCTTATTGAGGATAGCCGATGGATCTAAAATGATGAATCCTTCATTATCCCATTCTGGTAAAACAATTTGTGCTCTGATGTTGGTGCCAATCACTTGTTGAATGTGAGAAGAAGGAGGAAGTGCCAATTTATAAGCAACAGACCCAATATTCTGAAGAACTATATATGGACTAGAGATATTTGGAGCAAGTGTTTGATTCCCTTTGAGTTTCAAGGATGATTACTCGTAAGGATGTAGACAAAAAAAAACCATGTCACCGACTTGAAAAGTGCACTCAGAACGGTGCCGATCGGCTTGGTTTTTCATGCAAGTTCTGGCCATGTGAAGAATCTGATGTCGGTTACGAAGAACCATGTCAACATCCTAAACTGGTGAACTGCTGGGGGTGTATGGAAGGAGTGCTGGAGGTGTGTGACTATAAACTGCTTCATATGGATTCATTTGAGATGCAGTATGGTAGGAAGTATTGTACCACCATTCAGCGAGAGGGAGCCACTTTTCCCACAGATGTTGTTCTTCAGAGGTGAAACAACGGAGATAAGTTTCCCAATAGTTGTTGATGACTTCATTCGGACCATCTATTGGTGGGTGATAAACTGAACTCAAATTCAGTTTGGTGTCAGTAAGGAGAAAATGACTTGTGAAAGGTGCATTGCGGTCTAAGACAATGGAAGAAGGGATTCCATGAAGAAGGAATATCTTGTCCATGAAAATTTGTGCGATTGAGGAGGTGGTATATGGAGGTCTAAGAGCACAAAAATGATGATATTTTGAAAGTCGATCAACCACAACCAATATTACGGTCTTACCTCCTTATTTAGGGATCCATTGAATAAAATCCATTGGAATATATGTCCAAATCCTTGTAGGGATGGGCAGAGGTTCGTGCAATCCAGAAAGGAGTGTAGTCTCACCTTGGTGGAGCTGACAAGGATCACATTCGAAAACCATCTGTTAAATTTCTCGTTTCATTCCCTTCCAAAAGAAGTGACATCATTCCCTCTCATATGTTTTCATGAACCTAGAGTGCCCTGCCAATGGACAAGCATGGAGTTCATAAAAGACTGCATGTTTAATATCTGTGCTCTGGGGAAGCACCAGATGACCCTTGTATCTCAGAGAAGATCCATCCCAAGAGAAATGCGGTACCACAGAAGGGTTATTGGACAACAGTTGGATGATTTTAGATAATGAGGAGTCATTGACATAGCCTTGCTAAACAGAGTGTAACCAAGTTGGAATAGGCATAACAATAGCGGAAAGAGAGGCAGGGGCATCAAATGTGCAAAAAAGAGTATCCACCACAAGATTGTCATTATTCTTCTTGTAATTGATCTCATAGTCATAACCCTTGAGTTTGATAACCCACTTATGTTATGTTGGGGATGAGACCCATTGTTCTAGAAAATATTTCAGACTCTAGTGATTAGTCTTGATGCAACAAGGATTCCCTAAGAGGTATGGCCACCACTTCTATAGTGCGTGCAAAATAGTCATCATTTCCTTCTCATATGTGGAGGTGGACTTTTCAGGAAGGGATTTACCAGTGAATGCCATGGGATTTTCATCTTGAAAGAGGACAACACCAAGTCCATTGTCGCAAGCATCACTCTCAAGAGTGAAGGGCTTGGAAAAATCAAGCATCTGAAGGGTGCATCGGAATGAAATATCTAAGGGAGTATTTGAGACTGCCTAAGGTTTCATCTGAATGAAATGGAGCTGAGTGATGACACCATGTGATTTCTTATTAAGGATCGTTTCCATGCAATGTGAACTGATGATGCTGAGATACCCTAGTTGTAAGACATTGAATGTGTGTTTTTTATCATTGACTAAAAAATGCATCCACAGTTTAGCAAAATCCCATAAGATGGGTCCAAGTGTGCGTAACCATTGAGTGCTCGAAATCATAGAACAACCTCCGAGGGGTATGGAAAACATGTTAGAGCACAAGTTATAATCTCCAATAGAGATACACACACTGCGACATTTTCCTTTGCAAGGTAAGGTTCTCCCATTGACAACCATGACTTTAAAGCTGGAGAAAGGATGGACAAAACAATCAACTTGTTTAGCAATATGAGGATCAATAGGCGGCTGTGGAATGTCGACCTAATCGTCTACTAGATCCTGAGCAGCGTCAAAAATTTCAAGTGCAGGCAGAGAAGCCACATCCAAGAAATCGGGCTTGTGTTCAGTACATTGATGTCCCCGGGTGAATTTATCATCACAATTATAACAAAGTCCTTTTTCCCTATGTGCCCGCATCTCGACTTTAGACAAATGATTGATAGGAGTGGTTCTAGGAGTCAAAGGGATTGGATGTATTTGGGTAACCATATTTTTGAATGGAACAAAAGTGGATTTGGGGCATTGTTGAGCCCTAATCTTGTCCTCTACTAACTGAGCCAACCCTAGGATTTCCATCATGGTGTTGGGACAGAACATTGTAACGTCAGATCGGATTGTATCCTTAAGACCATTGATAAAATAACTCTTGTAGAATGCATCAGAAAATCCTTCTATGTGCTTCACTAAGTTCTCAAATTTTGTCTGATACTCTCTCACAGTGCCATTCTAGAGAATTTTGGTGAGTGCTCCGGTGAATTCATCAAAATCACTAGGGAAAAATCAAGGCAAAAGGAGTTGGCAAAAATCTTTCCATTGGGGCTCTTCATGATCCTTGATGTACCAATAGAACCATTGAAGGGCTTCACGTTTCAAATGAAATGATGCAAGTGAGACTTAGAAAAACAAAAATAGAGAGGGTTTTAGAAAAGGAAAATTTTGATTTGGGAAAAATGTGAGTGGGTAACTATGTTGTGGACACTTTCTTAGGGACAAGGAAACAAAAAATATGAATTTCAGAAGCGGGGTGAAAGAAGGAGGTGAAATTTCAAGCTTTAGGAAGTGGACTTGGGATAGGATCTTCAATGAATGAAATATGTAGAATGGAATGACAGGGGTTACCGTCAATTTTCAAGGGAAACGGAGCTAAATCAAGGAATATATGGCTGAAGTTTTTTTTTTTTTTTAAGAAATGATATGTGGTGGTTGTAATACCCCCATGACATTACTTTTATTTTCATATTTTGAAAAAAAAAAATTATGTAATGAGTTATGAAACTCAAAAACTCAAATGGCATTGGCACAACAAAACCATTTTATTGTTTAATTATTATATAAAGAAAATGACACTTGGAGAATTCAGCTACATGAGGGGACACAAACATGGCACCAAGGAACATGTGTAAGCAAGCTAGAATTATTTATACCAATCAAATCCAATCCAAAACTCAACAACTAGACAAGATCCTAAATCATATGGATTTAAGGATTTGATTGGAGATTTCATTGGGATGGCATAAGAGCTGGGAAAAAGCTATATATATGAGTGCACTGGAATAGCACAAGACGTCATTTTTGCCATGGTGAAACTTTGCTGTGAATGCATGTGTTGAGTGTTTCTCCCATTTCATAAGTCCATCACTTAGCTTGTTACAGACTCTGAGAGAGAGTGCCACGTGGAAGCTTTCTTGTTGTAGCTTGTTACGGACTTAAGGATTGAGAGCCGCGAGGAAGTTACTTGCTTGTTTTGGTGCATGGTTGGTGATCCAGCTCGGTGGTGGAGTGGAGCAAACCATTGAGTTGATGCCTCCTATGGTTGGGAGGAGTTGATTCTCCAAGTGTGTTTCCCCTGGATTCAGGTAAGTAGATCTGATTTAGTTTCTCATATATTTCGACTTGACTTATGGTTATTTGCATGATCAGTAAAATATCTTGACATTCAAAACAAATCCTTTGTTTGTGTCTCTTTTGATTAATTAGAAACTTTTTTGATGTATTGTTTATGCTAGGGATGTTACAGCGGTGCTAGAACGCTATGCTTTATCAACTTGAATTGGAGTAAATGGTCTGTGATAGTTCTAGAATTCTGTGTGTTATCAACTGTAAATAGATATGGACCCCAGGTATATTCGGCTTCCTAATGGTTTAAAGGTAGTCACTCTGCCACCAAGGCTATCTCAGGCTTGTGTATTGGGGAAATACCCCTCACTTCATGGCACAGGTAAAACTGCTAACCGCTTGGCCAAAAACGATAGCTCTTTGGTTTTCCTCATGGATGGGAATCTACTCAATTTGGTGGGGGTCATTTCCATTTTCGCTTGGTAGGTCCTCTCAATGGCCAGCTACTTCGGGGTTCCTGTGGTACTCCTCACAATGAGTTTTAGGGCTATGCCCAAGTACTTCCCACAGTTAAGCGAATAGGGTTTATTCCCTGATCTGAATGAAAAATACTGCTGCAAGAAGAAGAACTACTGCAATAATCACACTGCCAAAAAAAATGTGGTTGAAATTCCACCCAATGCTGAAAAACCCGTAATTAGAGCTAGGGTTTTGAGATGAAAACTTTTAAAATGAGCATAACGCGATCTATATTGCTCAGAATTTCTATTATAGCTTGTTTCTGGAATTGGAATAACCACTCTTCTTCTATCCACGAATTCGGAATAGAAATATAGGCACTCGATCAAACGATTCTCACTCTGCAATTTCCGCGGACGTCACCGAAATTTGAAAAAATTGCTGATTTTAAATTTGTGATATCTCCACTTTTAGAACTCCAAATGAGATGATTTTTTTTTGAAACTGTGTATTTTTGAAAGAGAAATTTAGATATGCAACTTATTTTTCTTGAATATGCACAAAAATTTTCAAAAATGGATGTCAAATTCATCGCCCAATTTTGCCCCTTTTTTTTTCAAAAAACAATTTCCCACTTGTGCCAAGGAAAGTGCTTTGATACCATATGTGGATAACCTCTTGCAATGAACAATAAAAATCCATAATATAACAGAAATATTGGAGCACAAAAGAGATTTTATTGATCGCATTCCACTTCGAGGGGGCAACCTCCTTTGAGCAAGCTCAATACAAAATAACTCTTCGATGCTTTCATTAGCCTCAACACATACTTATACACTAAGTCTAATCTAAAAAACTATTACCCCCCATGAATGTGGGATAATGAAACATAATAACTAGACAACTTAACAACTATTACTTACTCCCAATGAATGTTGGATAATACAACATACTGATGGGACGACTTACAAAGCATATGTGTCTGATAAAATATACTAACAAAATAAAGAGGAGGGTTGACACAGGTTCTTAACATTTTGTCGATCCAAATGTCATAAGAATTTCAAAATGAAACGTAACCCTCAAAAGGTGAAGTTGACTAAAGCATACAGAAATCTACATGGAAAAGAGCTTACTAAGGTATCTTTTGTGTGCCCATGACACATGTTGACATGTTTTCGCATGTTTCCCATGTTTTCCCATGTCGTGCCACAATTTTCATCCAAACTTACAATATAGATGATTAGTTGTTTGGGTATATCTCTTTGCACTTAGATAGTTTCCAAAACAAACTTCGATATTAGTCAATTTTTGCAACAATAGTAAATATTTTTAAAATAATTTAAGAATGCAAGGAAGACCATTTCATTTTTTGTGCCTTACAAAATGCTTAAGTCTATGTTTGGATGTGGATGGAGTTAATTTGATGACATTATTAGACTTGCAAAAATTTTAGTTAATGTTGTTTCTTGGAAGAAAACCGTACACAACGTTCAAGTTTGAGAGAAGAAGAAACAGGTCTCAGAGATATTATAGAAATGTTCAAAATAATTTAAAGGCCATCAAGAATATTGGGGAAGTTCATGTTTGCAGGGAGGCTAAACTATGGGAGAACATGTTTGTCCCATTCTCTTCAACTTTCCTTGTAACAGAGTCAAGGGATAGTAATTGAAAATTACCTAATTGGTTATCTTCTAATTGTTGTTGCTTATAGCACATGTGTGTCCAAATACAGTAGAACAAGCATACAACATTTGTTTATTCTCAAATATTACCTTCACTGTGGTAATTGTTTTTCTTCTCTTTATTATGCTTCCTATGGTGCACTTCTAGAGTGCCCTTGGTTCTGATAAGTCTTAGTGTCAATCTAGTTGTGACTATATCTAAGGTAGGTTGGCTAGATATAAAATTAAAAACATGATTGAATGTTTCACAGTAATACAATAAACTTACAAACATTCCACCCCACCATACTTTTTGTTTCCCCAACAACATTCACCAGCTAGCACTTGTTAAAGTGCCTGAAGGATCTATTCCTCAATCTCTCATATTTTGTGCTCATACTACTACAATGCATCCTTCCTTTCCCAATTATTTTCCTCTTCGATTATGTCCTTCTTTCTTGCAAAGTAATCCTACCTTGATTGTTTCCAAAGTTGGTTTCCTTGTGTGTAAGTATCTTATCCACCTCCAACTCTACCCTGTCTACAATCATCGCAAGAGCATGGGTTAGTGTAACACGCTCAAGATCACCTTAGTCAACTCTACATGGATTCAACTTACCAAAGTGGAAAAATAGATGGTGTGTCTCATGTGCTCTGGTAACTCCAATCATAAGCTGACATTATTGATCTTCTCAAGTACCTTAAATGGCCCCTTTGAATGTCGCAACAAAGTGCAGGGCATGCCACTTAACTGTTTCTCACCAACTTAACTAAGACCTTATCACCCACTTAGAATTTTACCTCCCAACAGTCACAATATGCACAATGCTTCATCCTCTCAATTGTGTTTGTCAAATGAACACGATCCATTTCCAACCTATCTGACCATATGTGCAATATGAAGTAATAGGCAGACTGTTGAAAGTAGCTCCCGGTAACATCAGTTTAGATAAGTGTATTCCTTTTCCTGGAATCTTTGGTTGCTATGAATTTAATTCGATATGGTTATCATTATTCACAACCTTGTTTGAATTACATAGACAAAGTATAGATTAGTTGTGTTGTTTGTTTATTTTCTGCATGGGCTAATCCAAATCAAGGGATATACATGGAATGTTATCCAGTTGTGTCCTTGAATAAAAAATGATCTGTTGGGAATGGTGTGATCAAGTATTTGAATCTGTTTATTAATTGTTTTGAGATTTTTGTTTAAGAAGATGTTTGATGATTTCATTTGGCACCTAGATTGTAAATATTCAATGAATTCTTGAATGTTTGGTAAAATCTACTTGAATTGTTATACAATGTCAAGTCCCTTGAACTCGTTGTTGATTCCATTTGGGAATTTTGATTTTGAAGAAGAAAACGGTAATTGTTATTAGCTTCAATTAGCATTTTGGTTTTGTAGAAGAATTAGGAAGTTTCTTCCTTATATTAGAATTTCAATTAGTAAAATATGAGATAATTGATTTTAGTTTCGCATTAGTAAACCAATTGGTAATGGAACATACTAAGTGTTTGTTGTATCACCTAAAAAATTTGATTTGATTTGTACAAAACAATATGATAATTGTTGTTGGATTACTTTGGAGAATTGTTTCATAACAAGTTTTTGGTTCATATTAGGCAAGGAATATGCCTAGTTCATGGCTTTTCTTGCTCAAAGAAATTAATTCAGAACTTTTGTTGTTGGGCATTAATGACCATGTGTTTTCTTGTATGAGAAAGATATTTTCATGGGGTAAAATCATCGCCATAATTTCTGCAAGTAAACCATTAAGAAATTGATTTCATGGGGAGAAATCATAGCACATAATGCCTACATCACAACCCAGCAAGCAAGTGATGTCACAGAGGAAGAAAATTTGACTGTATTGATTAAGAATGTAGCCTCCCATGCAACTAGTCAAAGTGTTTGAAGAAATGCTTCAACAAACCAACACATTATTGCAAAATGTTTTAGGAATAAAATACAATCATGTGTTTGCCTTCTCAATCGTGCATTTATTTTTCCAACATAAATTTGGGTGGGAAGTAGTTGTGGGGTTAATTCAAGAAATTTTTGGGCATGGAATATCTTGACTTGGGATGTACTTACCTTTATTCCTATAGATAATTGTGACATCAATCCCATTATATGGGAAAATCATTCCCCACAAAATAATTCAGAACATTGATGGTTATGATCTCATTAAAAATGTTTTTGGTTATGAGATGAAATCATTCTTATTCATATCCTTTCATTGTGAGAAATCTTGCTTATAGTGGCACTGAAATAGTACAAGTGTTCCAATATCTTCCCCTTGTCTTCTTTGAAGTATTTCTTCTACATTTTTTTGTTATATATGTTGGTTTTGAAAATAGTTTTGTTAGTATAATTTGACTTTAAGAAACCTTACTTAGAGTGGCACTCAAACAACAAAAACATGCCAATATTTTTTGTGAGTATTCTTATATGATTTTTGTATATGTTGGATTTTGGTTGAAATACAGTGTTGGGGACAACTTGGAAGTTTAAAAACTTGATCATTACATGGAGATTTGTTATAACAATGTAATTAAATTGTTTACTCAAGGGCGAGATTGGATTGTCGAACGCACTAATGCTTGGATTGGTTATCATTGAAAAGATTTGTTTGTGTAGAATGTGATGAATTAACATACAAAATAATTATTATCAAGTTACTATAGATGCATAATGGCTTACTTTGTAATATTCCTTCAAGTATTTCAAATGCATTTATTCAGTGCAAAAATGACTTGAGGGACTAGTACAGGGTAAGACATTATGGATCTATAGTAAATTGATAATTATTTCTTTGAATGCTTGAATCTTGAAAAATTTGTTTGAATATCATCATTATCAAGCAATAAAAACATTTTAAAGGGTGCTAGCTCAATGGTAGAGCACCTTCCTAATTATAGGCAGGAGGTTGGTGGTTCGATTCCTCTGTTCCCTATCATAAATTTGTGACTATGATAATGACTAAATTCACATATATATGACTATTAGTAGATAATTTCTTGTATCTTATAGCACGCCTAATGTTTAGTTGTATTTAGCTTAGTCATTAATATATTATTATCTAGTAGTTTATTTAGTCATATATTTGGTCATTAATTGATGCAATCAGTGACTAAATCAGTGACTAAATCCATGACTAAATCAATGACTAGTAATTCAAACTATTAATGACTACGTGAAATACGAGTAAGTTAGTCAAGCTATAAGATAGTGGAAATTACCTACTATTAGTTGTCGACTAAAAAATAGTCGTTTACAGCTGAAGTCATTATTTTAGTCATTAATTTCTCATTTTGTACTAGTGAATGTCAAAAACATCCTTAGGCACATGCCATTCCAAAATTTCCTTTATCTTATGTGGATCTACCGCAATCCCTTTTTCTGAGATGACATGTCCTAAGCACTGAATTTCTTTCTTGACGAATTCACGCTTCTTGAACTTTGAGTACAACTGGTGGTCTCTTAGGGTCTGTAGTATTATTCTCAAGTGTTGTTGATATTCTTCTTATGTCCTTGAGTATATCAAGATGTCATCAATGAAAATTAACATGAATTGATCCAAATACTTGTTAAAGATGTTATTCATAAGACACATAAAAGTGGCATGGGAATTGGTCAAGCCAAAAGAAATTACTGCAAATTTTTAATGGCCATATCAAGTCCTAAAATCTATTTTGTTAAAATATTCTTCCTTAATACTAATCTAGTGGTAATCCGACCTCAAATACAACTTAGAGAAGGCCTTTTCTCCCCCTACTTGATCAAACAAATCATTAATCCGAGGGGCAAAGGATACTTGTTTTTTATGGTCAATTTATTTAATTCTCTACAGTCTATGCATAGTCTTAAAGTCCCATCCTTCTTCTTGTCAAATAAAATTGGGGATCCCCACGGTGATACACTAGGATTGGTATAACCCTTATCTAGTAGTTCTTGCAACTGGATTTTCAATTTTGTTAACTCAAGGATACTCATTCGATAATGTAATTCGCATGTTGGAGAATACCCAGGTATAATTTCAATGGAGAAATCTATTTCTCATTGAGGGGCAGTCCAGTTATCTCTTCTAGGAACACATCCATGAATTCATTTAACACTCGGTGGTCCCTTAAATATCTTGGGTTTTCATTAAGCAGCAGGTTAGCAACCTTTACCGCATAGAGATTACAACCCTTCCTCAAACACTTACTCAATTGTAAGGTAGATATCTGCCTTAAGGAAAGTGACTTACTAAGACCCATTACCTCCCTAACAATTTTATCCTTGGCCACATAAGTAAATGTTTTATCAAATCAATTTAATGGAACTTTATATATTTCTAACCAAACCATGCCAATAATCATATCATATGATCCTAGAGGAAAAACATTCAAATTGATCCTACTTACATAATCCTTCCTTGAAATTTCACAATTAGCAATAAAATCAGTTACCTTCCTTTTTTGCCCCAATGGATAGTTGGACTAACCAAGGCCTTGTATGCCTTACCTTGGTGAGATGACAATTCTCCATCATTTTTGGAGTGATGTAAATTAAAGTAGCCTATGAATCAATTAGTATAGAGAGATTTTGGTTATAAATAATACCTTGAATCTCTATGATTGCATATTGATGATCTGTATGTCGATCTTCAAGAGCTGCATTAATTCTGTGAATTTTTTTGCCAATATATCCCACAGTGGAAGCTTCTTGGAATTTGTGTATAGTCTTGTTGGGTTCATCGAGAAGTGGGAAGTTATTTAGTAAGTGGGGACCTTCACATTTCAAACACTTCAAAGGTTCTTTAGGGGTTCGAACAGTCCCTTTTGGTCCCAAATGCATAGGTTTATTGTCCTTACGCTAAAAATGTCCATATTTGTTGTAGGAATTTCCTTTAGGATTCCTTGTCATGTTTCTAAAGGGTGGTGGCTGGAATACCTTCTTCTACAGATTGAAATTTTCATGCTTCTTGTCCATATAGACCTTAGAGAGGTCATTCCTTTGTTTATACTACTCAAAGCATAGTCTTTCTTTTCGTAACATATCATCCAGCATCTTGAGTTTATCAAATTCAATCCGATATTTGTATGACTGTGGAAGGCACCTTAAGAATCGCTATACTTTTACCTTTTCCTCTTTAATGTACAAAACAAACCATAGAATATCTAGAAATTTATTGATGAGATCTTCCATGGTCAATTGACCAACTTTCAATTCATAAAATTACTTGGTCTTTCTTTCATAATAGATTTATAAAAAACATTGTTTCTTGAAGAGTTTCTTAAACTCTGACCATTCTAGGTTCTTCTCTTTTAATCCATGGGAGATTTTTAGGTCTTGTCACCAAATACTAGCCTTTCCTTTCAGGTTGTAACCTTCCATCCTTACCTTTATGTTGATGGAGTAGTTGAACATCGAAAAGTACTTTTTAATATCCAACAACCAAGCTTCCACTTATTCCTCTGTCCTTGATTCCCCATCAAAACTGGTGGGTTTAATTTTGTTGAATTCTCCTTCTAGGTGTTCTACACTTTTCCTCTCAGCTTTTCGGGAATAATTCCAAGATTTTTGAGTTTCCTAGGAAGTACTTCCTTTTCTTTCGGCACTGTCCCCTATGTTCAAGTCCGTCCCTTCTTCTGCTGGTGTTTTTTCCCCATTGTTCCTCTTCTGTAAGATTTGCAATAATATCTCATTGAGCTCATGTTGTTTTTCTTGAGACCTTTTCTGCTGTTCATTTTCTGTCTTGAAGCTCTATATTTCCACTATCAAATTATTTATGGTTTCAAGTACCTAGCTAGCTTCAGAATGCTTTGGTTCTAGCTGTGTTGGGTGAGGTAGTCGTGTAACTAGTTTAGGTGGGTACTCATGTTCATTTTGTGAGGCCATCACTGTACTCTGTTAAAGAACAATTCCTATTTGTACACAAAACATTCCAACACCAGATGTTTAGAACAAAATTTCCATAATGCAGCGGAACTAGATGTTCCCAAAGAGGAAACAGGGTTGAAATCTGTGGCTCTTATACCATTTGTGACATACCCAAATAACTAGCCAAAATGCATATGTGTGTGTGTGTGTGTGTGTGTAAAAAACAAAAAAATTAAACATAATTTCTTTCACAAGAATATTGGCTACAACCTTTCATAATTTTGGTTATAACCTTTCATAATTCCTTTCACAATTAAATTCACTTCTACAACTAGGAAAATTTGTTTCCACACTAAAACTGAATTTTATGACTTTCTCCGTCCGCATTCCTCAATGTGGCTTGCGGTAGGAGGAACTTTGCATTCTGCCTTTTCTCCTTCCACTGCAGACTTAGGGAATCAGAAGCTTAACATACTAATAGACACATCTCACCACATTCTGCCTTTCTTCCTTCCACTGCAGACTTCGGGAATTAGAAACCTATATGATGGAATCATCTCACCACAGTCCACCTTCTGCATTACTTCTTTTCACCTTTCGCTGCAGACTGCGGGAATTGAAAACTTAACAAATGACAAACTTAATAGAATTAACAAACGCCTTCTTTGCACCTTTTTCATTCCTCCTTTTCACCTTCGGCTGTGGACTCCGAGAATCAAAAACTCAACAAATGACGAAATCATTTATCCACATTTTCGCGTTCCACATTTCAACTTTTTATCTTCCACTAAGGACTGCGGGAATTAGAAACTTAACAAACGATGAAATCATTTATCCAAATTTATACGTTTCGCATTCCACCTTTCTGCCTTTCGCTGCGGACTGTTGTAATTGGAAACTTAAAAAATGACACCTTCATTTTTTTACCTTCTTCTTTCCTCCTTCCTCCTTCCGTAAACGGACTCCGAATCACAGAAAACCAATGCTTGACCCCATTTCTCTTTCTAATTTTTTCCTCCCACCCTCCCCCTTCCGCTACAGACTCTAGGGTATCGAAACATACACTTTACCTTAGAATTTTCCACTTTTTTGCACCTCCCCTTTCCATTTAACTTCTTCAGCACTATTGATATTGTGGGGTCAATCTCAATCATCAATATTGAGGCCTAGAAATCCATCGCTCATTGTTGTTGGCCCTCTCAGATTTTTGCAGATCTGGAAAGTTTATTTATATGTGCTTATTAACATTGTGAAAAGAATCTCCTCCATAGATCAAAATCCTCGTTTGATCTTCATCGTTCATCTTCCCTGGGCCTACTAGATTTTGCAGATTTGGAAAGTTATTTTATTCATGTAGGTTGCGGATGTGAAATAGAATCCCACCATTGATGTCCGTCCTCATCAAATCTCAGTCATCGAAACATGTGAGGTGTACAAGATTTCGCAAATCTGCCCAACTCTTTTTCCTTGCAAGTCTACTCCCTGAAATATTTGTCCAATGTTGATCTATCTATCTCCATCCATTCGACAGTCGATCTTGCCTACAATTTAACCTTTACTATCAATGCTAAAATTATTAAGTTTGAGTGCCTTACCTTTGTGAAATCCTCCACTGCCTTTGATCTCCTCCTTTATAAAATCTAGACCATCCATTTCTTATTCTTCCTTTCACTGGACTAAGCCTTTTCAGGGAAAATTGGTAGAGACAAGTACAAATTCCATTCAAAACTATAATATTATACATGCACTCTATTAATACTAGGATGGTTCAACCCAGAACAAAGGTCAATCCTCCCCACAGGGAACTAATACACTGAATTTTCAATCCATAGAAAACATACAATATGAAAGTAACTCTTTATAGAACGTTATCAAACCATTAAGCCACCCAAAAACTGAATATAAGTCGGAGTCATCAAATAGAGCAGGAGTATCCATTTCCAAAAAAACTAAGTTCACCTACAAGTTTTGGGCATTAATAGAAAGAGTAGGTGCTTTCCTTCTTTAGGGATCTATGCATTCCATGTAGTCATAACCACTCCCAATAGATCAAGAGTACTCCTCTTAGGAGAATGACAAAACCCAAGTTCAGGGCATCAACAAAGTAGGGTATCAACCACTAAAACTACATAACCAATGCAATCATACTCATAGGAGCACACACCCATTTATCAACAATACTTTCAAAAACAAACATAAGGATTCTCTTATCATTATAGCAACATTGAAGCATACATTCATACATCTAAAGACACGCCCTAAGCTCATCAATCAAAGGAAATCATGGAGTTTGTTGGTGACTTTTTATAGAAAATATTACACCATTTGAGTTTCCATTTTCCTCAATACATGGCACAATCCAAAAAACTGAGTGTGAGAATAATAGTTCATAAGCATTATTTCCATCATCGAAATTGAAACTACTAATTATCATTTCCATGGAATTGAAACACAATTATACAAGAAAACAACATACCCTAAGTTCAATATAATGGAAGTAACAAAACTTCAGTAACGAGACATGTTTGTGTAAATAGGTCGCAATGAAAGGGGAACAACCACGTTCCACCTAACCGTATATTAGGCACATATATCTTCATCCTCAGTCATGCTCGAGCTAAACTATGCATGCCAATAGTGGTGGTCGTCAAACTCAGTTTCAGCTATCCATTGAGAAATCACTTTCCTAACACCAAGTGCTCACACAACAATTATTTCTTTTTGCTTTCCTAACAAAGAGTGCTCACACAACAAGTATTTCCTTGTTCCATCATACTTAGCGGTGTCCCGCCTCCTAGCATATGCTTCCTTATTTATAGTTTTTGTTTTCCTAGGTTTTTTTGCAGCTAATGACCAATTCTCTCCAGGAATTTATGCTCCACTACATCTTTTATTCCCTAGGGTGGGTCTAGCGACATACTGGCATTCCCATGCGTGGTGTAACTTCCATGAGAGTGACCCTTCACGTCCCCCACTCTTGCATGCATAGTTCCTCATTCAACATGGTTGTCCCTATCATTCAGGTTTTTAATACCAGTGTAATGTTTTAGTTACATTTTTCCTCCAAGGATCGTTTGGCATATTCCGGATCCACCAACCACATTCAAAAAAACATTAGTCTTTCAAAAATATTACAAATAAAGTTTATGAGTTGGGGGATATTACATATATTATCATTTCATATTATTGTAACCCCATTGGAGATGTTTTCCCTCTATTTCGGATGTAATTATTTTGTATGGTCATTGAGGTAAAATCTTTGTTGTAAGTCGGGGAAATAGTCCCAACATGAATATAATAAAATGTATTTTAGAGTCTCTATAGGCGAAGTCAACTTTTCTAGGGTAAGAGGTTAATCCTCATTAGACAAAATTTCAACTCAAACTGGGCCTCCTAAAAAGAATTAATAAAATCATTTTTATTAATTTTGGAGGAAGAAAAGAAAAAAGCTACCTTTTTGTTTGTATTTTTGACATATCTCCCCGTGTTTTTACTCAAATTTTGATCGGGAGAGCTCGTTGGATGCAGAATTAAATTCCGCATCCAACGAGTACCCACTCGACATACTTTTGATGGAACCCGCTACCCCAAAAACAATAAATACCTGAAAAAACATGATGATGATGCATACTTTTGACAGACCCCGCTACCCCAAAAACAATAAATACCTGGAAAAACGTGATGATGATGTCATCATCACGTTTTTCCAGGTATTTATTGTTTTTGGGGTAGTGGGGTCCATCAAAAGTATGCCGAGTGGGTACTCATTGGATGCAGAATTTAATTATGCATCCAACGAGCTCTCCCGATCGAAATTTGAGTAAAAACATGGGGAGATATGTCGAAAATACAAAAAAAAAAAAAAAATTATGATACCTATCCCCAAATTTATATTAAAAAAGTGTTTAAGACCTATACGTTATTTCAAATTTAAAGCAATTTCATTGGATAACACATGATGACATGGAATTTGAATCAAAGTTAAAAGGCCCATTTTGAGTTGAAATTTCCTCTAATGGTTAGGTTTTAGACAAGTCACTTGATGTGTATAAATAGGGAGGTTCCCTCTCTCATTTATACACACACTCACTCACTCAAAAGTTTGCATGAGATGAGAGAGGACAATGAGGAAGAAATAGAGCTACAAAAGACATTTTATTCTTGGGTTTTACCATCTTGTGATATTGTATTGGTGACGAAAGTATTCTAAGTAAGTTTATGGGGTTTTCTCATTTATGGTTTCTCCAAGGAAAATATTTGTACCTAGTGCATCTTATGTATCTTGTTGTGCTTATTATTCTTTCAAATAAAGATCCTAATGATTATGAATTAGAGTAGAAAAAAGAACATGGTTTTGGAGCCTCTCTAAAAGAAGGGACTATGCAGTAGCAGAAACTAGGGATTCCTATTTGAAGTTCTTCTTTCGAGAAATCTTCAAGAAAAGAGGGCTAGGATAACTTGCCCTAGGATGGTGCATATTTTGGTGGAATCATAATAAAATTTGTGGGTGTTTCATTTTCCATTACAAGACACATCAGGACACTTCGAGAAGAAACTAGGGAATCAAGTTTTGGAGGCTTACCACCACAGTTTTCAGAAAAGGACTTCACTGAAAACTCACCTCAAGGCACGTCTTTCTATCCAAAATGAATTCCAAAATTCCAAGTTTGGAAATTAGGTTTTCTTTAACAAATAGTAGGTCAGTGAGCTCAAGAACCATACCAGACATCTCAAATTGGTAAGATCTAAATTTTTTCTATTTCCATTTGATGTTCTCATTTCAAAATGACTCATCACACCCATATTGATGTTAAAATTGGGGGAGCTAAGAAATTTCAAGCATGGACGTATAGGATATCCTTGATCCTTGAATAAATGATATCGATAAGTATATCAGTGGGAAATTTCTAGAACCAGAGCGAGATGAGGATATGAATATCCATAAGAACAACCTCATCAAGGCCAAGAGAATAATTGCATATTCTATTAAGGGTCATCTCATCCCTCATGTATCATCCTTAAACAGTCCTAAGGAAGTGTTTTAATCTTTGATGAAGTTGTTTGAAGGAAAGAACATTAACCAAGAGATGACATTGAGGAACCAATTGAAAATTTTGAAGATACAAAATGCAGAGGCCATGCAATATTACTTCAAAAGGGTTTCTCAAATCAAGGAACAACTTGAAGCAATCGAAGAGAAGGTAGAAGGGGATATTGTTATGACCACCTTGAATGGTCTCCCAAGATTGTGGGACGTATTCATTAGAGGAATATGTGCAAGAAAGGAGTCGATCACTTTTAATCAACTTTGGGAAGAATGCACACAAGAAGAAGCTCAACTCATAACAAGAGAATAAAAGATAGGAGCAACTGAATATCAAGCTCTCATAGTTCACCAAAGAATAAATAATAGAAATAAGGAGGACCATCATCACAACAAAATGGATGTCCCTCATCACAAAAGATAAAAGAAATTTGTAAGAGATCCTTCCAGTATCAAATGCTACACTTGTGATGAGAAGGGGCGCTACTCCAGAGATTGTTATAGAAACAAAGTCTCCACCATTAAGAAGTAAAATAAGAAAAGACATCATGCTCACACTACTGAATATTATGAACAAATACCAAAAATATTCATAGAATAAATATTTGATTCTTCAAGTGATGAAGAATATGTCGTAATCTCAACACTCATGGGCACTATCTTACATTGAAGCAATGATTGGCTTGTAAATAGTGCATAATACAAATATATGACGGGATATAAAAATTATTTGTGAATCTATATGAGCATGAGTCACCTCACAAGGTGAAACTTGGGGATCATTATCAATGCCTCATAAAAGGAAGTGGAGAAGCTTCCTGTAGGCTAGATTCTAGGAAATAATTGAAGATGAAAGATGTGCTATATGCTCCAAGATTGAAAAAGAATATTCTCTCCATATCCTCCCTAGATGAAAAGGGAATAAGGGTTGGATTTGATGATGGCCAAGCCTTAATATCTCCAAAAAGAGAGACAAAAGATGATGCAACAATAATTGGAGAGAAATAGGGATGCTTGTACAAGTTGAAGGGACAACCGAAACATGCATTAGTTCATGAATCCATAGAACCAAGTGAAATATGTCATATAAGGCTTGCACATGTTTACTATAGAGCACTATCGATTGCAAGAAAAATAGTTCAAGGGCTTCCAAAAATCCACACAAAACATGAAGGAATTTGCAATGGATGTACGCAAGAAAATAATGTAAATACGAAATTTCCCAACAGTGAAAGCAAAGAAAAAGGAATATTTGAGATAGTCCACTTAGATGTATGTTGGCCCTTGTTATCTGTCTCACTAAGTGGGTATGCATACTATGTTTCCTTTACAGATGATTTCTCTTGTAAGACTTGGATCTATTATTGAAAGGGAAAATTGAAGTATTCAACAAGTTCAAGGAATTCAAGGCTTTGAACAAAAATCACACAAAAAGGAATATGAAGACTCTATGATCAAGTAATGGTGGATAATTCACCTCAAAATGATTCAAGTAACTTTGTATAAAATATGGGATTAATAGGTAGATGAACACTCCCTACAATCCTCAACATAATGGTGTTGCAGAACAAAATAAAAGAATGGTAATGGAAGCAGCGAAAGCAATGATACATGGCTAGGATATTTTGATCCATTTATGGGAATAAGAAACAACGACATCTGTGTATGTACAAAAAAATAATCCTCATCGAGTACTCGACAATAAGCCTCTTAAAGAGGATTTCTAACGAGAGAAACCAAAATCGAGCCATCTTAGAATAATTGGTTTCCTAGTGTACATACACAGCCTAAAGGAAAATAGGAACAAGCTCGATCCTTCAGGAAGGAAGGGAATATTCATAGGATATAGTGACACTTCAAATTCCTACCGAATATACTTCCTAGGATTTAAGAATATCGACATCATCCAAGATGTAACATTTGATGAAGACTCAGCATACTGTAGATCCATAAAACTACCTATTAAAGAGGTCGAAGAACCTAAAGCAACTATAGTCTGAGACATGAAAAGGAGAGAAACAATTCCAGAAGACCAAAAAATGAATGACATGGTAGAAAAACAAGATCCTGTAGAACCACTTCACGAGAAGAGATCCCACAAAAGAAAACTAGCATGGGAACAAAAGCTATTATAAGATGCAAAAACATATGGCACTCTAGATGGGATGCATAAAGAAAGGAAAAGGCGTACACTATACAACAACTATGTGGCATTTCCATGTGATATCATTGATAAAAAAACCTTCCAACTATAAAGAGGATGTCGAAAATAAAGAATGGAAGGATTCCATGATCAAGGAGTATTAATCGATTATGAAAAATGATGTCTGGGAGATAGTTCTAAGACCATAAGGAAATTCGGTTGTGACTTGAAATTTTATATTAAAGATCAATTATGATGCAGATGGTAGCATTGAAAAACACAAGGAAAGGTTCATGGTGCATGGATTCTCTAAAAAAGAAGGCATAGACTATGAGGAGACATTTTCACCCATAGAGAGATATAGTTCCATCATATCTATAATTTCATTTGCTGCAGTGATGAAATGGATGATACACCAAATGGACGCCAAGACAACATTCTTGAATGGTGTAGTTGAAGAGGAAGTGTAAGTGGAGCAACTGTTACTATTTTAGACACATGACTTTCAGAGTCGTGTGCAAATTAAATAAATCCTTGTATGGATTGAAATAGGATCTAAGGACATGGTACGCCATGATAGACAAATTCTTAATGATCTTAGGATTTACCAAGAGTAAAGAAGATTCCAACCTTTACTTCAAGGTTGAAGGTGGAAGACAGATAATGCTCATGCTATATTTTAATGACTTGTTTCTAACACGAGAGGATGAACTAATTATATATGAAAAGAGGAAGCTTTCCACTGAGTTCGAGATGAAATACATAGGGATGATAAACTACTTAGGCATGGACTTGTGTTAGAGTGTAGATGGGATTTTCCTTAGTCAAGAAAAGTATGTAGTGGATATTCTGAAGAGATTCAAAATGTTGGGATGCAAGGAGATAGCCACACCTATGGCATCGAAATTGAAGCTACTATGTGATTCTGCATTAGATATAGTTGATTCCATGATATATCATCACATGATTGGTTCATTAATGTACTTGACAAACACAAGTCTAGACATAAGGTTTGTTGTTAACACCCTGATCCAGTTCTTGATGGAGCCAAGACATGTTCACCTAATTGCTGCAAAGCATGTATTAAGGTACCTAAATGGTAAATTTGGCTATGGGATCAAGTATGAATACAATTAGATGATGAACATGCATGATTATGTTGATTTGGATTGGGAAGGAATCACCATTGATAGGAATCGAACTTTGAGGTGTTGCTTCATCTAGGATGCGGTATGATCTCCTGGTTTAGCAGGAAGCAATCCTACATGGAAAAGATTACATCCAAGGTAGAGTATGTTGCAACCTATTTGGATAGTTGTTAAGTAGTATGAGTTTAGAAGCTATTGTTTGATTTGTTTGATATCTAGTTAGAGGTGACTTGTATCTTTTGTGACAACCAGTGTGGGGTGAAGTTGTCGTAGAACTTGGTGTTCCATGACAAGTCAAAGAGAATTGAGATCAAGTATCACTATATCTGCGATATGGTGTAGAGAGGAGTAGTGAAGCTCCATTACTTGGGAATAGACGAGTAGATAGTTGATGTGTTTACCAAGACACTAGAAAGAGTGAAGTTCAAGTACTTCAAAGAGAGACTTGGTGTCATCCAGATTAAGGTCCCTAGAAAGTGGGAGTGATGAGCTCTTGCATGGTGGTATATGTAGGTTGTACCTACACGTAATAAGTATAGGAGTGCTTCCATGCTAGAGATAACGAGAGACCATAAGATGCAAATGCAGTAGAATGAGATATCACATGGGAATAAATAAAGGTTGTCGGCAGATGGAATTAGTATTGGAGTAGAGATTAGGTTGTCTTGGGATGTCATTAGTCCTAGAAGGTTTTCCATGGATATAATCTATCCTAGTGTAGAATGCAGGTTGCCACTAGACATAATTAGTCCTGAATTGTTCCCATGTTTGATACAATGAGAGGTCCATCGGTCACAAGAAACATTGTTTCCACCTAGGAGATTCTCGCATTATAGTAGGTGTAGGTTGTCCTTGAGATGTAATGAATCCTGGTGTGCTCCTCTTCAAGTAGAACGTGTGCTTACCATGGAGAGACGTATTTCACTTGGTGTGCTACTAGGAGATTCTTACAACAAGTTGTCTTTGAGACATTAGCATGATCCTATCCTGGTAAAACATAGGTGATATGTTCAACTTGTGGGTGCATATGGGATGCTCTTTGTGTGCGATGATTACATGATCCAGATGTGATGAGATAAATATAGGAGACTCAGGTGATTGCAATGGAAATTTAATGTATGGTCTTAGCATGTACCTATGCGATGGATTGGTCGTCGATATGATGAATACCTACATGAAGAAAAGACATTCACCCAACATGAAACATGGTTGGCCCTATAGAAACTTCCTATGATGGATAGATTCAAAAAATGTCACTAATAAATGATTGTCGAGATGAGAACTATGACATCAGTAATGTTTATGATCCAATGATGATGACTTGACTAGCGTGTGATGACTGTGGCCATAGAATACCTTCCTAGTTAAGAGGGAGTGTTGTCGTAACTGTAAATTTGAAATTTATTATGTTGTATATTATCATTATATATTGTTGTACCCCATTGTAGATGGTTTCCCTATATTCGAGATGTTATTATTATGTATGGTCATTGAGGTAAACCCTCCATTGTAAGTTGGACTGGTAGCAATCACCAAGATGAATATAATAAAATTTGTTTTTGAGTCTCCCTACGTGAAGTCAGTCATGTTAGGGTAACAAGTCAACCCAGTTAAGTTTTAATTCAGTCACTTGATGTGTATAAATAGGTAGGTTCCCTCTGAATGTAAACAATTAACAAGTGAAATGGAAATCACCAATGATGATAATGATCCCCAAGGTATCCTAGTGAACTTCAATGAATGTGAATATATGAGTTGTAGTCATACATCCACAAAATAATTTGATCAGATGTCAATGATGTAAACTCATGTTCGAAAGCGAGGAAATCTATCATTGAGGCATGTAGTATCCAAGGAATTGACTAGTTTCTAAGTATAATACCTAGTTGATGTGCTGATGTCAACATGAAAAAACTCATCGAAAGAGGGCCATAATGTATCTCACATCATCAACAAGAAACCAACAGAGGAAAGCAATGGAATATGGTGGATAAAATGAGCATGAATTGACACAAAGGTGTAATGGTGAACTTGAGAGACTATTATAGGGACAAACAACACAATATAAGGATTTATGAATGCAAAAATTTATGGTAGCTAAAGACTTCTCTTGAACATGTAACAACATGATAAGTGACTTGGAAACATTGACTTAATAAGGAATAAAAGAAGACATAATGCAACAAAGGAATGAGGCATTCTTCATATGACCAATAGGATTAAAATGAGTCATGGAATTTGTATGTGTCAAGGACAATTTGAATACCCAACGATTTGAATAAGGTACAGATGGGTTGCATGGTCAAGGGTGACTCTAAGCTACCATTTATACATATTAAATATATATTCCCATTCATTTAATTTCCCCATCATGTTGTATGACTACCTCTTTTATTTTTAAGAAGATGTAAGATGGTAACAAAGATGTGGTGTATTTGATCATGGATGATTCCAATCTCACATGTTTTACAAACATTAGAAAGGAGGGGTTGGTTTCTAAAAAATAGCCCTTCAATGTTTAAATTTAACAAGTTCAAAGAATTAAACATGGTGTAGTTTCATGTTTAGACAATCTAAAAATAATAAAGAAGACTCAAATATGAACTTTTTCATAAGTTTAGTCACCAAGGCACAAAAAAATGTACAATTATATGCATGAGAACTCTTCTAGTTATGGTGAACTAGAATATACCTTTTCCGTAATTAGTCTAAATGGTCCGAGAAAAGGGTAAACTATCACTGAATAGACGACCTTTTTAATAATTTTACAATCATGTAAGAAACACCTTTTCTCGACAAAAATTTCATATTGAGAGAGTCTGAAAATATATTAAAGACAACTCCAAGGGGGTTCCTTTTTTGTAAGCATTTCTAATGAGCCCAAAAAAGTGATAAAGGTGTACTTAATATATTTATACTTGGTTTTTAACGAGCATGACTATAGTATAAAAATCACTCGAAATATTTTTAATTTTTGAATCCATATCACAAAAATTTATATTTAGTAAGCTCAAACCACTTTTCATGTTTTAACCAAAGCACAAAAAATGAATAGTAAGTTCAAAGGATCAACTTCATTTTTTAACGATACTAAAAGAGAAAATGAATTCTTCTTTATGATGAGTTTAACTTTCTAAAGAGTTTAAGATGGAGAGAAACTATGCTTTGTATGATTTCTATTGGTGGGCCCCTTGCCAACATGATGTCTATAGGTTGATACTTAGGATGATACCCATTAACATTTTTTTCCAAACATGATGTCTAGATGTTTGTATATTTCCCCTAGCATAAATCCAAGAAAAAAATCTAAAGAAATCCCCCCCATGATTTGTTTCATTCATGTACTATTTTTATTCAAATAATTAACCTCCTAGTTACTAATGGGAAAACATTCACTAAACACGAAGAAAAAAGAATAAATAAATGGAACAAGGAGATGAAAAGAAGGTTCAAGCAATAAATTTGGTGGAAGACTCAACTTAATCGTAGGGGGGTCCATTTCATATTTGAATGAGCTTGACACATTAATTGAACCATGCTCATAAGGATGCAAGTTAGTGATATCAGGGTTGTGTGGCAATTGATTGGGTTCAAACTATAATGGGATGGGTACAATCCAAGGAGAATCAGAAACCGGAGATGAAAACATATTTATAGAAGCTATCGGGTGTGGAGAATCTAGGGAGTGTAAATGAAAAAATACTATGAGTGGTGAATCCTCAAGCAATCCTACTCCTACACCTTCATAATAAAATGTATACTATCCCAAGAGAGGAATGGCAGTATCTCCATAGGTATGGATGTTTAGATTGAAAAATTGAGTTGGTAGCTGGTAACAATATTTTGTTGGTGTGGAAAGTGTACCAATCAAGAAATCGAGGATGCAACGAAAGTGATTTCATAAACCAATTTCGACCAAAGAAAATATTATAGTCACTGTGCATAAACTACCTCTACATTTATTGAGACGATCTTTCCTCGCAAACCTATAGCTAAGGTAGTTAATGGTCCATAGGTTGAAAGACATGGACATAAAAATCCTTCAACATATATGGATATGAAGTAATAGTAACGAAACTAATATCCCACCAACAAGACACTGACATGATAAAAGTCGAGGCTGCTTCGTCCAAAATGGTAACATGGATATTCTTTGCAACAATAGTCATATGAATTTGGAAATCCAGTTGCTCGGATAATATCGACTTAAAATACTCCAATCAGAACATGATAGTGTTATAATTTTCTGGGTTCAATCCACAATGGAGTCGCCAATTTTGTTTCAAGACACTTTATCTATATGGACAAGGGAAAAGATCTCTAGTCAAAATGGTTTGTATCTAGAACAAAAATGTGAACTGTTTCCTAGATTTATCAAATCACTTAAATGTAGAGAATTTCTACTTGTTTTCGAAGGTTGTCCTCATTGACTTGAATATTTTGTAGTCCCTCTAATTGAAAAAGGATATAACGTACAGAATATTTAAAGAGAACAATAACGAGTAGAAACTACAAGATAATGTGATAGATCTAAGCAAATGACTAAGGAGAAATGCTACAAATGAGATTACACGTCATTTATGGGAAAATAAATACATTAATGTATTGATATCAAAGAGGAAATAATTACAACCATATAGATCCTTGGTGTTGAAGATCCCTTCCAATATATCCTTTCCTCAATATACAAACTGTCAAAAATAAAATCTCTAGCCTAATTTCTCCATCATTTTCCCGCTCTCATTATAAATCCATATCCCATGATGCTAAGATGTCATTTACAATCTAAAAGAAATGAAGGAGAGATGAGAGGATTAAAGGATAAGGATGTGGTGGGATCCTAGTAAGTTGCGAGGTGACTGAGATCCACCCTAAATGGAAGGGATAAACCTCTGTAAGGGTCTGCTTCAAAGGAACTCTTGAAGCTTCTCTTTTTTCCCTTCATACATGAAATTATGCACACGGTACACAAGTAAAATATGTTAGTGTCACACCCTATAGTGATGAAAAGTACATCAATTGGTAGTGTCACACCCTACTAGAAGGAAACTGCATCACACAATCAAAATAGGGCTTTTAAAGGGAAAAAACCTCAAGGATCATATTTCAATGACATTATGGCCAAGAAATTCACAGATTAAGGGATGGAAAAGGTGTACATGGTTCATGATCATGACAAGGACAAAACTTCTATGTAACACCATCAAATATCTTCTCACAGATAATATGCCACCATTCAAGGGAGTTGATTTAACTATAAAATTTCTTATAGTTCTTGTATATTTCATTCATTAATACAAATTGAGTATTAGTGTATCTATGTCTTTTCAAAATATTTATGTGTTTCATTCCATTCCCTCATATACTCGGATTGGTGATATTAGAGGAAAATTTTCTTTATTTCTTTCTCTATGCATGTCAATAATGAAGTATAGGTATCGATAGTTGGGACATGACATACTTGATTCTCTAAAATATCATCCTCATCAACACCAATGACCTCGCTTGAATGAATAAAATAGAGAAGATGGCACACAAGATCCCATTAAGTTATTTCTTGAGGAATCCCTTATGTGATAGATGGATGATATGCTAAATAACATTTCCCAAATACTATGATGGTTTCTGAGAACATCAGATGTGTCTTTGGTGAGTGGTCATTCTAGATGTGCCACCACCTTCGAGGTAAATGTTAATTTTTATATTCCTATATTTCATTGTCATGTAGATGTGGATTGTTTGGAAAATTTGTTAAATATGCTAGAACGATATTTGTTTCTCTATAACTTTTTTTTATAGGGAAAATTCGCCTTCATGCTCCTTAACGATGTCCCCCGTGTCAAATGTTGTTCGGAAGCTAAATGTTAGAAAAAATTAATAGAGGATTATGAAATGTTTGGGACAAATGCCACTTGGGCCTCAATTATGTGTGCTGTTAAGGAACAATATTACCATGTTGGAAACTATGATTACTAGTAAACAAGATTGACCACATGGCATTAGGAAAGGGACCAAACAACCTCAAACTTCATTAAAAATTTCTATACCGTGTGCACCAATCTAGGTATCAGATATTTTGACTGACATCTTGTTATAAAATATCATGGCATTTGGAACTAATACAGCTAAACATAAATGGAATTTTTAGACATCTTGTCACTAGTACTGGATTAACATTATGATGTCAAATCGAGAAAAAATTGAAGCAGATGAATAATCAGGAGTTTGGAAATATGAACGAATCATAGGAAAAGTAGGGAAAGGTGGCCCTATTCCACAAAACAAAGGACAAATAAATGATGTAAAACATCAATACACCAGTATAATCCACAACCAAAAAAGGGTAGTGGGAAGATGAAGAAATACACTAGGAAATGGTGTGATATCCATAAGATTCCATTGATTACCATTGATGAATATATGTCAAAACATTTATTGGTGGACAATATGAAAACATAAAAGTCAAATCCAAGATTCTACTCTTATTTAGATCCAAACAAGGGGAAGTAGGTAATTAATTTAGAACCCAATGCCACATTTGCTACCACTGAGGTCCATCCCAACAAACCAAAGCATCTGAAAGAAGGTGAGAACCTTTTTCACTCATAGATGTGGAAGTATGGTGCTTCACTACATTTAATTTTTTATGGAAAAATCCAAAAGAACCTGACTTAGTAGAGTTCATCAAGAAGTTTGATTTACTGACAACACTACACTAACAACCATACAACATTGGGATAATGGACCATGAAGTATATCTTTTTTTCAGCCAATAGTTCCTCATTCCCTATGGTATCAATCCCTTCAAGGATGAGGTATTGTGTGTTCGTTCCCAACTCGAAGTTTATCATGTTCTCGTAGATTATCAATATATATTGAAACGTCATGTTGTGTTTGAGTATAGACCTTGTAGTGAATTTAGGACATCCTTGTCAATATTTTTTCCAATAGAATTACAAAATAAATATCATCAAAAGTGGTCCACATACCTATATCAATCTCATCTCAACATTAATATAAGAAAGCGAGAAACATTCACATCACTGACATGCTTGTTAAACCTGCATTTGCAATAATGACTACAGTTATTGACTCTTGCGGGAATGATACCTCTAGGTGCTCCCAACTCTATGACAATGATCTTGACCATGTGATATCCTACCCAATGTTTGAGAGTGGGAAATTTCATTACCAAATTCCATCTACAAGGTGGACTATTAGGCCATACGAGCCGTCTTTTTTGTTCCTCCAAGTGAGTTTGTAAAATTGATTTGGGAATCCCACTATATTTCCGTTGTAGGACACCATCCAGTGGATAAAAAATTAGCAATATTACATAAGTATTTATATTGGACAGATATTACGAAGGATTCCAGTAAGTATCTCAGTTCTTACTCTCAATGCTCCCTTGTTAGGTCAACCATTAAAAAAAGGACTATACACCATTCTTCCTACTTGCGACAATCCATGGGAATCCAACTCATTGGACAACATGTTACTTCTTACTCTAACCAAGAATTGTAATGACTCTACATTCATGAATTTTTATTGATTCTCTAATATGGCCATTCTAACAACCTACAAGAAGAATATCATAACCGAAGTCACTACAAAACTTTACTTTGAGCATGTGTGTGTACATTTTAGAATCCCACAAATAATCATCTTAGATTGAGATAGCAGTCTCTAAAGTATATTTTGGTCGAGAATCTAGCCACTATTGGACACTAAACTCACTAAATCCAAATCCATCTCCTTCAACCCCCAAACTGATGGATTGACATAGCTAGTCCCCATGATGATTATGCACGTAGTGTTCATGCACAACTCCAAGAAAGCACACACATCATATGAAATCCTTCCCTATGTTCAACACAACTACAATATATCCCTACATACATCCATCCATATATTGATTGGCCACAACCCTTTTCAGGTGGGCCTACACTTTCAACCATTGGGACTCATTGTTGTAGCATTATCATCTATACTCACACAAGAAAAATCCTCCCAAGCTCAATCAGAGTATGTAAAGGGAAAACAAATTATTGAGTGCATTCAACACATCCAACAACATGTCCATCATATTTTACATAATGCCAATACAAGGAGTGTCATGATCAACATAGGGTTCCACACAACTTTTTCGTGGGAGAGAAGGTTTCATTGCATTTCTAGAAAGATCACCTTAGAGGACCACACCAAAAATTGTGTCCGCTTCAACATGGGACTTATACAATCACAAAGGTTGTGGGTGACAAATATTTTGAGTTAAATACTTCCCTATTCTTTTGCTTGTACAAAGTATTTAATGTGGACCTCCTTTGGCCATATTTTTCGCCACTATTGGAAACATGTGAGGTGGAAAGGAAGTTGATACCTAAATATGTCAACCTTGAATGCATGGAAAAAACCACCAATTAAAGGATCATGAAAACATAGGTTAAGGGAACTCACCAATAGAAGCTCCAACTATATTGAGATGTCAAAGCAAGAAAACTCTTGCACCAAGGCAAGTGGCACAAAAAATATCAAGTTGAGCAACGATTTCCCCATTTGGTTTGGAGCATTAAAAAAATGGAGGCCATTTATTAATAAGGGTAAAGGAATTATATAGGTGGATATTAACCGCCTCCCACCTTGTCATCTGGATCAAAACACAATTTTCCATCTTAGTATTTTTATGGTTTTTTTAGCTCCTGAACTTCTTCATCCATTTTGAGGCCCTGAAAAAATTATTTCAAGGATGGAATTCCTTCTTAAATAGCCTAGGGCAATGTATTGCATCATTTTAAATGAGTACTTCTTAGTTATCCCTTTTCGACGTGATACCAAGCACCCCAAACAAATATTTGTTGCAAAAGTTACACCGCTTTGAAGTTAACATATCAAACAACAATAATGGGGCCCACAAACATTTTTTGGTGTTCATCTTCTAGAGTTAGGGTTTATCATGTTTAGGGGTTTCCCATTGATCATTTATGTTAAAATTCCTTTTGGACTCGTTGTAACTTACTTCTTGTGAAAGCACATAGTTATCATGCCTCTTCTCATAAGTAATCCATGATCATTCTAGCAAGTTCATTTAAATCTGTCATTTGTTTTAATTCCAAAATATTTAATTCATTAACAAAAAGTTATTATTATTATTGTATCTTTGTGTTTTCAAAACATTTATATGTTTCATTTTGTTACCTCATTGACCCAGATTAGTGGTCCATATAGTAGTGATACATCGATGCATACATATATGTAAGTCCATAAATGTATCTATGGCCGAGGTGATTGATCTAAAGTAATATAGAAATGATATATTGGTTGTGAAATTTTATGTATAGCTTGGTTACGAGGATGGTTTTATAAATGTATGGTGAATGATTGCCCTCTATCATTTTGATGTGATTCTCTCCATGAAAATCATTTATTCCTTATTATTTATGAATCTTAGAATAAAATGAACTATTGTTTATATGATGGTCAAACCAATATCTTTTTTCTAAACTAGTTGAGTATCCATCTCATGTTTTCCATATATTTAATATTCTTCCATACACACTTGGGGAGGATTGTGAAAACTCCACAAAAAAAGATATCATGAACCATAATTTTGATAAAAAATAACCAATAACCCATAAACAACTATTGAAACACTATCCAAATATCTTTTCTTTGATCAAAACCTACTTTCAAAAATAAGAAAAGAAATCCATAGAAAACCATTTGAAACACCATCCAAATATCCTTTCTTTGATAAAACCTACTTTCAAAAATAAAAGGAGAAATTTGATGTAAAACTTTAATCCTTGATCAAACTCTTATTTCATCCTATGTTTAGATGGGAACGTTATCGCTCGCGAGAATAAATGAATGTATGTCTCTTATGAGAGATATAATAAATATTATATTACTAATGAACGCCCATTAAGTGGTGTTCAAATCTCCAATGAGTGATGCTTAGTAGACATACAATTAATCATAAAGGTATTTTGAACATCCATTAAGGTACACTCATCAACGCCTTTTCTAATTAAAAAAACATCCAAGGGATTTACATTATGATACGTATTGACTTTTTTTACGTCTATTAAATGTTTCTTAAAAGACACTAATTCCACATTAAGAATGTGGAGTCACGGAATGAACACCACCCCAAAAACATGCGGAACGTAGAATAAGAGATGTTCACTCCATGTGGTGGATGTCACTTAAACGACATTCACTCCACGCGATGGATGTTGAGTAAGAGACAACCATTCCAAGTGCTAAGCATATCTTAAGTGACGCTTAGGAGACATTCTTTATGTTAAAAACATATCTTCAGATTGAGGATTCATCCTCAAGCACAAAACTTCTTTGAAAGGGGAGGGCATGTGAGGTTCCAATCCTATCTCCTTTACTGTAATAGTCATCTATGTTATGTATGATGTTATAACTATTAAATACAGTGGAGTAGTTAGTAGTAAATTATTAATGTAAAAAGGGTAAATCTCTATTAATTAAGGCCTTCTAAAAAGTGGGTGCTCATTAATTATTCATCAACTCAAGCCGTTAAAGTTTTGGGATGTTGAAAACCTATTTAGAGAGCTAAGAGGTTATGGATTACAAACTTCAGAGTTGTGTGAACATTTCTTTTTAAAATGATTATCATAATACAAGAGCTATTTCTACAACATTTCTCTTAGTGTATTTCCTTTGAGTAATTGTTCTACAGTATAATATTTTGTTTGATGCATCATTTCTCTCTATATATTTTTCCATTTCTTCATTTTACAATGTTAAGATATATTGAACACTATTTTAATATTTTTTAGCAAATTTATAGTATTTGATCGATTAAAAAAAATTCTATTAAACATATGTACATATCATAGCTCTATAAATATTTTACATATACATATAATTGCATAAAAAATGCTTTAAAATATAATTATTTGTATTTGATATAATTTAATTTATTATTAATATTTACATTATCTAAAAGAGTCAAATCTAGCTAATTCATTTGGTTAAGGAGTGGGTATCCTTGGAAAGACTACCCTGGTTCAAACCCTTGAGGGGTGAGCTAGCTAAGAAATCCACCAATGTTAAGAGTTAAAAAAATCAAATAACTGAATATCAAAAGATGAAACTGAAAATATTTAAAATTCTATTTCCCGAGGTACAAAAGTAAGTAATGTACCAATTTGTCATTTGCAACAAACGTTAAACAAACTATATAAAAACATATTTTCTTAGAAAGAGAAAATAAGACTTTACCTTTAATAATTATATTTACAAGTAAAATGGTGAGAGAAAAAAATATGAAGTATTTGATATGAGACCATAAAATTGATTTATTTGAAGTAATTTTTATTGCAAATTATAATTATTAATATAAGATATCTATTTAAAACCAAATATTACAATTTCTGATATATATGGTAATACATTTACCAACCACAAAATGAAGTCAACCATAAAGCCTAATAAGTGTATAATCTGAAGAACATTCAAAAATTCAAAATTTTAACATTTAAACAATAGAAACAAAATATACTTACATACAATCTTTAAGACCATTAAAAAATTTAAGAATAGAAACAAAATATAGCATTTATATTTCAACCAGACACATCTAAGTCAGCCATAACACTAAACCCTAATAGGTACATACAATTCTAATATCATTCAAAAATTTTAGCAATTGAAACAAAATATAGCATTTCTATTTCGAACGACACATATCTTATATAAGTTAGAAATAACAAAGATCGAATTGTACTTGTCTTTTACACAAACAGATAAAATTCCCATCCATCGCCAATCTTATTCAATTCGTTCACCATATATGCAACTAATCAACCCAACATCAAACTTAATAAGTTGTTAAAAGACGACCATCCTTAACAAACATGTAAGTTGGGTCCATCCAGTGGATCAATAACGAATTCAACCATAATTTAATAAGTAGTCAAAAGACGGCCATCCTTAACAAACATGTACGTTTGGTACATCCAGCGGACCAATAGCAAAGGCAACCATTGACTTCGCTGTTGGTCAGTTGAATGGACTGACTTCGCTGTTGGTCCGTTGGATGGACGGAACGTACATGTTTTTTAAGCTCAGGCGTCAAAAGACTTCATACTGCTACTTTCAAAACCCATTGCTCAGAATACGATATTTTTTCTTTATTATCTTCGGCCATCGACGATCTGTGTTGCATCGGCCATAGCAACTTAAGTCTTTCTCACGCATTAAGCAGGATTTGCGCAGGAATCAGAGATGACACTGGCCGTTCGAGGTTGAAGCAACTAGCAAGTTTGCTGGGCGTCCGAGTTGGTTGCCCATCCACATTCAGGGATTAAATAACACCAGCGATGAGTACCCGGGCCGCAGAAATTGACAGGAAATTTAGAAAATGAACGAAAGTTGCATCATTAAATCCATAACGAAGGATCTTGGAAATTTCATTTTCATATTCGGTTGAGACGACATCCACCAAGCGTCAATAGTCAGCTGCTTTTCTTGAATTGTTCCATTTGTGGTTCAAGCAGAATCAAACTCAATCATGTCAAGATTTGTGGAGAGATTCTATCCTTCATGTCCACTCGATCCAATAGATGTGTTCTCTGAAATGGTTCGAGAAGCTCAGAGATCTTATAGTGAATGTTGAATCACGAATGGCTTTTGTAGTGTTTGCCTGAGTCATTAATATGATTCTCATTTATCACAGGTTCTTATTCTTAGTGTTGTTAGTGTTGTTCGGGTGGGAAGGTTATTATTTCAGTCACTTTGTGCGGCCACCTATTTCTTTATAATAAAAAAATAATTTTCTAGTGGAATGACAAGATTGGTACTTTCATAGTGGGCACTAGACGAAACACTTATTCCTTTTTTTATCGTAATTTGGATATAAGCTGAATGACAAGGTGGACCCTTTCATGGTGGACAAGAAAATCGTAAAACCTGTTCGATTCGATCTGCTTCGTTGTCTTTCCTACATGTTGCAGGATATTCATTCGTTGTCTTTCCTATTTTTTTCTTTCTCTAATACCACTGATTGTGATTTCCAATGTTTCCATAATATTGGGAATCGAAAGTTAGTACTACCAACATTACTAATGAGTCGTTTTGACGTTTCGATTCCGATATTACGTACAAATCGAGAATCAGAAGTCAGAACCCGCACTTTTTCTAACACGCTCTCCCAATCTATGGAGAGCAATAAGCACCTCGCTAATGAATGCTGTGGTTGTGGGGCACATTAACGGTTGGACAATTAAATCCAACCGTTAATGTGTCTCAACCGGAGTTGTTTTGCTCTCCCTCTATCGATGTGTCTCATAGCTACAACATTTATTGCTGCTCTGCAGCTGAGTTTTTTGCTCTCCATCTATCGATCCTGATACTTCATACACGGGGAATATAAAGTCCAGACCGCCAACTTTTGTCGTCCTCCACGCCTCACATGCTAATTCACTGCCACCCGTCTAATTAGGAGTAGGAAATCAAAATGTGACCATATAATTGCATTCTATATTGATTCCTGAGTTCGCAGTTGGCATTGTTGCAACGCTTTCTTGTTCCATACATAGTCGTTTTTCCAACATTTCCACGACTTCTCTGCTGCAATTTTATTCATGGAAACTTCGTATATTTCTCACGATTTGGAAGCTAATTCCTTGGCTTATTCAAGATTTGGTCGAGGAAGTCCGACCATTATCATTACAATTCAACTGCTCATTGTTGAACACTACAAAAGACGAATAAGGCATGAATATAACTTTCAATATTTTTTAAAATCATTAATTATCTCAAGAAAATACATCGCGATCGTTGAACATACACATCACAACGTATAAGTAAGCTATTATCCAAGATTACACCGATTAGCTTGGTCATCACAAGAATAACATTGGGTAATTCATGTTTCCTTTATCCTTGCCCCAACTTCATAAGCTAGAGCTTATGGGACATGTGTGAGGGCCATTAAACATACACAACTAAGACTACAATTGAGTCACAAACACAATTCCATACATAATATGATGTACTCATCACAAACCTAGCAACAACCAATTCATGCATGAACTAGTTTATTCATCATAGGCATAAATATGAAAACCCATGTTCAAATATAACTTATTTAAATAAATTAAGAAGAATATTCAATGAACAATTCAAACTTTTATTTGATCTCACTCAAGAATGAATAAACATCCAATCACCGCATGACAATTTAGGACATTAGCACATAGGAATACTCATATTCTTTAATTGAAACGGTTGAGGCAACGAGATATGTGGGTGCAACATTCCACCCAACCATAGGTCTCTGCTTGGCCTATATTCTTTGAGCACTTAGAGACCACCCCTTAGATAAGACATGTTATCCACTAAGGAGTCACTCAGGCTCATTCATGTCAAGGGATAAAATGTAAGCTTAGCTAGGACATAATTGGGTTTAACAACACAAAAGACATGTAAATACAATAATTGTCAAGCTAGTGTGATTAACCATGAAACTATAACATCTCAAGGGCTTCATTCAGCCTCAACACCCAATTCTCCTCCATGCATAGTTGAGGAAGCTTCCCTTCTCTGCTTTCTCAGTCCCTCGGGTGTTTTCCTTCCCTTATTATTGTCCTTCGCATGTATATGAGGTCAAGACTACAAAAACAATAGAGATTTATTCCTGCATGGCCTTCGCAATCCACTAGTGATTCATAGTGTCTCACGCACAAGGTTATGGTGGAATTCACATAAATCTCTCTACTCTCTTTGCAAATAAAATAAAATCAATTAATGAAGGAATGGATGAATCCATCCCATGAATATCCCTCTCTAGGGTCAAGATGGATTAAACACATTCCCATGGGGTAACTTTACTTCCATGTCAGGAAAGCTCACCCATACACTTCTCTATAGATTTTGAATTTGGCCCATCCTTCATTAAATGCAAGAGCTAATTTCTCAGCTACTCTCTTACAATGGAGTCAATGGGTATAAAATATGTATTCAAGGTTCTCATGGTGACATTTAGAAGAAAAGGGTCGAATTCCATAACCGGTTAACATCTCCTTAGTAGGTAACATAGCCCACATCGTTCATGTTTAAATCCTCCCCCCCATAACCATCCTTGGATATTTTTGTTAGAGTTATAAATATTTACATGTATTTACATCTAACATGAATTACTAGGACATGGTGTATCTATGTAATTTACTTCCCTAAACAAATATTTCATTCCTTAACTGAACCTCAGCCTTTCCTCCACGTTTGGAATTCATACACCGCATTTGAAATGTTTACATGACAAGCCAATACATACAACATGCATCCAAAATGGGACATTACATACCCCTCTTCTGTAAAATAACACCATCCTCGATACTACAATACTTATGGATATCTTTACACTCTTTAGAGATTTCTAAAATTCACAAAAATGTAGAAACTTCCTTCCTGCATTGCAACTTTTTAATTTGGATTTTCATGATATGGTCCATCTACTCGAAAACTTTGTACAGATTTTTCCTAATATCTTTGTCTTTTCATCTCAACACATGAGCTATCATATTTCTAGTTTTACCTTGTTGAAACATTACAGAGGTAATGATTTTCTCCACATGCCCCAAAATACAGTCGTTTCTTTTTATTCCCACATTTAGCCTTGTTTGAGTCCTTTATGTCACATAGTGTTTCACCCTATACAATTTCTCGACTTTCGATTTCGGGATTCCTGAGACTCTTGCTTGTTCCATACATAGTCATTTTCCAACTTTTTCACTACTTCTCTGCTGCAATTCTGCACATTGAAACTTCATGGATTTCTCCTAATTTTGAAGCTACACTACAACAAATCCTAGAATTAGCGTCCCTTTTAGCGTCCATTTTTAGTGTAATTTTTTTTCACATTGAGTGGTAAAACTAGACACTAAATGGGATGCGTCATGGACAAAACTTAAAGTGTCTGAAAAAATGCCTTTTTTGGCTTCCTAAATAGCATCCTTTATGGCATCCAAAATCCCATCTCGTTTTTTACTTCTGGAATAGCATCCAACTTTGCTTCCTAAACAACGTTAAGGTTTTCTTCCAGAATAGCGTCCAACTTTGCTTCCTAAAAACCACATCAACGTTTGCTTCCTAAATAATGTCATATTTTTCTTCCTAGTGAGTGTTTGCTTTTGCTTCTTAAATGACACCCTCATTAGCGCAATATTTACGTCCTTAATAGCACCATGTTAACATCCAATATTGCATCCATTTTTGCTACCACTTTAGTATGCCATTTTGCACCATGTCTTACTTCCAAATATGTGCCAATTTTCACTTCCAAATTTGCATCAATTTTTGCTTCCTTTTTTGCATCGTGTTTTGCTAACAAAATGACGCCAAATATTTCTTCTATTGTTGCACCATATCATCCTTTGCATCCAAACTAACGTCTTATTTTTCTACCATATCAACGCCATGTTTAGCTTCATCATTAGCACCACGTGTTGCATCCTTTTTAATGCCTAGTTTCGCATCTCTCATGTTTTGGTCACTAATTTAGTCATTTTTAGTAATTTTATATACAAGTTTTGGNGATTACTACTTTAGTTGTTTTTAACCGATATTATAGTATCATTAGGGTATAGAGGAATAGAACCACCAACCTCCTCCTTGTAAGGTAGGAACTCTTCCATTTAGCTAGAACCCCTTGAGAATTTGGGAACCTAACTTACAAAGTCCTCTATAATGGTAAAAAATATTAATACACAACTTTGAGTATCTAATGGTCGACAAAGGATGATAGATTGTATTATCTTCAACATGGGATTGATTGCTTTCCTTGGTTCTCTATATATCATTATCCTATGATTGTAAAGTTTCTATCATTACAGTACCAACATCTGTAGCTTGTGAGGTAGTAGCATCACTTTTTTCCTGTGATATGTTGGTATCATGGGCCTAAAATGATTATGTGTCATCAACTAGTTAAGCCCTCTATATCTGAGAAACAAAATTATCCTCAATTCCTAATTCTATCATAGTGCCACTCATTCCTCTAAGTTGTTAACTATCATCAACCCAACTAATCAAACGATTTGTTGGTTGCCCACTATTACGGAGAGAAATTCCTATGGCTTGGGGTACCACAACAAACAGCTTAACTCCAAAAATCAATCCTTTCCTATATGCAAGAGAAATCAAACAACTAACACTAAAGGATCTCGATTCGTACCTTATTCTGGAGGATTGACGTAGATCCCCGTTGAGATTTATAACTCCAGCTTGAATTGATAAATTGCTTCGTCAACATTCAATAAACAAGACAAGCATGCTATATATAATTGTGCTAGCTCTACTGTAGCATATATAATCAATAGCATATAAGCATTTGAAATCATCCGTGGATAAAATATTCATTCAAACACACATTATTGGATAGGAAAAGATATTTATATTATTATAAAATCAGAGATTACAATGAATACAACCTCTGGTGGCAAGTCTGCGAATCAAAGAAACCGAGTCCCCCACTTGGTCCTCCACCACTTCAATCCTCCATCTCTCAAAAGAAAGCTCACAAACAAAAGGCAAGCTTGGGAAGAACACAAAAGTGCTCCAAGGGACAAAGGGAATGCAGACTCAGGCACAAGTTCTGGCAACAATGAGCTATAGTTTTCTTGCTTTCAATTCCTCATATGCCTTCAATGTATCCAAAGGGTTCCTGATATAGCTCTTCAATGGGGTAATGAGAGGTCAAATCAGAGCGATCTCAAGGCATATGGAAGGACAGGAGACCAGTGAGTCGGATCCACATCAAGGAAAACTCCAAAAGAATTTGGCCTTTTGCACACATCCCTATGTATGCGGTTTAAGAGGTCAAACCCACGTATATACGCGATAAAGGGTTTAAAAGTCGCATATGGCAATTTAAGCATGTTTTTAGGGATGATATAGGAAACATCAATGGAACAAAAATTATCCATGGGGTCTAAGGAGTCTGCATAGTGATAGGGAAGGCCATAAAAGTGTGATTCACCATGTGTGGTAAAATCAGCTATAATAGATGCCCCCTAATGTGTGAGGTCAAAGGGGTCATACGATGGTCGAAATACATTATAAGTCCATCGCATAAATGAAGTGATAAAGAACCCAGTAGAAGAACCCACCATCTAATCAGCACTATACAATGATACAACTTTGCACATAACTACAAATAGATATAGCAGTCCCAGATACATAAGGCTACAATGGCCATGAATAGAAGTGATACAATATAACATGTGTGGTCATCGCCGCGTACAATATACGTAGATCGGAATCTCCATAATGAAGATATACAAAGGATCATGATCTCCATGAAGACTGAAGATGTACAATAGATCAAGATCTCCATAATTGCTAGAAATGTCTGACATATACTGGAATCAAGTCACGAGTGCTGAAATATCATGAACACTGGCACGATCAAGGAGATAACATCTATGATTTGCCACCAATCTGGAAGGTCTTCTACACAAACCGAAACGAGTACATGTCTTACTATGTGAATAGAGGTGTCGAGGTCGAACATAGTAGTCCATCGTCTGATTACCGGTCATTGATGTATACCGTTAACAGACGCAAGATCACCCACAGATAATGAAAATGGGAATCAAGGTACTAGAGCGCAAACTAACAAGTGTGAATAAATGTGTTGAGGTCGAACACTTAAGAGAATCCATCGATCAGGGGACATTGATGTATTCCCAAAAAACTATGGATGGCGAGAGAACCTGCCACTGATGACTGCAAGTCTCAAGGCACTCGAAAATGGCTCTAGATTCCTATTCCAGAATAAATGATCTGAAGTCGATGGGATGAAATCCGTTGGAAGAAGGGCATTAAGGAATCCCCCATCATCCAACACGAGGTACTCAACAAAGCTGTATAATGTGGAAGGACTCGATCACAAGGTGCACGAACCAGTAACCTGAGAATGACTGACATGCAAAGTCAAGATAACTGAGGAATGGCCGACTCAGGTTTCAACTTCCTTCGAACAAGAGCATAAGGGTGAATGGTGACTGAATGTAGGAAACATAGACTCAATATGTAAAACTGGGACATCTCTGCGACACAGGAGGCATCGACAGAGGCTCCATAGGGACTGGAAGCTTAACCATTCGATGGAGATAAACTCAGATAAACGAGTATAGCTCCTAAATTCAAACTATTAACCCAACCAATGGATGTGATATACAATGCTCTGTTCAAAGGCGACATGACTCGACTGCTTCCAAAGATAACATCTTTCCTTGTCTGGCTTTTTGGTTTTTTAATTTTTTTGGACTTTTTCAAATATTTGAAAATATTGAAAAAAGAATAAAATTGCTTTACAGTTACAGACTAGTAGGAAATGAGTGTCAAATAGGAAAACAAACTAGTTCCAAGAAGTGGAACATACCTATGCTCGATGCAAGGATACATGTGTAGGATAGTGACATTTGGGGGGAAGTACCCTCCCAGTAAAAATAGGGAATCAAGCTGCAAAGGATATACAAAATGGCTCCGCATGGCTAGACATGAGACAAGCTTGGGATAATTGGCTGATACTCAAAGTCAGGGAAGATGGCATAAGGCTGAGTAAGGTAGGAAAAGCTCATGACAATGCAATTACAACTTGACATAAGGGATTCCAAGGGAAATAGGCCAGCAAAAGATCAAGAGGAGTATGAGGCTCTTGCGAAATGTCATGGAAATACTATACAATGGACTCCCAAACCCTAAAGGACAAAAATTGTCGGCATGGGCACCAAATGCAAATAAGGGGCTAACTGGGGTACCGATGTAAGGTCAAGCTCTACCATTCAAATCATGCCGCTTCTAAAACAACAAGAAGGTTCCGTGACAAGATAGAATGGGTTCGTACCTACGGTTATAATGAAACGGTCATACGGTCATGGAATATGCGAACGGATGTAAAATCCTAACCTATATGCCAGTTTAGACATGATATGTATGATAGGAACAAATGCGTCGAAACATTGGAGAGAGTGTACAAAAATGGACCCTACATGACAACCATATTAGTCCAAAACAACCTGAAATAGTCAATATAGAATCCAACTATAGGATATAGGGAGGAATGATCATGAAAACTGCACCCAAAGGAAACAATGCGGTGAACAATGGGACATAAAAAGGAAAGTAAGGTGTATACCCAATGTTCATGCATCCACTACCACCCCTGTGAGGGTGACCACTGGTGTAAAGATCGAGAGAAGGGATTCAACATCCTCCACAAATGGAGTAGAGGGCGGAGTGTGACAACTCCCAAATCTATGAGCACGGTAAGGGATTGTGATGCCCCCAAGTCTGACACTAGGGTCTGTACTAGGACCAAGTATGGGTGATAGGATACCAGGCATGATGAAAATAAAAGGACCCGAACTCATGAGAGCATAAATATACTCAAGTAACCATGATCCCAAAGGCCAACTAGCGCACAAAGAGCACACTCCTAAGAAAATATACAGCCAAAATACAAGCAAACCAAGGGGAAGATATGTGATCTCCTAAATGAAGTAGGTATGTCTCGCCTAGGAGAGTCTCGAAACTCCCATACACTACAAGTGGAGGTACATAACCAATTATAGTGACCCTGAGCTTCAACGCATAAAGAGACTATGATGTCCGACCTCTACCTAGTCGGGACACCTACAGAATAACCTCTACAAGTACCCCCTCGATAACCTAGGTAAGGAAACTAAGGTTACCTCAATATAATCAATGCTCATGAGGACAGTCCCAGGTAGGATTGACCGTATGGGTAGGGTAGCAAAGCCTGAAACTCTCGAAAGAGCCCCCAGATACGAATACAATCCTGGAAATATCTCCAGTGCTACTTAGTTATGACTAGGGGTCATCCCAATCAATAACCACTCACACTACCTCATGCTTAACTCCCTTGTAAGAGGAGGATCCTAAGAAACACTAATTATACCAAGGAATTTCACACTCTCACTTGGACAGACACATACATGTTTTGTTTAGTGGTCTTGGAGAATTTACTCACAATGAACTATTCCAAGACCCTAAAACCTAGTCTTGTTGGTGTACCCTATCAAAGAAAAGAGTGTAATTCATTTTATTATGCATTGATTTTAATTGGCTGTAATTACTCAAAGGGAAATGATCGTGCAACTAATGAAGTTATGACTTAGCATTGAACTAAATATGCACACCATAACAAACAATGCTAAGTGCAATCTTTGTCAAATGAAAAATAGGGTTTGCCACTACATGAGATGCATAAATATATATTCCTTTCCAAATTCCAATGCAATCCTTTCTATATGAAATCCTAAATACAACTCTCATCCAAGCAATCCAATGCAAGTACCTCCTCAAATCCATATCTAAGATGCAACTAAAAGTGCAACTAATTTCTATTTTTCAATATAAAAGTATGAAAAATGCAATAAAAGTCATCTAAAACTCTCATTCTCCGTAGCAAGTACAAAACACAAGCCCAACAAAACACCGAGACAAAAAAGAATAATGCACTAATGGAAAAAAAAAAGGATAAATGACTAAAACTAATTTCAAAGAAAAATCAATGAAAAAGCGGTCTCTGGTCATAAAAGAAGCATCCAACAGACAACATCAGACCCAAGGAAGACCCAACCACACTCACAACCCACCCAACAACTTCCCACAACATCAAACTCACCAAAAGGGAGGATGTACGCTACTGTTTAAAGAACAGCTGCATATATACGTAACTTTTGGCCAAAAAGCTGCATGTATACGTGGATTTTGGCCAAAACCCTACGTATATAGAGAAGATAGTGGTAAAAATGAGGCAAAGGGTCAAACCAATAAAGGGGAGTGTCAATGGATGAACATACTATAAAATGCAACATAGAAACAAGGAGAAACAAAGAGCAAGTCAATAATATCAAGCACATTGTGCCCCCAAACCCCAAAGAAAAACAAGGAACGTCCCTAATGGAGTCGCCAATTCTGTTATGGAGAGAAATTCCTATGGCTTGGGGTACCACAACAGACAACTTAACTCCAGAAATCAACCCTTTCCTATATGCAAGAGAAATCAAACAACTAACACTAAAGGATCTCGATTCGTACCTTATTCCAGACGGTTAATGTAGATCCCCGTTGAGCTTTACAACTCCAGCTTGAATTGATAAATTGCTTCCTCCACATTAAATAAACAAGACAAGCATGCTATATATAATTGTGTTAGCTCTACTCTAGCATATATAATCAATAACATATAAGCATTTGAAATCATCCATGGATAAAATATTCATTCAAACACACATTATTGGATAGGAAAAGATATTTCTATTAATATAAAATCAGAGATTACAATGAATACAACCTCTATCGGCAAGTCTGCAAATCGGAGAAATCGAGTCCACCACATCGGCCTCCACCACTTCAATCCTCCATCTTTCAATAGCAAGCTCACAAAAAAAAGGCAAGATTGGGAAGAACACAAAAGTGCTCCAAGGGACAAAGGGGATGTAGACTCAAGCACAAGTTCCGGCAACAATGAACTATAGTTTTCTTGCTCTCAATTCCTCATATGCCTTTAATGTATCCAAATGGTTCCTTATATAGCTCTTCAATGGGGTAATGAAAGGTCAAATCCAAGTGATCTCAAGGCATATGGAAGGCCAGGAGACCAGTGAGTCGGATCCACATCAAGGAAAAATCCAAAATAATTTGGCCTTTTGGACACATCCTGATGTACGCCATTTTAGAGGTCAAACCCACGTCTATATGCGATAAAGGGTTTAAAAGTCGCGTATGGCAATTTAAGCATGTTTTTAGGGATGATCTAGGAAACATCAAAGGAACAAAAATGGTCCATGGGGTCTAAGGAGTCTGCATAGGGACATGGAAGGCCATAAAAGTGTGATTCACCATGTGTGGTAAAATCAGCTATAACACCCACTTCAAAGTGTTCAGTAAATATATTCCAAATGGGACAGATCCGAAGTACTTTCAATATTACTCTATGGTACAACCCTATCATTCTCTGCAATCATAGACACATTACATTATATATGTCCTTAAACTATGAATTCTAAGGTTCGAATCCAAGAAAAACATTTTATAATCTAGCAGATGTTCAACAACCAGAAATTTTAAAAATTACATATTGCTCAATGAAAAACAGGTTTAAATGGGGTAGATCAATATGGGGTAGTAGTCAACATGGCTCAGTCACCAAGTGTGAAAACCACAACAGCTATACTCAGCCCCAAATATAGTAGCAATCAATATGAATTAGTCACCTAGTGTGAAAACCCCAGCAGTGATACTCAGCCCCAAAATTGGTACAACTGTAGCAAGGAAAGATAAATTTAGAAAACATAACTTTCATCTAAGTTTAAATTTAACACTTCGATGGTCACTGTGTCAAAGTTGGTCCTTGAGATACACTTCATCAAATGCAATGTACAGAACATAAACAATAATATAGTACAAAAAACAAACTAATGACTGGAAACTAATAAATAACAATGTTGGTTCATATTTGGTTTGAATTAGCCTTATACTCAGATACTTTTAGGATCAAATCTTGTCACTAAAAGGAAAAGATCAACAATTAAATAGTTGGCATACATTGAGAGAGAAAAGGTTAGGAATAAGGTTAGGCACATACAATAGCAGTCAATATGGCTCAGTCGCCAAGTGTGAAAACCCCAACAGTGATACCCAACCCCAAACACAACTAGTTCAAGAAGAATAAAACAAGTCACAGTTGAGATATTAGCAACCCAACAAGGTCAAGTCAGAGTCCTAACAACCCACAAGAATCATGGCTCTGTACAAACACCTCATAGAGGTCACAACTCAAGTTCAATGAGCACACACAATAGTCACAACCCAACACAGGTGGCATCCAAGAGTCATAGCTGAATTCTAAACAACCCCAAGTCCCAAGGGTCACGACTCTCTCTAAGAAACAGTAGAAGGGTTGCATCCTAAGTCTGGGCAAGCAACAGTGATCACGACCCAATCTAAGAAGTCACAAAAAAGTCACGATGTGTCCAAGAGGGCTCAAAAAGTCATCAATAGTCACGACCTGTTAGAGAAAGCATCAACATTCTATGGTTCAGTTAACATAAGGTCAAACAGTCACGGCCTACCCAAGAAGGGTTTTACCTAGTCATGACCCAGCTCAAGAAGGGTTCCACACAGTCATGGCCCAACTAGCAACTCAATCACAGTTCAAATCTAAGGGGCTTAGATCAATCATGTCCCAACCCTTAACATAAAGGTGTCTAGTAGTCATGGCCTCGCCAATAAGGGCTTCTATCAAAATTAGCATCCTACAAAATATTATGCCCATCTCAAGGAAGATCAACACACGTCAAAGAAACCCTTAACAAGCTGAGAAGATCGACACAAATTATTCATAACAACAACAACTTGAACAGGAAGACGAAAACACTAGAAGGCTGAGAGGAGAGGTGGTGGCAGCTCATAGATAGAAACAAAACGCTAGATGTCAATCTATTAGCAGCAGTAAACCCTAGACAGGTGAAATATCATATCTTCAAATTTCTCTTGTGAACACACTCTCTAAAATGAAATTCAAGACTTGAAGTTATAATCTTAACAAGCCTTCTAGAAAGGTTAATCCACAAACCCCTATCTTTTAGGGTTGTTACCAAATATAACATAAAATAATGTTAAGTTGACTTAGGATAGGGTACTAACAATCAAGTGGTCATATAAAATAAAATAAAATAAGGTTAAGTCATCATACCAAAGGTTCTCATGGTACCACATACAACAAGGGTGCTAGGACCAAAAGGACCATAAGTATACTAAGCATCAAAACAAGGTGGTAAGGAAACCACCATACCCATAAGACCAAGGTGTACAATAAAGGTGGGGAAACAACCCCTTTTAACCATAGGACTGACAAGACCAAGGACATTAATCTTTTCTCTCTCAAGGTATATTGTCATGTGTGTTCCATACAATTTTATCATCACTGTATAAGGAGAATTTAGGACAACATGTATCATGACTTCTTAAATACACATTATAGGAGGTCTATATAGTGAAAGGATGTTTTTTGATATATTTCTATCTCATAACTTATGGCCATGAGCTTGTACCTGTGCACTATCTTTAACATGTATTGACACTTGCTTGTCTACATCCCTATTTGGATTCAGAATACGAAAAGAAAGCTTCTGGTGTAGTTTATCTAGAGTGGGATGTAGGAAAATAATGTCATTCTCTTACTAAGGTGAGAAAAGAAATCAAAACCAAATATGTTTTGAGGATGGAGACTCAAAAAATTCAGATATACCAGCAGCCCAGAGCATTTGGAAACCTTGCACAGGTACAACTTCCTTGGTCGAGAACTTGTTGATAGCGTTCCCAAGTTATGAGATAAAAATATATCGAAAAACACACTTCAAACTATACATACCTCCTATAATGTGTATTTGCTTCAAACTGGGATAAATAACTTCAACAATGTTTACCAATTTCACAAACCTCAAGAGAAAGATCCATCATATATATAATGAAAGTACTGCATATTTAAAAGCCATTCACCACAATAATATTTGGCAAAATAAGGTCTGATATAATTTATCTCACAGCTGGAATCTTCACAAAAATGATAACTGTTTATAGAGAATACGTAGATCACTAGTTGGTGAAAGAGTGAACACTTGGTATTGGCTGGTAACTATAGTATGGGGAGGAAAACATCGTTTCACTGTACAAACATCCTATAATGTGTATTTTCTTTAGACTATTTGTCTGAAATAAAGAACTTCAACAATTCTTACCAATTATCAAGAGTAATATCCTCCATATATATACTGAAAGTATTGTAGATTTAAAATACATTCACCACAATAATATTTGGCAAAATAAAGCCTGATATAACTTATTTCAGTGCTAGAATCTTTACAAAAATGATAACCACTTACAGAGAAAACATGGATCACTGGTTGGTGAAAGAGTGAGCATTGGGTATTGGTTCATAACTATAGTATGGCAAGGAAAAACACCCATTCACTATACAGGCCTCATATAATGTGTATTTGCTTCAAACTGGGGTAAAGAACTTCAACAATGTTTACCAATTTCACAAACCTCAAGATAAAGATCCACCATATATATAATAAAAGTATTGCATATTTAAAAGATATTCACCACAATAATATTTGGAAAAATAAGGTCTGATATAATTTATCTCAGAGTTGGAATCTTCACAAAAATGATAACCAGTTACAAAAAATAAGTGAGTCACTAGTTGGTGAAAGAGTGAACACTTGGTATTGGTTGGTAACTATAGTATGGCAAGGAAAGACATCCTTTCACTATACATACCTCCTATAATGTGTAATTGCATCATACTGTTTGTCTGGGATAAAGAACTTCAACAATGCCTACCAATTTCAAAAACCTCAAGAGCAAGATGCGTTCGTCCAGTATTCAGCTATTTTCTGCGGAAGAAATTTAATGTGGAAGAAATTTAAAAAAAAAGAGGATTCTGGAAGAACCTTTTCCAATAAAGTGGGTTGAGTGGGTGGATTGAGATTAAAAAGAAGAAAGAAAAAACTATATTGTAGAACCTTTCCAATGGGGTGGATTGATTTAAAAAAGAAAGAAAGAAAAAAAGATCAGGATCAAGGATTATTTTTTATAAAGGAAGAAATGAAATATCCATTAATTCTACAAATGCAATATGCACATGTTGCATGTAATTTCCATACCATCTCTGAATAAAAAATAGTGTTTTTTTCTGAATAAAATATAAATTACAAATATACAATCGCTAAGGCACACATATCATACCTTGCTTCAAATGTGTTCTAAGCAGTAAATATGAAAAATGTGATGAGATCAGGTTTGTAAGTTATCCTCTCTACCCTGAAAAATTTTGTACTAGGTAGGTTGATATGAATGCCAAGATTAAAGAAAGTACTAGGCGACTTGTATAGATGACTGGAAAAATCCTATAGTGGGAAAATCTTAAAAGAAAAGACATTGCAAGACAAGGTAATAGAGAATGAACTATGCCAGCCTTTACTAGTAGTAGTTATGAATTCCATTCTTTGAAAATGAAGTATATGTACAGTATGTTGAGAGTTTGTCTGAAGGATTGTTTAAAAATTGTTGTCATTTCAATGCAATGTAGACATGTTTGAGTAAGACAAGACTACTTTATAAGAAAATTTGATCCAAATTTAGAAATCCAATTCAAAAACTAAATGAAGTCATAGGAGGTTTCTAGGTGGTGAAGGCGTCCACCAAGGTTCAAGTTTCCCCACTTGCAAATTAAACAAATAGCTCTACAAGAATTAAATTATCTGAAAATAATTTTGAAAAAACTCTTAAATAAATTCCAATCTTTCTTTTCGTTAATCACTCCAATCTTTCTTTTGATTAATCAATTCTAACTTTGTATAAGGCCTAAATATTGAGAATTATACCTTGTTAGATAAATACATTCAAAGCTGGATTTGTCATTCCCAAGGGAATTGCTTTCAGCATTGGATTTGCTGATACTATCAACATTTCTGAAGACAAATTACAGTCAAGCTAGTAGATGTGAGATTTTATCTTCAAAACTAGTTGCAAGTTCTAAGTCTATTTTGTTGGTTGTTTAAACAATGGTTGACTCTATCTAGCTTATATTTTCTCAGGTGTCTACCACAATGTTTTTTTCCTGATATTTCTAACTTCCATTCTGAAAAATAGTGCTAATAAGAAAATCCAGTTTGCAACATTCAAATCCTAAAGCTTCTTTCAGCTAAGAAGTTGTTTGATGTTTCAAGCAAATTCACCCCAAACTTATGCCAAGACCCAATACATTTCACTGGAACTGGCAAAAACACAAATAAAAGCATGTCTCGGTTTCAGAAAAAAATCACCCCAAACTTATACCAATACCCAATCCAAATCTCTTTTACTAGCACTGGCATAAACACAATACAAGCATGTATTTAGAGAGATTCAAACAATGGTGAGTGTGATATCAACTTTCACTCATCCACAAGCCACCAATGACACCCACCAATGGTTTTGATTTCAATGTTATCTATTTTTTCTTGATTTTTGGGAGGAAAGAGAAAATAGTAATCTACGACACAACCCACCAATAACACCCAACAATGGTTTTGATTTCAATGTCATTAGTATTTGTCTTCTTTTTGGCAGGGAATAAACAACAGTAATTTATGACACAAACCACCAATGACACCCACCAATGGTTTTGATTTTGATTTCACCTATTTCTTTTGCATTTGGGGGGAAGAAACAATAGTAATCCATGACTACAAGAATGGAAAAACAAAGTAATCGTTCATATGCAATTTCAAATGAGAAATCTAAAAAACATAAGTGATATAAATAGCAATAAAATGTACCATTGAGCTGCAATAAATCAGACTAGACTCCACCCCACACCATGCCTCCCAAACGACCATTTCCCATGGGAAATGCATTCATCCAATATTCGGTCGGGCCAAAAAACTCCACTTTAAGTTCATTATGATCATTTCCTATCTCCTATCCCAAAAAATACCATGGGAGATACACCAAATACAAAAATGTTGAATTCATTGTTCACACAGCGACATTTAATGGCATTCAATGCCATAATCGATTAACAGATGGGGTGGGCCATGGAAAATTGTAATGGGCATTTAATATTGCAAACTTCACATGGATGGTGCCACCGTGCAAGCTTGCCAGGTGGACACTAATGACCTGGACTTGAACCTTTTGGATTCCAACACGATATATAGTCATATTGATGTTTTTATGAAAAAGTAAACCATCATTTTATTGTTCTACCAAAGATTTTAAATATTTAACAAAACGGCTTTGGCCAATTTTTACCCCTATTTGACGGGAAAAATGTTCACAAATGGGAAAATTCGTGCAAAATTCCAAGTCTCCGCCCATGGAAGGTTACGCTGGTTAAACCCATTGATTAATGAACAAGTCTCAAGTGTCGATGGTCGAGTTGATACTCTCAGGTATGATATGGTACGGTGCTCAGAGCAGGTACCAGTCCTTAGGGCAGGTTAGTAAGGCCAATACTGAGGCAGTTAAGACAGGATCTAGGAACAAAAAACTTGACAAATCTATATCGACGAGAATAATGAATAATCCCTTACCTAGGAAAACATCTGACCAAAAATTGCAGAAACCCTGATTTAAACATAGAGATTTAATATCTATACATAAAAAATAACCATAGAAGAAAGAGGGCTTGGGGAGATCACTCAAACCCAAGCTGAAAAAGTAGTGAGTTGAGAAAATATCACAAGCCCTCATAGAAAACTTGGAAAATCTATATTGACGAGAATAATGAATAAACCTGTACCCAAGAAAACACATGCCATGAATTGTATCAGAATTTTGATGGAAAAAATAATGGATGAATATGAAAACTCACTTGACAGTGGTATTAGATGAGAGGAAAATATCCCTTTGCAGGTAAAAAACTCTGGAACCTTGATTATCCCTGCGGAAAGAGTGATGTAAGGGGTGGAAACGATCAATAAGAAAGAAAATAATTTGTTTGTAGAAGAAATTTGCAATATTTAGAATGTATAGTATTAAACCACCCACATTGTACAATAGTCGCATGCATCACTGGCCAATGCACAATAGAATAGTCAGAAATTACAAAAAGAAATTACAGCACCTATTAACTTCAGTTCCAAATACATCCCTCGAAATTTGGCTTCACAGTAGGAAGCACATCAAGTCAAACATAACCGTATCAGTGAGATTCAGGAGTATCTCCTTTATCTTGAATTTCATAATTTATTTAGATCTACTTACCTTCCTTCCTTTCCAATTCCTTGTAGATTATGCTTTTAATCTTCTCGATAGGTACAACAGGGAGGAAGGATGCTACTCGGTACTCCACCTCATACAAATACTGAACCCCATAATTATACTTCTCAACACAATAAACACTGGGCAGAATAAGCACCTCTATAAGATGGGAAACAAAAGGAAACCCACAAATCTTGTACCAATCCAACATGCACCATTTCTTTGCAACAGGTTCATACTAGTTATACAAGTTCTTGGTAGAGGGTTGAAATTTGGAATACAAAGTCTTTTCCATTTCCTTGGTCTTTTCCACTACTACAACTTGTCCAACATCGGTTACGATGAACCTGGCAACTTCTGGTGCCCTTTTTTCCGCGCGATAAATTTCACAAGTCCATGATTTCAGAGTTTGGGGCACACAACTGTCAAGTTGATCGATCACATTACCCAACTTTTTTTCTGTGAATTGTAGAATCTCGAATGGATTTCCCTCGACCTTCTGGCAGACGGGCATGACAAAAATATTAACAACTCCCTCCATGGCATAAACCCCTTGTTTTAAAGGCCTCGATTTCTCTCTAGCATACCCATAGACTCTAGAAAGACGAGCCGTGGACTTTTTAGCGGCATCTTGGAAAAATACAAGGTATCTGAGCCTTTCTTCCCTTTCATTATGGAGATTCGACTGAAAGAAAGAAAAGAATGCGTGAACAAATACGAAAAGGTCTGCATTTGTAACTTAGGAGCTAAATATAAACACAATCGAAACTTATTTTCACGTCCGCCTTGAGTGGTCCTCATTTTTATATTTTTATTAGGTGCTTATGTAAACAAATCATTCACTCGTCATTGACATCGTTATTGTTTTTTAAATTCCTACTTCCCTTAAATATATGGGTTATTTTTTCTTTTCCCTTTGTTTTCCATGGAAACCCACACTCGGCCATAAAGTGAGAAACTCTTCAAAAATTCATGTGACTACGGTGACAGTTTTACCTATTGTTGGAGAGATAGTTCTTACATCCAACATTTAGGATGGCCTTATCACATGGTTTACTGGTCTGGCATATGACTACAGTGCTAGCTGAGTGGTTTCTCAGATTCCTTGATTCGAGGAAGAATTTTTTTTTAGCAAATAAGGTATAGAAATGCACGAGGGAATGCACCCTAGAAACATAAGCACAAGAAGAATGCACCCTAGAAATAAGGTATTCAAATCATGAGAACAAGAAGAATGCACCCTAGAAACATGTTCCAACACTTCAAGTAAAACATGTGTGAATGCATCAAAATATGTGCTATAAGAGAGGTTGGTCCATGGAAAACCAAATGTTATTTTGCAATCATCATCTTCCAAGTGTGATACCACTCCAAAGAGATAGCTTGGTATAGTATTAATCCTCCATGTGGTCAAATAGAGTTCAACCAAGGATGGATACACCCAAATAACCCTAATTAAGTGTGCACAAGGCTACTTCTCCATAAAGGGATGCTAAACATAATGTGGTTTGAAGGAATATGTATGAAATGTACTCATATATGTTAAGTCATTTTAGCTAGGAGACTTCAAACCCACATAAGTATATCAATAATATTGTTGGAACCATTCAGGGTGATCTTAACTGAGTAATGCCAAACATATCAAAGTACAAACCATAGGCATTCATGTCATCAAGGCATAATTATCAACACTTTAAAACATAGGGAGACCCTAAGTTGATGGCTTCCCACTCAATAAAATCCACAAAGTGTTAAATATTTGCATCAATGCTAAGCAAACAATATTCCAAGCATGCCAACATTGTTAAAAAGGAGAGAGCTCATCAAGATGTTAGCTATTAACAACATGTTATGGAATCCATCAAAATTCCATGAAGAGACCTCATCCAATTGCTACTATCAACAACTCATTATCAAATTAATCAAAGAAGAGCAACATCTCTAAGCCAAAGTTCAAATGTACCCAAGTCCATACATTAAATCATCATGCAAGCTTGATTTGTCACAAGTGTAACCCTCTTACAATATCAAGGATAATAAAAATGATTACTCACTTCATATTCCCATAATTTGAAACTATTTATTATTTACTAAAACCTAAACTTACAATATAATGACATTAAAATTGTACTTTATATATATATATATATTTGGGTTAATTATTTTATTAAAAATGTACAAAGATAAAAGAGCAATGTTCGTTAACAATTTCAATTTCCTTTTTTTAAGGTTAATTATTCTATTAAGATGTACAAAAGATAAGAGAGCAATGTACCTTAACAATTTAATATTTTATTCACTATGTTTAATTCATGTGTAAACAATTAATATACTATTCCCACTAATGGTCTCAAAACAAAGAATAGTCTTATATCTAATATATATATCATAAAAGAAGAAGCAATGGAAAACTATGAGAAGTCAAGACAACACCTAGTTTTTCATCATCAAAATCTAAGTCCACGTTGATAAATGTTGGAGTGGGAGTGGATTATTGAAACTTCTTTATGGATAGGTACTTGTTTCCTTTTAGTTGACTAATAACTTACATGTCCTAGATGAGTTTGACCAAGACTTCATTTTTTCCCCGTAAAAAAAAATATTTATATTGATATTTGAGAAATTGAAGTAAAATATGTCTTTACCATTCATAAATACTTTGATATATAAATAATTTAAAGTAACACATTTTTTTCTCCTTTTTTTTCTATGATTTTATAGTCCTTAAAGTATTATATCTTTTACTTCTATCTTATACAAAAACATATAATCTTATTTAGTTCTTCATCAAATAAAAACCTACTTATCGTCATCGAATTTATTATGAAGTGGTTTTAATTACCAAGTGTTAAAATATTAAACATGAGTAAAAAAAAAATATGAAATGATTTTGAGCCTTATAAATTTGATTGATAATGGGGATCGATCCTACAATTTTAATGTTGTAATGATGCTTGGCGCACCCAATGAGTGCTATGTGAAGCAAGAGAGCGCACACTCCTAATTTAGTCTCAGAGCTGCACACCTTTAGTTAACTGAACATAAATTTAAGTCTTAGTTACAATAGTAGTTGTAGCCTCATTTAAGAAAGCAGAGCACTAGTTAAACGGTTGTCCTACTTTCAGGTAAGGTGATTAGTCTTTGAAAGGTATGCATGTTAGGTTTGAACAGCACTTAGGAATCAACTACAGTGGAAGTTAAGGGACTAATCAAATGAGTTCTCACGAACAGTTGCCACTTGATCTTTCATGTGGTTCAAGACTAAAACACATAAATCATAGCAGTCTACATTTATGAGTTTGTGAGAGTGATTTTGAGTAAAATATATTTGGTGATTTATTTTTCTGAATGGTGAACAATCGCTTTAATAAGATGGGCACATTATTTGCTATATTTCATAGCATATAGTGTGAGTAGAATTAATTCTTCTCCAACTATGGACCTGTTAACACAAATTTTTCCCCAATGTGTATTTGCTAATGAGGTGTTCATTTAGATTGATGAGATTTAAGATTTTCTCAGTGTGTATATGTCCAGACTTTGCTAATGAGGTACCATCTCTTACAAGGAGGTTGCTCTTGAATGTTTTGATGAAGTTGATTCAAATACATGGTCTATATGCGTAGTAAATACAACAGTAATGAGACAATAACAGACCTCTAACATAAAACATGAAGAGACATTATAGCAAATATAATGGTACCACTATTATGCAAGCCTAGCATGACATACAAGAATTGATGTATAGATTTTATTGGTTCGTCTTCAGTACATGAGGCACTGGCATAACGATGACAGCAAGGACATAATGAGTGGTAACATCATCTTAATTGACAGTTCATGTTGTTGGCTTGTTTATCAAATCAAGGAAAATTCAGGATGATTTCAATCACCATTTCTGGAATGCTTGGTGGAGACATCGGTGAAGCAATGTTATGAATGATTTGATGATAATTGTGGTCCTTGAAGAAATAGATAGGTAGTTCAAATCCATGGGGACCGCTTTTTAGAATCAAACCCTACTTGGGATAGAGAGTGTGTCGAATTATCAAGATGGTTTGGCCAGTGCTTTGAAAAGGCAATATGAAGGATGGAAAATCTATTATAATTCAGGGAGTACATTTAGATCCTAGTATTTTGGCTTACATAAATTCATCTTCTTTGGAGGACACTTCACTTGATCATGACATAGAGGCAAAGGAAGAAAAGACTTCAACAGATGCCCTGGTCACTAAAGCTTCAGATGCTCTAGAGAATCTAAGGTTGCAACCATAGTGGCCACAGGATGTTGCAACACAAATACACCTAAAGTTTCAATGTAACAATGATGAGCAACAAACCCTTTGATGTTAAGGAATGTCAGGTGATTCCTACTGTCATGAAGACGACTGATTTTAATCAGAAAGGTCTTATAGAGCTATGTTGCATGGGATCTCCCCCCACCCCCTCACTCCCACTTCTAAATCTCGATTCCTTTGGAAGCAAGCTCCTAGTTTTGGGAGCATGCTCCCAAGGCACTCCATTCCTTTCCTATACTAAAAGCTCCTATACTAGGTTTATCGTTTGATGACAATGTTATGGTACCTCCCTTCTTTGCCAAACTCCTACAAAGGTTTTTATGGTTGATCAATTGATGATAATCTTATAAGTTGTAATTACTAGATGATTGATGTTACATGGTTTAATCCATGCAATCTATAGCTAATTCAACATCCTACATGTTTTTTAGATCTAAATCCATCAAAATATATTAAATATATACTATACAAAAAAGCTCCCAAAATGGGAGCTTCTGAAAATTTCATTTTTTGCTCCCCTCCCGCTCCCCACTCCCCACTCCCAACATCATAGTTCTAGAGGAATGGGTGTCTAGTAGATCCGTTGACAGTAAATGTCCAACCAATGATAAGAAAGAGTTTAATAAGAAATTTGAAGACACCTTGAGATTACTTTTGCTCATTTGAATCATAAAGAAAGATAGTAGTAAATATCTCTGACGTAAGTTTTCCTCAAAGATTGGTCTGGTTACACAATCTTTTACAATGCACTCAATGGGGTAGGCTCAATCAAATATAGGGTGCGATTCCTGTAGTAGATGTCTAATAAGTAATATGCAGGGCTTGGTTGCTCTAGTGGATCTCTGTCACTTCACGGTATAGTTCTTGTAGTAGATTTTTCCCTAGGTTGAATCATACACTTGCAAAAGGGGCACCTTATAGTTGGTGGTTGTATGTCAGCAAGTCACATCCAAATCCCCTTCAAATATGGGAGCTTGATCAATGAAAATAGTGTATTTTTAACATGTGCATGCTAATGTGATAAAATTAGAGAAAGATAGTGATTAAGGCTAGGTAATGTTGGCACTTACACAACAGTTAGGGAGCACAGTCATGGGGTAAATATGATCTTTGTTATAGTCAACATGCAAGGCGCCTTTACATGCCATGATTACAATAATTTATGTGCCACTATGATAAATCAACATCCAAAAGTTCTATCACATGAATCGTGATCATTGACATTGAAATTGATATATCTAATGTTATGTTGTACGTTTTCTGAACACAATTCCTAGCTCTAAACCTAGTGCAATTCCTAGTGCGGTTCCTTTTGAAATTTATGGCATTATTCTAGGTGCTATACCTGAATCTATACCTGGCACTATGATGGATGTTTTCTAAGCACAATTCCTGGCTCTATACTTGGTGCTATGTTGGATGTTTTTCTTGCTGAAATTCATGGCAGAATTCCTATCGCTAACCCTGGATTAATATATGGTGCTATGTTATTCAAGACGTTTTTTTGGAGGCTATTCTTGGCATTATATGGGATGTTTTTTTCGACGCTAATTGGGACATTAAATTGGATGCTAATTGGGATGATAATTGTGATGCTAATTGGGATGCTAATTGGGACGTTAATTGGGATGCTAATTAGCATCCAAAATAGCATCAAATTTTAAAAATCAACGCTAATTGGGATGCTAATTGGGACGCTAATTGGGATGCTAATTGGGACGCTATTTGGGATGCTAATTGGGACACTAATTGGGATGCTAATTAGCATCCAAAATAGCGCCAACTTTTAAAAATGGACAGAAATAACGCCATTAAAAGCGCCATCCCATGGAAAAGCATCCACTTTGTCCAAAAAATGATGAAAAATACACTAAAAGTGATAGTGGACACTAAAAAGGAAGCTAAAAGAGACGCTAATCACAGGTTTTTGTCATAGTGCTAATTCATTTTCTTATTCCACACAGGGGAAAGAAAATTCTAGCATTATCATTTTGATTCAACCATTCATCATTGAACACAATCAAACACTATTAAGCAATGAATATAACTTTTGATTTTTTTTAAAACATTAATAGGATTAAGAAAATACACCATAATCATTGAAGAGACAAATTAGAATGTATAAGGAAGCTTCAAACCACGCATACACCAATCATCATGCTCATCACCAAGATAACCACAACTAATTCATGTTTCCTTTATCCTTGTTACCATTTCACAGATATTACAAGACTTGTGCAAGGGCCATTAAACATATGCAACCAATGCTACAATTGAGTCATCAAAACAGTTAGATACATACTATGATGTACTCAACACAAACCTAGAAACCAGAAATTCATGCATGAACTTGTTTATTCATCATAGACATAAAGATGATAACCCGTATACAACTATAACTTCTTTCGAGCAATGAATAGCCATATTCAATGAAAAATTCAAGCTCTTATTTTATCTCACTCAACAATGAATAAACATCCAATCACGACATGAAGATTTAGCACATTTCAACATAGGATTACTCATATTTTTGAATTGAAATGGTCTAAACAAATATTTACATCGGAGCAACATTCCACCCAACTATAGGTATCTGTCTGTCCGGTATTCTTTCAGGACTTAGAGACTACCCCTTAGCAAGGATATGTTATCCATTAAGGAGTCACTCAGTGTCATTCATAGAAAGGGATAACATACAATCTAAGCATGATATAATAGGGTCTATCAACCCAACAATGATGTAAATACAATAACTGTCAAGTGAGTGTACTAGGTACCCACTCCTCCTCCATGCACAATTGAGGAAGGTTCCCTTCTTTGCTTTCTCAGTCCCTCAGGTATTTTCCTTACCTCAATACTATCCTGGGAAGGTATTGAAGGTCAATAATGCTAAACCAGTAGAGATTTGTGCTTTAATGGCCTTCACAATCCACCAATAATTTATAGTGCCTCACTCATAGGGTTGTGGTGGAACTCATCCAGAGATCTATACTCTCGTTTCCAATGGAATAGAACTAATAAATGAAGGAATCAATTAATCCATCCCATGAATCCCCCTCCACAGGGACAAGATGGATGGAACACATTCCCATGGGGAGAATTTACCTCCATGTTAATAAATATCGCCCACACCCTACTCTGTCTATTTTTGAATTCAAACCATCCTTCATTAAATCTAAGACCTAATTTATTTGCTACCATGTTACAATGGAGTTAATAGGTAGCAAGAATGCAGTCATGGTTCTCATGGTGACATTTTCTAGAAAAAGGTCAAATTCCATAACCGTGTCACATCTCCCTAGTGGGTAACTTATCCCCCATCGTTCATGTTTCCTCCCACCACCCCCCCACCCCCCAACAACGAACCTCAGACATTTTTATTAGCATTATCATTATTTACATGTCTTTACATCTTCCATGGCTTACTAGCACATCGTGAAACTACACAATTTACTTTCCTTCATAAATAGGTCATTCATTAACGGGGCCTTGGCCTTGGCTCCATGTCAGGAATTCTTATGTCTCATATACAATATCTACCTAACAAGCCAATACATACAATAAGGGTCCGAAATGGAACACAACAATCCACCCCCCTTAAAATAACACCATCCTCGGTGCTGCAATACATATGGATAGCTTTACACTATTTATAGATGTCCAGAATTCACAAAAATGTGGCATCTTCTTTCCTACATTGCATATTTTCAATTTGGATTTTCATGATCTGGTCCATTTGCTAGAGAAGTTCTTACATGCTGCTTGTATTGTATTTAGAAATTTAGAAAATGAACGAAAGTTACATCAGTAAATCCATAACGAAGGACCTTGACAATTTAATTTTCATATTGGCTTGAGAGGACATCAACCAAGCGTCAATAGTCAGCTGTTTTTCCTGCATTGTTCCATTTGTGGTTTCTTAAGCAGAATCAAAGTCAATCATGTCAAGATTTGTGGGGAGACTCTACCGTTCATGTCCACTCGATCCAATAGATGGGTTCTCTGAAGTGGTTCGAGAAGCTCAGAGGTCTCATAGTGAATGGTGAATCACGATGGCTTTTGTAGTGTTTGCGTGAGTCATTAATATGATTCTCATTTATCACAGGTTCTTAAGTTCGGGTGGGAATGTTATTATTTCGGTCACTTTGTGCGGCCACCTATTTCTTTATAAAACCTTTTTTTCCTTAGTGGAATAACAAGATTGGCACTATCATTATGGGCACTACACGAAACATATATTTTTTTTTCTCTCCTAATTTTGATAGCTAAATGACAAGCTTGACGCTTTCGTACAAATAGAGAATCGGAAGTCAGAACCCAGACTTTTTCCAACATGCTCTCCCGACCTCCCAATCTTGATACTTCGTACGTGGGGAGTAGGAAGTTGGGGCCGTCAACTTTTTCCCTCCTCCACGCCTCCATTGCTAATTCACTACCACCCGCCCGCCTAATCATTGCATTCTATACTGATGCCTGACTTCGCAGTTTCCATTGTTTCAACTCTTTCTTGTCCCATACATAGTTGTTTTTCCAACTTTTCCACGACTTCTCTATTGCAATTTTGCTGATAGAAACTTTGTAGATTTCTCACGATTTGGAATCTAGTTCCTTAGCTTCTTCAACATGCGTTCGATGAAATTCGAGCATTATCATTCCAATTCAAATGCTCATTGTTAAACACTACAAAACACGATTAAGGAATGAATATAACTTTCAATAATTTTTTTAATCAACAATTGGCTTAAAAAAATACACCACGATCGTTGAACAAACACATCATAACGTATAAGGAATCTACAAGCCAAGAATACATCGATTAGCTTTTTCATCACAAGAATAACCACGGGTAATTCATGTTTCCTTGAGCCTTGCTACCACTTCATAGAGCTTATAAGACGTGTGAGGGCCACTAAGCATAGAAAGCTAAAATTGAGTCACAAACAAAATCCCATACATAATATTATGTACTCATAAAAAACCTAACAACAACCAATTAACGCATGAACTAGTTTATTCATCATAGGCATAAAGATGATAACCCATGTTCAAATATAACGTCTTTAAAGAAATTAGCAAGAATAATTAATGAACAATTCAAACTCTTATTTTATCTCATTCAACAATGAATAAACATACAATCACCACATGACAATTTAGGAGATTGGCACATAGGAATACTCATATTTTTTAATTGAGACGGTTGAGGAAACTAGATATGTGGGAGCAATGTTCCACCCAACAAGAGGTATCTCCTTGGCCTATATTCTTTTAGCACTTAGAGAGCACCTTTAGATAGGATATGTTATCCACCAAGGAGTCACTCAAGCTCATTCATATAAACGGATAACCTATAATATTAGCTAGGATATAATTGGGTCTAACAACCTAAAAGACATGTAAATACAATAATTGTCTAGCCAGTGTGCTCAACCATGAAACTATAGCATCTCAAGGCCTTCAGTCAGCCTCGAAACCCACTTCTCCTCCATGCAAAGTTGAGGAAGGTTTCCTTCTTTTCTTTCTCAATCCCTCTAGTGTTCTACTTCCGTTACTAGTGTCCTTGGAAGGTGTAGAAGGTAAAGAATACAAAACTAATAGATATTTTCTCCTTCATGACCTTCACAATCCACCAGTGATTCATAGTGTCTCATGCACAAGGTTATGGTTGAATTCACATAAATCTCTCTACTCTCCTTGCAAATGGAATGGAATCAATTAATGAAGGAATGAATGAATCCATCCCATGAATCCCCCTCACTAGGGTCAAGAGGGATGGAAAACATTCCATGATGGGGTGACTTTACGTCCATTTTAGGAAAGATCGTCGATATACTTCTTTATCGATTTCTAATTTGGCCCATTCTTCATTAAATGCAATAGATAATTTCTCAGCTAACCTCTTACAATGGATTCAATGGGTACCAAATATTTAGTCATTGTTCTGATGGTGACATTTAACAGTAAAGGTTCAAATTGTATAACCCTCTCACATCTCCCTAGTAGGTAACATAGGCCGCATCATTCATGTTTCACCCTCCCCACCATAACCATCCTTGGAAATTTTTGTAAGCATTATAAATATTTACATGTGTTTACATCTCCCATGACTTACTAGTATATGCTGTATCTACATAATTTACTTGCATTAACAATAGGTCATTCATTATTGGGGTCTTGACATTTTCTCCACATTAGAAATTCATACAGTGCATATGAAGTATTTACATGATAAAACAATACATACAAAATGGGTTCAAAATGGGACATTACATACCCCTCTCCCTTAAAATAACACCATCCCTAATGCTACAATACTTATGGATATCTTTACACTCTTTACATATGTCTAAAATTCACAAAAATGTGGAAACTTCTTTCCTGCATTGCATCTTTTTACTTTGGATTTTCATGATCTGGTTCATCTACTAGACAACTTTGTACATACTGTTTCTACTATCTTTGGCTTTTCATCTCAACATGTGAGCTATCATATTTCTTGATTTTCCTTGTCGAAAAGGTATAGACGTAATGATTTCCTCCACATGCCCCAAAATAAAGTGGTTTATTTTTCTCCCCACAGTTAGACCTCTTTGAGTTATTTATGTTTCATAGTGTTTCACCCTATACCTTTTCTCGACTTTTGGATTCAACAGTCTTGCAACTCTTGCTTGTTCCATACATAGTCATTTTTCAAGCTTTTCCACTACTTCTTTGCTGTAATTTTACTCATTGCAACTTAATGGATTTCTTATGATTTGAAAGCTAATTCATTGTCTTATTCAACAAAAGGGCAAGGAAATTCTAATATCATCATTTTGATTCAACCATTCAGCATTGAACACAATAAAACACTATTAATCAATGAATATAACTTTCAATATTTTTTTAAATATTAATAGGATTAATAAAATACACCACAATCATTGAATACGCACATTAGAATGTATAAGGAAGCTAGAAACCATGCATACACCAATTATAATGCTCATCACATGCATAACCATGAGTAATTCTTGTTTCCTTTATCCTTGTTACCACTTGATAAAGCTTACAATACTTGTTCAACGACCATTAAACATACACAACCAAGACTACAATTGAGTCATAAAAAAAACTAGATACATACTCTGATGTACTAATCACAAACCTAGAAACAAGCAGTTCATGCATGGAATCGTTCATTCATCACAAACATAAAGATGATAACCCATATACAACTATGTAATGTCCCTAAAATCCATAAATAATTTCTTTTTCCGTAGGCTAGTAAACTACTAGATCTTAAGGACATGTTCATTTTTACCTCAGACTAAAAACTTCGTTTAGAGAAATAAGCCTAAGTTATGTGTATTGTTTTCCTTGTGCATTTTTCCTATATGATCATGATGTCTAGTTGTTACTATTCTACATTTCAATTTGCTTGTAATTTACTTTTCCCGTCTATCTTATTTATTGACATTGTCGATACTTACTCTGTTTTATGGCTTACTCTCATTTTACGTGTATTTAATTATTTATTGTTCATTACGAAGAGGTTGACTTACTTCTGTATGCCAAGTGGTGGAGTGGAAGGTTTCTGTCCCTTAAACGTCCACTCGGAAAGGTAAGGTTCCTATGGTACAAGGTCTACTTTGTTCATCATGAACCAATGCATGTGTACATATCCTTTTGCAGGTGATTTATCCTTTGAACTTAGGCTTGTGCAAGTAATGTAACATAGTCCTATCATCTAAAACTATTGGAATCTAAACAACGTTATTCCTATGCTCAATGATAAAAGAGGAAAAAGGGGTCCTAAGCCTAGCTCATACTTTGTAACTATTGTATACGGTCTATACCTTTGATAATACTATATGCATGTATTAAAAAAATTGTGTTGATGGTTTAACATAAATAGTGTTATTGATACTATGATAAGAGGGATTTAAACTAATCATAAACCTTATGCAAATCACAATATGGAAGCATTTAAGACTATGGTAGAGGGAAATAATACCATGGTAAGGAGTGTGAAGACACACTATAGGCTTGTGGATTTTGATCTGTGTGAAGGTGGCGGCCAGGTTAGCACACTCAATGCACCTCGTACTCCACAGGATGCCTGCCTCATGCACTTCAATAGGGTTTCAATGGTAATTCCTGTGGTATTTGTTTTTGTTTAGGGAGGAGGCATCTCGCTCTAGGTGGGAGTTGCGCAAACCATGCAGAAAAACCTGTTTTCTCATGAAAACATATCATAGGAATGCTAAGGTTTTAGTGGTTCCACTTTTAAATTTGGTTTGAATTTATCATTGCTTCATACTTCTAATCAGTTCCTTTAGTTTCATTTTTTTGCATGTTTGATAGTGTGGGTACTATGTGTTTGAAGGGAAGAGATTTTGGGTTTCCTGCGCAACGATCTTGGGTAAGCCCCATGAAAATAGAAAAGGGCATGCACCGAATGTTGAACTTTCTCTGTTACCGTATGGTTTTGATTCTCGGTCTCAGAGATGTTTGGTTGTAAAACTTTTTCATTGTTTGCTTTTGGATTTGGGGTTCCTTCAATTCGTTGGGAATTTTGTTTAAATGTGACCGTGTAAATGTTTTTATATGGCTCTGTAATGTAATGTGATATTTTAACTCTTTAATAGAGACTCGAATCTATGATTGGTTTACCATTTAACTATGTAATATATTTTGGTTTTAAATAAATATTTACTGGGTTTTCGTTATGTTTCAAATGACTCTGTAAATTTTGCATGTGTTTCTAAATGTTAATAGTGTCATTGCTCTGAAATGGCACTTACAATGCCATGGTTTCGTTTACTTGATACAAATTGTGGAAATGTGGTTTAGTTTATGTGGAAGAGCCTAGATCTATCTGTAAGTTTTAGATGTAGTGTATTTATAAATTATGGGAAGCCTGTAATGGCTAAACCATGCATGAATAACGCATCATGTGTGATGTGTGGAAATTTTAGCCTTTATTTATAGGATTTGATACTAGGTTTGGTTTGTTTTTAAAAATATCTCACCTGAGCTCTAATTGATTTGAAACTGGGTCAAATGCTTAGGTGGGTTTAATGGTTTAGTTTTTTTTTAAACATCGTGGTTACACAGTTGGGGTTTTCATGGATTCGACCTTGGGTCATGTGGATACTTGGCTGTGATAAAGGTTTTAATATTTATTTTGTTTAATATGTTTTATGTGGTTATTATCATGTTTATTCTTGGAATTCCATCAACTTGAAGAGTATGGGAATGGAACTATGTGTGATTTGGTTATTAATTTGTTGACGGTAATTGAGACAAGTTTGTACTATAGCTTTGGTATGGAAAGAAAAAGACCAGCAACCAATCGTTAATCGGATTCGATTGTTGGGAAGTGATAAATAATGTTTATAAGTATTCGGTTTTTAATAATATAATTTTGGAATTGTAGATAATCTCTCGGCCTGTATGCATTGTTGTTATGGCAATTTAATATCTTTGATATTTTCTTTATAGATTTGTTTACAACGTAATTATAATCTTATGTTTATTTAATTTTAATAGTTTAGATGTGTTTTATGTAGATTGGGTATTTGGAAAACTAGGTCTGCGTTTTCGCTGGAAAATGAAATGTGCCAGCACTTCATTTAGTCTAGTTTTGAGGTTGGATAAAAAGGGTTTTAGTTTTGGTAAAAATGTTGACATGGATATGGTGATTAGTTTATCTAGAAACTAGGGTTTAAATTTAATTTGAAATATTGACATTAATCTTCTAAAAACTAAGAAAAATTTCAACTTTAAAACCTACCTAGGAATTTAAAGGATGAGTTTTAAGTTTAAACAAATGCACTAACCTGGAACATAAAAATTACCCTAGAAATTTACCTAAGACATTACAGGTTGAGTTTCATATTTACACAAATGAAACCAATCTGAAAACATGTATTCAAATTACAGATATTCCATTCAAAGCATAATAGTTATAAATAAAATATTTAAACATGATTTGTAGAACTTGGGAAGGTAGAAACCTCATACCTTCAACTATTCAAGTTGTTTTAATGGCTAAAAACCCTACACACTTAAACACACATGATTAATAAAAACTAGTTATCTTTTACCTTAGATCTGTTAACTAGATAACTTGGGAAGTACTACGTTCCTCCTAACCATGACCCGAAATCATTCATGGTTTTAATCCGGATACTCCCTAGATGGCTCAAACATGAAAGTCGTCTAGAGCTCCTAAAGGAGAGGCTTCTCTTATTTGGAATATCAAGTTCTATATAATATTTCTTGGCTTATGGAAAATGCTCTCCAAAATTACTTAGGAAAATAATAATTATCAGATCCCTAAGCCTTCCCTTGGCTTGGGTCTTTAAAGACAATTTTTAGGAAAAAGGGAAGTTGTTTTAAAACTCGAGATAGATCAAGAATCCATTATTTTCATGAAAATAATCTTTAATTGATTTATGTGGATTTAATAGTAATTTTTCTTAACTTAGGAACTCTTTTACTAGTTCCTAATTTCACTCTTTAGGATTAAACATCTATTTAGTAATTTTAGTAAATAATTGATACATAGACTCTTTATTCATTATTTATAGTTATCCTTATTTATTTATATTTAATCTATATAGTTATTCTTTTATTCATAATATATATGAATGATATATATTATTGTTAACATTTATTTATGCATCGTGTAACATGATCTCATTTACGTAATTATTTATTAGCTTATACTATTTCTTTTATAAGATCCTTAGAGAGGGTTGGTTAACTAATTTAGGAAGCTTTAGATCCTCTGTGCATGTTGGATTACCTCGTGTATTGTGGTAGTTATTCAATACTTGAATAGAAGTAGATTTGAAATTTCATTTAATCATTTAAAAAATAAGTAAGATAAGGTTGGTTCTTTTTAGAGTCATTCTCACTGAACATAACTAATTTCAGTAACTCCTAGCGCTATTCATAGCCCAAGATCAATGCTAAAAAATGGGAGCTATACTTAGTGCAATTCCAGAACCTCTCACTCAACATTAATAATACTATGTACTTGTATAATACACCTAGGGATAGAATGGCCAAGGATCCAATGTTCCAGAGTTTATGCTCAGCATCAATTTGGAATGCTCAAGGGATTATTCCGAACACTTCCAATTCTTATGATTCATGTGGTCCATAGCATATGCTCAACACAAAATATCATAACTCATGTGCTCCAGATCTTGCACTAAAAAAAAATCGCATCACTCATGTACTTTAGGGTTTTCGCCCAACACATTATGGAAGTCAATCATGCATTCAATCTTCTACACATTTTATCACAATAATAATCTCAATATATGCATTAAGGTAAATCACATAATACATCAATACATCATACTATCACAATAATCTCAATAATCTTTGTCCATCCAAGTCCATGCCCAACATATACAATCACATACATGATAATAAAACATATGCATTGACTTATGCCCAATATATCTAACTAATCATCATAACTCATGTGTACTGGGGATTTATGCCCAATATATAAAAATAAACATCAAAGTAACTCATGTGTAATGGGACTCGTGCCCATTATAGTTCAGGTCAAAATTCATGATATTACATACCTCCCAACTTAGAAAAACATTGTCTCGATGTTCTAGGGACTAGAAATGGAGTCATGAAATAAGGCGTGGTATGCCTCTCTCATGGTGGCTTCATTCTCTGAAGTGTCCTCATCAGCTTCAAATTGCTTCCATTTCACTTTGAGATGGAATATGGTGCACTTCCTAAGCTGTTGTCACATGCCCCAATTTTGTAAAATAATGTTATCTTATTTTGATATTATTCCCAAACATTATGTTAAATTTAATGCTAAGTGGAAACTGATGACTCAACAGATTCAAGGATGTGGAATGTAATTCTCAATATTTAATTTTTAATAAATAAAAGTGGAGACAACAGCCTGGGAGAGCTATTAAAAAGAGTGTTACTGGTCAAGTGGTGGAAGGAACTAGGTGGAGAGCAAAAAGACAAGTGGCAACATCCTCAAACACTTCCTATGTTGCAGGTGGCAACTTCCCTACATTTGGGGTCATGATCCCCCAAGAAATTGGGATTAGAGCAGGTGGCTCAATTAATGACAACTAACCCAAAAAGACCTAGGCAATCTTATTAAAAGTGCCCAATGTAGAGAGCTGAGGCTGCTCATTCCAGGAGAAGAATGATTCAGGTGAATGCACTTCAAGGAATTTATTGGGAAAGGTAAATTGAAGGAAGTTGTTTGAGGGGTAAACTACGGGAAGTTGATCTAGTACAGCTTTGCAACTGAAAGATATTACTGCAGTATGCAGAGTTGGTATTGAGTCTCAGGACTAGTACTTTGTTGATTGCTCCACCTAGTTCCAGCCAAGTAGACCAGAATAGGCTCATGGGTCTTGAGAAGTCACGGTTTGAGCACTCTCCAGGAGTTGATAGGGAGGAACAACCTCCAATTGTTGTTGTTGTCCAGCTTCAAAGACAAGTTTCATTGTCTTTTAATTCCTGTGTTATAGTTTATCTCTATATATGATCAGTAAATAAATGATGTTATGATATGCTATGTTAAAACCTCTTAGTTATTCTAGACTAAATCTGTATTGTGATGAAAGATAAATCATACCTGTGTTTTTCCCCATCTGAAGTAATCCAGATCGTACTCTAGCATAGATAGTTTGTTTAAGTAAATAAAGTATGATAGGATTATAAATGAATTGAATATTATGTTCAGAGTAATGAAATGTTACTTTTCAGTAGATAGATGCCTTCTAGAAAGATTATTAATTTGTTGCAGACATGTCATTCGAAATAGACTGTGCAAATAGCATGTTAATACAGAATATTACACATTGTACTGTTTGACATTAGTAGGTAAATTTTATCAATTATTTTCTACACGGTCTTTATTTACATAGACTGTACTTTACTTGAAAATAAAAGAATTAGTCTTATCAATTGGAAGTTAATAGTTTATGATAGATATAAATATAGTAGTGATAGTTTTTCCCTTTAGTAACAATTAATCTTCTTGTATCTATTTGAATAAAAGTTAAATAATATGATAAAGGTTACAGTAGTCTTTACTGAGTTTTAATTAGCTAAAAGACAGTAGTAACTTAAGGTCCTAGGTTAATACTATAAACTATATTATACTTTGTAGAACTGTGTAAATATAAAGAGTACTGATAAGTATAGATGTTCTTTAACTTTGTATTCTAAGTAACCCACAGATACAAATTAAATTAAACTAACACAATTATTACAGACTGCTTTCAGTCATAACCACTCTATAAACAAAATTTAACATAAACTTAAGAATGTATGTACTACTTAAATAATACTATTATAAATGTAAATAATATTATTATTATTCATAAAAAGAGACAACTATACGTTAATAATTTATAAATATAGTAATAAAAATTACAAGGTAATAACATAGGAAACATTATCCTATTTAAAATAAAAAGGGAGTAAAACCCTAGCTCATGATTTGAGCATAAATGATAAATATTAAAATATAAATTATAAATAATTCTAAGTACTATAGTAACCTAGGCCCTACTTAGGTTAATTTCTTTTAAAAACTATTGTCTAACAGGTGCAATGGCATTTGTAAAAGAAACAGAGTCTATTAAAAATAGTATGCATCTAAATGTCAGGGTTTCAAACTCTTAAACTAATACATTACCGACATAATAATAATTTCTCGTATAAACTTTGTAATCATCTTAAATAATTAAATAATTCACTCTCAGTCCCTTAAGGACAGATAAACTAGAATAGAGAAACAACTTAATTATTAACTTAAGAGTAAAATAAAACAAACAAGGGTTTTACAGGTTAACCCTAACCTGCATATTTCATCAATTACTCAAGATTTACATCATGCCTATGAGTACAGCTTTCAAAATTTAACATATAAAAGCCTGATAAATTCTCAAATGGAGTTTAACTTCATTAATTTCAAAAAGGGTATAAAGCCTAAATTTTACAGAGTACATCTCAATGGCTAGCAATCAAAAACAAGTTGCAGCGAACCTATCTTGGCAAGTACACTTCCAAAACTGACTATGAAGCAAAGCTTCAACCAAAAACACTAAAATCACAAGGTGCATCCACCCTGTCAAGGGTTTAATTTAAAAACATGTTTATAGTAACCTGTAACAGTATAAAAAAACACAATATAACTCATGGCAAGATGAGAAAGGGTATTCAAACCTTGGGTGAGTCCAATGACCACCCAACTGCATTTAAGGAGAGAACCCATTCTTCAAACCACAGGGCTTACCCAAAGTGGAGCCATGAGCCATCGCTGTTGCAAGGGTAGTCTTCTTATCCCTGTACGAGCTACACTTCAATGAGCACCTGCAGCAAGTGTAAACCCTTGTAAGCGAATCATCTTACATGTAAAAAACTTGAAAGTATTTTCTTAATCGAAACCTGCTGCGTACAAAAGAAAGGTTTTTGTAATCTTTACCTATCACAGGGAGTATGGTGAGCCATTTTGTGAGCACTGTCACCTACAAATGGCATAGTGGAGAACCCATCAACTGTCAAAACCTCAAACAGTAGCAAGCTACAAAGAGTCGAGAAGAAAACTGAAGATTCACCAAACTACACAGACCTTGGGGAGAAGGTTTCACAGGCATTGAAATGCAAACAACAAGAAGAACAACTCCACGATTGACAAAGAAAGAAATAGCAATCAAAACAACTCATTGGAGGACAGGGGCAGCACAAAGTCAAGGTATAATGCGATGGTAACCAGGAGAACGATGACGACCATGGAAGACGATCCCAAGCAACCCTGGAGCAGCGTAAACTATGGGACAACAATGCTTTAGGTTAGGTTTCCAGAGTGTTTTAAACTCTCTACACATGGACAAGATTCCTCCATGTAGCCCTAAATTTATTCAACAACGAGGGTTGTGATCCTTAGTTCTTGCATGGAGAAATATATTATTTGTTTGATTTTGCAGTGCGGGGTAAAACTATATCAACAGCTCGATAATTTGGATCCAACCTCTAATCATTTGCATTATGTATTATATGAACCCAATCACCAAATTTTTATCGTGGAAGAGTTTACGTTGACCAAGCAAGGTGTCACGTATAACCATAAACAAAAACCCAACGTGGAATAAGCCAAACCCTCGCTACAACAACATATATTGTTTTATATTAAACATTATTATAACGAGTTAAGCGATGGCATAACTATTTTCCAACTTGGTTTTAATAAGTTAGATAGCATATGATATATGTTATGTTTTTAGATTAGGACATAGTTGAGTCTTAGTATAGTTTTACTAGAGTGCATATTAACTATTACAAGACTGCGGCAACTCTAGTAATAAAGCATTAAGACCCTTGAGTTGTTCCTTGCAAACTTGAACTAAATGAAGATTGGGATTTGAGTGCTTGGTAAGTTAACCTTTGATATACCACTCATTTTTTTTATAGCTTGGGTATAGTAAACCCTTTTTACTTTAAGAATATTCTAAGTCTAACATTTATAGATAGTATCTTATAATAATAATGCCAAGAAGTTAAGGCTAGAATTGAATATGTGACAATAACAAACTTTTGTAGATGGATGGCTCATCAAAGAATTCAATTATGCATAACTAAGAATTATAAATGAACTGATAACTCCCATAGCATCGAAACTATGAAGTAGTACAAATTTTAAAGATAAAAGTATTATCACAAAATTATGTCGTATAGTTTATGCGACATTACTTTGTTAATACTTGGGTGTATTTCCAACTTGGCTTTATGTTCATACAAAGCATCTAGTGTAAAGTAAGATAATTACAGAGATAAAACTGATGATAGGAATAAGGACGATCCTATTACATTTTCAAAAGTAAATAGAACTCAGAGTTATACTTGGGAACAAAGTATGGGTAGCCTTAAGCTCTTGTAGAAGAGTGTAATGGTCATAGTTTCTACTTTCAAAAGTTCTTACTATTAATAAGATAATAGGATATGAGTACCCTATAGAAATAAATTAAGGGCCAATGATTATATAAGCAAGACAAGATAATATTGCAAAATATTGTCAAGTAAAACAATGTTTATGAGTATTACTAACCACTTAAACTAAAGAAGAAATACACATATGTGAGAGTCTAGTAATAAAGTCGCAATTATGTTGTACTGTCATTACACTTTTTCCAAGCTTGTTTATTTCAACAATTGATGGAAATAAAATTATTTTTACCCTACAGGAGCTGTCTAGTGTTTAGGAGCTTATTGTACTAAGCTTTTTAATTTGCAAACAAATTACTGCTGACACTAATAAATCTTTAAAAATATATACTCAATCGATCATACCTGTAAAAACCTGTAACAAACAGTATTCATCTATGTTAGCATGAATGCTAAGTAAGCCCCATATCTAAAAGTAGATTCCACCTACTGACATAAAAGAGCTAATCAGTAAACTGAAGCAAATCACACACAAAAATATTTTTATCCTGCTACGAAAAATAAACTGTTAAGAAACCACTTACTTAACTGATCTTTAGGCTAACTGTTAGCTGTTAGTAGAATCGCAGGTTATAACATTTATTATTAACTCAAAAATTTTAAATTTTTATGAAAAATTGGGGTTGTGACATGTGGTATCAGAGCACAAGGTTCAAACACTAGGCCTTGATGCAGCCCAACTAGATTTCATAAAATAGTAAATTAAATTCTTATGCTAACATGTTTTTTTTATGTTATTCAACAGAGAATTGTCTTTTTATGAAGTTTAACAGGCAGGTATGGAAAGGCTAGGAGAGTATGCACAGGAGGATTCTCTAGCTGCAGAAACAAGAAATTTACCCAGAGATGCTATACCAGGGGATGTAACTACAAATTCCTTAGAGCTGTTACAGACTGTAAAAGATTTGAAAACTAAAATGGAGTCTATAAAGAAAGAGAATGAAACGATTCTGAGAGCTCAAGAAGAGCTGAATCAAATCCTAATGGAAAAGTTTCAAACCGAAGGAACGGGTAGAAGGTCAGAATCTAAAGATGCTAGTCATCCAAGGAAATTTAAAAAGATGAAGCATACAAAAAATGAAAGTAGTTTATCGTCAGAAGTGTTTGGTGAATGACAAAGTTACCATACTACTAGTGATATTAGTGATGATGATCTGTACATCAAGAAGAGGAAATATAAACCTTATGAGAAAATCTCAGGGGAATTCAAAAAGATAAAACTACCAACCTTTAATGGAGAGACTGAGAAGGGGGAGGAAGATGAGTCCTAGCTGTCTGGGATGAAGAAGTACTTCCAGATATATAATTATTCTAACCAGTTAAAGGCTAGGATGGCTATATATAACCTCTCAGGAAAGGCTGATATTTGGTGGCAGGACTTGAAGAGAGTTAAGGGTATAAAAGAGAAGGAAGTCAACTAGAGTAACTTTAAGCGGTATTTTAAAAAGAAATTTCTGTCTGAGCAGTATTATGAGGAAAGGGCTAAGGATTTTTATGAACTAAAGTTAGGTTCAATGACAATGAAGGATCTGAACAATAAATTCTTAAGTCTACTTAGGCATGTACCCTACCTAGTGTATGAGAAACCAAAATTACAGTGATTCCTTAGCTGTTTACCATATCATATTAAAGATAGAATTGAATATGATAATCCAAAGACCCTAGAGGAAGCTATGAGGAAGGCTAATTTTTTATTTGAGCAGATTCGGAAGAAAGAAATTTTGGCCAACTAGAAGGCTAAGAAAAATAACAATCATTCCACATTCAAGAAGAAGGATTTTGTGCCTAATAGGAATTTTAAGAACAATAAGGCAAAAAAATATTCTAACAACAAGAATTTCCAGCGAAATAGGAATAGTACACAGAACAATCAGAACAATTTTAAGGGTAAGGAAACTGCAAATAATCCTGGAATTTTTACCAAGAATTTTGAGCATAAAGAGCTTGTTAAGTGCTGGGAATGTAATGGCCCGCACTATGCTTCAGTCTGTCCAAACCGGAAGAAGACTTTTATCAACATTCATACTGTACAAAAGAAGATGACTGTTGGGGAACTAGCAAGGAGCATGCCCACAATTAACGCAGCCTTGGAGAACCGACAAGATGGATATCAGACTTCCATGGTGGAAGTAGAAGGTATTATTAATCATACCCCTGTAAACATTTTAATTGATCCAGGAGCTAGTCTCAGTTATATTGCACCTCAAATAGTAGAAAAATGTAAGTTATATGTCGATAAGTTTGAGAATTCATGGTTAGTTCAATTAGTCACTGGGGCTAAAAGAAAAGTAACTTATTTTGTGAAATAATGTGCTTTACTTATGGATAAACTTGAAACTATTGTTAAACTTAATGTTTTTCTACTTGGCTCATATGATTTGTTGATTGGTATGGATTGGTTAGAAGAACATAGAGTAATTTTAAACTATTACGATAAAACTTTTACATGCTTAAAAAGTGATGAACAACCAGTAATTATTAAGTGTATTCCTAGAAAAAATATGGTAAGGCAGATTTCTACTTTACAACTTAAAAGAGCTATTAGAAAAGGATGTAAAGCTTACGCTGTAACAATTACCGATGAAGAAAGTAAAATCGAAACAGATAAGTTAAAAATAGAAGATATCCTGGTTTTAAAAGAATATGTTGATGTATTCCCAGATTACCTCCAAAAAGGGAATTGGATTTTACCATTGAGCTGGTACTGGGTGCAGTACCCAGCTCAAAGGCTCCTTACCGAATGAACATATTGGAGCTTAATGAGTTAAAATCGCAACTAAAAGAGTTAATAGATAAAAAATACATTCATCCAAGTGTGTCTCCATGGGGCAAACCTATCATCTTTGTTAAAAAGAAAGACGAAACTATGCGATTATGCATAGCCTACCGTCAACTAAACAAGATGACTATTAAAAATCGATATCCATTGCCCCGTATAGATGATTTATTTGATCAACTATGTGGATCCATGTTGTTTTTGAAGATAGATTTAATGTCAGGATATCATCAAGTGAGGATTAAAGATGAAGACATCTTCAAGACAGCCTTTAGAACAAGATACGGACACTACGAATTTGTTGTAAAGCCATTCGGGCTTACTAATGCTCCAGTTGTCTTTATGTGTTTAATGAACAATATAATGCATAAGTATTTAGATAAGTTCGTGGTCGTGTTTATCGATGACATGTTAATCTATTCAAAAAATGAAGAAGAACATAAAGAACACCTAAAAATTGTTTTGCAAGAGTTGCGAGAACATCAACTCTTCGCGAAGTTTAGTAAGTGTGACTTATTTAAGGATAAGATTCAGTATTTAGGTAACGTAGTGATCAAGGAAGGAATTTCTGTAGATCTAGAAAAGATACGGGCAATCGAAGATTGGCCGGTTCCTAAAGATGTGACAGATGTTAGATCTTTCATGGGCATTACCGGTTACTACTGGAGGTTCATTGAAGGTTTCTCGAGGATAGCCAATCCTATAACTTCCTTGCAGAAGAAAGGAAAGAAGTTCGACTAGAACCAGAAATGCGAAGAAATCTTTAAGAAGTTGAAAACTTTATTAACCAGTGCACCTATATTAGGAATAACAGATCCTAATAAAGAGTATGTAGTATGCACTGATGCTTGTAATGAAGGCTTAGGTGATGTTTTGACTCAAGAAGGGCATGTTATTGCCTATGAGTCTAGAAAGTTAAAAAATTCATGAAAAGAATTATGCAACATATGATCTGGAACTAGCAGTTGTGATAGACGCCTTAAAAATGAGGTGACACCACCTAATCGACATAAAATTTGTTTTAATGACTGATGATAAAGGACTGGAATGTATTTTAGATCAGCCGAATCTAAATGCTAGACAAGCTAGGTGGTTAGCTTTCTTAAGCGAGTATGATTTTGAAATCCAGCATATAAAAGGTAAAGAAAATAAAGTCACTGATGCATTAAGTAGGAACGCAAGGCTGAATTTTGCAACATCAATCAGTACTTACGTTTCAGACTTAGATGAATAGCTTAAAGAAGGGGTAAAACAAGATGAAATTTATCATAAATTGCAAGCTAAAGCTAAGGAAAACCCCACAAAAAACTTGATAAAAGGTTACAGTTTAAATGAAAAAGAGTTTTTACTGTTTAAAGATAAACTGTATGTACCTAATGTACCTAAAGTTAAGCTGTTAATTCTAGATCCAATCCAAATATGAAAACTGAAGCAGCTGATTATATTGCAAGATGTTTAGAATGTCAACAGGTAAAAACCGAACACCAACACCTAGCTGGTTTGCTACAGACTTTATCTATTCCTAGCTGGAAATGGGAAGTAATTAGTCTAGACTTTATTACTAGACCGCCTAGAAATCAGAATTAGAATGAATATATTATGGTAGTGGTTGATAAGTTAAGTAAAGCAGCTCATTTTATACTTGTTAAAACTACTTACAAGGCTGCCAATATAGCTGATATTTTTCTAAAGAAGCTTTTTCGATTACATGGAATACCAAAAATCATAATCTCAAACAGAGATCCTAAGTTCACAGGGACCTTTTGAAAGTCCTTGTTTAAAGGATTAAATACAACATTGAATTTCAGTACTTCTTTCCATCCTCAAACAAATGGACAAACTGAAAGGGTAAACCAGGTACTGGAAGATTTATTGAGAATGTATGTGAAAGATCAGCCAGGTAAGTGGGAAGACTATTTACATCTAGTAGAATTTGTGTATAATAACAATTATCAAGCATTAGTTACATTCAGTCCATTTGAAATTTTGTACGGACGAAAATGTAATACTCCTATCTCTTGGATTCATCCAATAGATAGATTGGTATTGGGTCTAGAATTGTTGAAAGAAATGGAGGAAATTGTGAAAAAACTGCAGGGAAATTTAAAAGTGGCACAGGATCGGCAGAAGAGTCAAGCAGACTTGAAAAGAACTCCAAAGGAGTTCCAGGTAGGTGAACATGTGTTCATCAAGGTAAGGCCCAATAAAAGCTCCCTAAGACTGGGGAATTGTGCAAAATTGGCACCTCATTACTGTGGTCGACTTGAAATATTGTCTAGGATTGGTAAAGTAGCCTATCAATTAGCATTACCACCTAACTTAAGAGTACACAATGTTTTTCATATTTTTGTTTTAAAGAAATATGTTCTTGATGCCACTCATGTGGTTAATTGGAATGTTGTGACAGGTGGAACTAGGAGGAGAATTCCTGGTGGAACCGAAATGTATCCTCGGGAGGGGGGAAATTACACTTCGGAACCGTACCATTGGACAGGTTAAGGTGCAATGGAAGCACCTTAGTCTTGAAGAAGCCACCTTGGAATTGGAAAGTAATATGTGAGATGCATATCCAATTCTGTTCCAGGGGACTTCGAAGGATGAGGAATAAATAACATCGAGGACGATGTTATATTTTAAGGGGGTGTGTATGTCACATGCCCCAATTTTGTAAAACAATGTTATCTTATTTTGATATTATTCCCAAACATTATGTTAAATTTAATGCTAAGTGGAAACTGATGACTCAGCAGAGTCAAGGATGTGGAATGTAATTATGAATATTTGATTTTTAATAAATAAAAGTGGAGACAACAACCTAGGAGAGCTGTTAAAAAGAGTGTTACTGGTCAAGTGGTGGAAGGAACTAGGAGGAGAGAAAAAAGACAAGTGGCAGCATCCTCAAACACTTCCTATGTTGTAGGTGGAAACTTCCCTACATTTGGGGTCATGATCCCCCAAGAAAGTGGGATCAGAGTAGTTGGCTCAATTAATGACAACGAACGCAAAAAGACCTAGGAAATCTTATTAAAAGTGCCCAATGTAGAGAGCTGAGGCTGCTCATTCTAGGAGAAGAACCATTAAGGTGAATGCACTTCAAGGAATTTATTGGGAAAGGGAAATTGAAGGAAGGTGTTTGAGGGGTAAACTACAGGAAGTTGATCTAGTATGGCTTTGCAACTGAAATATCTTACTGCAGTATGCAGAGTTGGTATTGAGTCTCAGGACTGGTTCTTTGTTGGTTGCTCCACCTAGTTCCATCCAAGCATACTAGAACAGGCTCGGGGGTCCTGAGAAGTCACGGTTTGAGCTCTCTCTAGGAGTTGGTAGGGAGGAACAACCTCCAATTGCTATTGTCATCCAACTTCAAAGATAGGTTTCATTATATTTTAATTCTTGTGTTATAGTTTATCTCTATATATGATCAATAAATGAATGATGTTATGATATGCTATGTTAAAACCTCTTAGTTATTCTAGACTAAATCTGTATTGTGATGAAATATAAATCCTACCTGTGTTTTTCCCCATCTGAAGTAATCCAGATCTTACTCTAGCACATGTAGTTTGTTTAAGTAAATAAAGTATGATAGGATTATAAATGAATTGAATATTATGTTCAAAGTAATGAAATGTTACTTTTTAGTAGATAGATGCCTTCTAGAAAGATTATTAATTTGTTGCAGACATGTCATTAGAAATAGACTGTGCACATAGCATGTTAATACAGAATATTACTCATTGTACTGTTTTGCATTAGTAGGTAAATTTTATCAATTATTTTCTACACAGTCTTTATTTACATAGACTGTACTTTACTTGAAAATAAAAGAATTAGTCTTATCAGCTGGAAGTTAATAGTTTATGATATATATAAATATAATACTGATAGTTTTTCCGTTTAGTAACAATTAATCTTCTTGTATCTATTTGAACTAAAGTTAAATAATATGATAAAGGTTACATTAGTCTTTACTGAGCTTTAATTAGCTAAAATACAGTAGTAACTTAAGGTCTTAGGTTAATACTATAAACTATATTATACTTTGTAGAACTGTGTAAATATAAAGAGTACTGATAAGTATAGAGGTTCTTTAACTTTGTATTCTAAGTAATTCATAGATACAAATTAAATTAAACTAACACAATTATTATAGACTGCTTTCAGTCATAACCACTATATAAACAAAATTTAACATAAACTTAAGAATGTATGTACTACTTAAATAATAGTATTATAAATGTAAATAATATTATTATTATTATTCATAAAAATAGACAACTTTAGGTTAATAATTTATAAATACCGTAATAAAAATTACAAGGTAATAACATAGGAAACATTATCCTATTTAAAATAAAAAGGGAGTAAAACCCTAGCTCATGATTTGAGCATAAATGATAAATATTAAAATATAAATTATAAATAATTCTAAGTACTATAGTAACCTAGGCCCTACTTAGGTTAATTTCTTTTAAAAACTATTGTCGAACAGTGCAATGGAATTTGTAAAAGAAACAGAGTCTATTAAAAATAGTATGAATCTAAATGTCAGGGTTTCGAACCCTTAAAATAATACATTACCGACATAATAATAATTTATCATATAAACTTTGTAATCATCTTAAATAATTAAATAATCCACTCTTAGTCCCTTAAGGACAAATAAACTAGAATAGAGAAACAACTTAATTATTAACTTAAGAGTAAAATAAACCAAAAAAGGGTTTTACAAGTTAACCCTAACCTGCGAATTTCATCAATTACGCAAGATTTACATCACTACTGTGAGTATAACTTTCAAAATTTAACATATAAAAACCTGATAAATTCTTAAACAGAGTTTAACGTCATTAATTTCAAAAATGGTATAAACCCATAAATTTTACAGAGTACAACTCAATGGCTAGCAATCAAAAACAAGTTGCAACGAAGCTATCTTCGCAAGTACACTTCCAAAACTGACTGTGAATCCAAGCTTCAACCAAAAACACTACACTCACAAAGTGCATCCACCCTGTCAAGGGTTTAATTTAAAAATATGTTTATAATAACATGTAACAGTATAAAAAAAACACAATATAACTCGTGGCAAGACAAGAAATGGTATTCAAACCATGGGTGAGTCCAACGACCACCCAACTGCATTTGAGGAGAGAACCCATCCTTCAAACGACGGGGATTACCCAAAGTGGAGCCACGAGCCACGGATTTTTCAAGGGTAGTATTCTTATCCTTGTACGAGCTGCACTTCAACGAGCACCTGTAGCAAGTGTAAACCCTTGTCATTGAATCATTTTACATGTAAAAAGCTTGAAAGTATTTTCGTAATCGAAACTTGCTGCGTACAAAAAAAAGGTTTATATACTCTTTACCTTTCATGGGGAGTATGGTGAGCCATTTTGTGAGCATTGTCACCTACAAACAACATAGTGGAGAACCCATCAACTGTCAAAATCTCACATAGTAGCAAGCTACGAAGAGTCGAGAAGAAAACGGAAGATTCACCAAACTACACAGACCTTGGGGAGAAGGTTTCACAGGTAGAGAAATGCAAACAGCAAGAAGAACAACTCCACGATTGATAGAGAAAAAACTAGCAATCAAAACCACTCATTCGAGGACGGAGGCAGCACAGGGTCAAGGTATAATGCGATGGTAACCAGGAGAATGACGGCGGCCATGGAAGATGATCCCAAGAAACCCTAGAGTAGCGTAAACTGTGGGACAACAATGCTTTAGGTTAGGTTTCCAGAGTGTTTTATACTCTCTACACATGGAAAAGATTCTTCCACGTAGCCTTAAATTTATTCAACAACGAGGGTTGTGATCTTTAGTTCCTGCATGGAGAAATATATTATTTGTTTGATTTTGCAGTGCGGGGTAAAACTATATCAACAGCCCAATAATTTGGAGCCAACCTCTAATCATTTGCATTATGTATTATATGAACCCAATCACCAAATTATTATCGTGGAAGAGTTTACGTTGACCAAGCAAGGTGTCACGTATAACCATAAACATAAACCCGACGTCGAATAAGCCAAACCCTCGCTACAACAACATATATTGTTTTATATTAAACATTATCATAATGAGTTAAGTGATGACATAACTATTTTCCAACTTGGTTTTAATAAGTTTGATAGCATATGATATATGTTATGTTTTTAGATTAGGACATAGTTGAGTCTTAGTATAGTTTTACTAGAGTGCATATTAACTATTACATGACTATGGCGACTCTAGTAATAAAGCATTAAGACCCTTGATTTGTTCCTTACAAACTTGAACTCGATGAAGGTTGGGATTTGAGTGCTTGTTAAGTTAACCTTTGATATACCACTCATTTTTTTTATAGCTTGGGTATATTAAACCCTTTTTACTTTAAGAATATTCTAAGTCTAACATTTATAGATAGTATCTTATAATAATAATGCCAAGAAGTTAAGTCTAGAATTGAATATGTGACAATAACAAACGTTTGTAGATGGATGGCTCATCAAACAAGTCAATTATGCATAACTAAGAATTATAAATGAATCGATAACTCCCATAGCATCGAAACTATGAAGTAGTACAAATTTTAAAGATAAAAGTATTATCACAAAATTATGTCATATAGTTTATGCGACCTTACTTTGTTAATACTTGGGAGTATTTCCAACTTGGCCTTATGTTCATACAAAGTGTCTAGTGGATAGTAAGATAATTATAGAGATAAAACTGATGATAGGAATAAGGACGATCCTATTACATTTTCAAAATTAAATAGAACTCAGAGTTATACTTGGGAACAAAGTATGTGTATCCTTAATCTCTTATAGAAGAGTGTAATGGTCATAGTTTCTACTTTCAAAAGTTCTTACTATTGATAAGATAATAGGATATGAGTACCCCATAGAAATAAATTAAGGGCCAATGATTATACAAGCAAGACAAGATAATATTGCAAAATATTGTCAAGTAAAACAATGTTTATGAGTATTACTAACCACTTAGACTAAAGAAGAAATACACATATCAGAGAGTCTAGTGATAAAGTCGCATTATGCTGTACTATCATTACACTTTTTCCAAGCTTGTTTATTTGAACAATTGATGAAAATCAAATGATTTTTACCTTACAGGAGCTGTCTAGTGTTTAGCAGCTTATTGTACTAAGCTTTTTAATTTGCAAACAAATTACTGCTGACACTAATAAATTTTTAAATTTATATACTCGATCGATCGGACCTATAAAAACCTGTAAGAAACAGTATTCATCTGCGTTAGCACGAATGCTAAGTAAGCCCCGGATCTAAAAGTAGATTCCAACTACTGACATAAAAGAGCTAGTCAGTAAACTGAAGCAAATAACACACACAAATATTTTTATCCTGCTACGAAAAATAAACTGTTAAGAAACCACTTACTTAACTGATCTTTAAGCTAACTGTTAGCTGTTAGTAGAACCGCATGTTATAACATTTATTATTAACTCAAAAATTTTAAATTTTTATGAAAAATTGGGGTTGTGACAGCTATACTTCTCTTTTGTCCAGAATATGAAACGGTTTGGGTACAAATTTCCCTTCAGCTTCCACCTATAACAACGGTCAATCAATGAAATATTTAGTATCATACACATATTTCTTTAATAAAGATGCATGGAAAACACTATGAAATGTTATATGAGTAGGTAGAGCTAATTCATATGCCATTGGGCGGTATCTCAAATGGTACACAAAATATTAGTGCCAACTTTTTGCATTTTCCTAAGCTCAATGACCTTCTCTTATCCGCATAACTCTTCTGGAGATCTTATGCTTCTTTAAGGTTATGTTTTACTTTGGTGACTAACTATTCTAAGTACTTTAGTAAGTTTGGCCCTAACATGATTCGTTCCACCAGGCTATCCCAAATAACCGGTGTTCTACACTTCTGTCTATAGAGTACCTCAAAGGGATTCATCTTGGTGGAGGTATGGTATCCGTTGTTATACAAAAAATATGTGAGGTGAATATAATCTTCCCACTTGGTGGGATTGTTCATAACATACATTCTAAGAATGTCTTCCAAAATATGATTTACTCATTCAGTCTTCCCGTCTATCTACAGGTGGTAAGAAATATTAAAATTTAAATGTGTCTCTAAATTGGAGAATACATATCTTCAAAAGTTACCGGTAAACTTAGTGTATAGATCCAAGATGATTTCCTTAGGTATCCCATGCAATCTGAATATCTTCTTTAAGAATATGTTGGCAATGTGAACTTCCTTGTAGGTTGACTTAACTAGGATAAAGTGTGTCGCTTTAGATAAACTGTCAACTAGTATAAATATGGAATCATTTTTATTTTTTCTCTTTGGTATCCCCGTAATAAAACCCATACTAATGACCTACCACTTCCATTTCGAAATGGGTAACGATTGTAGTAATCTTGAAGGATGTTGGTGCTAAGCTCTGACTAGCTGACATTCTTGAACTTTTGCGATGAATAACTCTATGTCGGCCTTTAAATTATGACAAAACAAATTTTTTATTTACTGTTGATACCATATTTTGATATCTTGGATGTCCCAAGTATGGTCTCCATTGAAATTCTGTTAGGATGTCGGACCTAATGTCTCCTCCATCTGAAACATACAATCTCTCTTTGGACCACAATAGTCTGGTGTCATCTACATTATACTCTTTTTGTTGTTGAAACAACATGTCCTCTTGAATATTTTTATTGACTTCAACATAGAAACAGTTAGCTCCATTTTTTGTCCTGATCCTATAATGCAAATCCGAAACGGTTTGTCTTAAGGTTACCTCATATAACACATTAGTTCGTCAACTTAAAGCATCAGCAATTTTATTCTCCTTTCCCTTTATATGCTTTAATTCGAAATGGTACTTGCTAAAGAAGGCCAACCATCTAGCCTACTTGGCATTTAGATATGGTCGGTCGAACAAATACTTTAGACTTGTATTTTCTTTCTTCAGAAGAAACTTCTTCCCCATGAGGTAGTGCTTCCACATCTTCAAGGCATGGATAATGTCTCCTAGATCAAGATCATAGGTGGGCTAGGCCAATCCTCTATGGATTTAATATTTTTTGAGTCAACGACTATACCCTTCTCGTAAATGATGTGACCTAGGCACTGTATCTGCGGTTTGTAAAAATCACACTTACTAAACTTAGTGTAAAGTTGGTGTTCCCATAACACCCATAGTACTATGTGGAGATGCTCCTCATGTTCTTCTTTACTCTTCGAGTAAACTAGTATGTTTTCTACCAAGACCAATACAAAATTATCTAGGGATTTACTGAATATATTGTTCATCATGCACATAATTTTTTTTGATGCATTGGTTAACCCAAAAGGAATTACGACATAATAGTAATGGTCGTATTGTGTGAAAAAGGGAATTTTATGTATATCTTCATCATGGATCCATACCGAATGATATCAGGATCATGGGTCAATATTTCAAAAGATCTTTCCTCCTTCGAATTGATCAAACAATTCATCGATCCTAGGGAGTCGGTAACAGTTCTTGATGTTCATATTGTTAAGTTGGTGGTAATCGATGCACATCCACATTGCACCATCCTTCTTCTTTACAAAAAGTATATGTGCTCCCCAAGGGCACACACTCAGTTCAATATAACCCTTCTTAATAAACTACTGTTACAACAACTTGAGCTCCATCAATTCTGGTGTGCTCATGCGGTATGGAGCTTTTGAAGATGGTACTGACCCTAGGGTCAACTCTAAGGAAAATTCTAAGTCCCATTTTGGTGGTAATCTCAGTATTTTCTTGAGAAATACATCCTTAAATTCCATGAGAACTAAAAATTCCTCAGTGTGTTGTTCTCTCTCAGCATCTGCATCCTGGATGTTTACTGCAAATAGTTTTCAACCCTTCCTTATACATTTATGCACTTGTAAGGTGGATATATGTCTAACAGAAACCTTCTTAGGTAGTCCTTTAATATTTTTCTTATTACCTTGGATATCCATGCGCACGTTTGACTTGTTTAGACAATCGAGCATGACATGGTGTTTTTCAAACTAGTCCATGATGACAAGTACATCATACGATCCTAAGGGTAATGTATTCAAATATATTTTATCTAAGAAAACTGTTCAAGTTTACATCACAGTCTCTCACTATTTTTGAAACCTTTCTTTTCGTACTAGTGGCTAATTGTACCAGCCATGGTTTCTCATGTTTTACTTTGTCCATTTTACATGTTTCAACAATTTTGGGTGATACACAGCTTCAACAAGCACCGAGATCAATCACAATCAAAATAGAAGTGTTTGAAACCTTACCTTCTATTTCGACAATAGTGGCCTGATTGTCTTCTTGTCAACCATCAAGTGCTGCATAGATCCTCGGTGTTCTAGCCATTTCCTCTACCATTGGGTCTTCTTGTAGATTTTGTAAGATTGCACTAGGCTTGTTTCGACAATATATGGCATAATAGGGCCCTTGGCATTCCCAAAAAATAACCTATAGTAAGATAGCCTTGGTTCCTATGTTTGTTGGTGGTTAGTTGGTATTAGGTGTAGGCACATTTGGACTTGTACATATCTTGTTGAAGTTTCTGTTGGCCGGAAATTTGTTGTTTTGGTTTCCTATAGGGTGGTGGTTTAAAACCAAGTTTGTGGTTGTCCAATAAGTTCCTAGACCTGTCTTGACTTATATTTATGTTATCCTTCCTAATTTTTCCATTCTCATAAAAAAACCTAGCTTTCTGTAAGGTAGTGTCCAAAGTTTTTGTCATGTTAAACTCAACTCTCTCTCCAAAATTGGGAGGAAGACATTGCAAAAAACTTTTGTATCTTCACGTTTGCGTCCTTTATGTAAGGCAAGCAATGTAACAGATGAAAAAATATGTTAATGAAGGAATCCATGGTCATGGAGCCCTGTTGAAGCCCCAACTATGTATGTGGCTGAGTAGGGTGTTTAAGGCTTGCAACACACAAAGAAAACCCAGCCAAAGGCTTCAAAAAATCCCAGGTAGGTATTGTTCTATCCTTGAGCTATTTGGGATGGTAATCTCCCATGGATACTTTTGTAGACTCTGTTGGCTTAGGGATGGATTTGATCAAGAGTGGATATGTTTTCAAGAATGGAAAAAAAAAATTGAGAAAAGAATAGGAAAACTAAAACCTAACTAGGAAGAAGAATCTAATCTGAATCTAAACTACTTCAAAAGATGTTGGATGATTTCCAGGTTGTCTTGAGTTGTGTAGAGAATAGACAATTCATCATATTGACAGAAATGTAATAGAATGAGACTGTACTTACTGAGATTACAAAATGTTTAATGAAAATTAAATAACAGTAAATCAGAATTAAACCATTCAAGATAACCTGCAGGTGCTCAAGTTAGTTGAAAAACCAACTTATAAGCTATGAAACTCTTACTGCTAAAACATTTACAGAAATAGATAAAAACAATTCATAAAAGAAATTTCATGAAGTTTTATCGATGTATTAATAATTAACAGAGATAAATCAGAGTTAAATAAACACATTAACTAATTACAAATGAACCACGGTACTATCTGATCATTTGGAATAAGAAAACTAAAACCATGTCAAATAAATTTGATAGATCAAGTACAAGAGATAAGAATTGCAACACTATATTATATTAAGAATTCTCTGTAACAAATTACATAAAAGATCTTTAGCAAAAAGATGAAGTGTTGTTCGATCCCTTGTATCAGTCTCCCTTCCAAAAGTAAAAATTCCAAGAGCCCTTAATACATTAGAGATAATTTACTTAAATAATTATTACAAGCAATACAATTCCCCCTAAAGGGGATCCAAAAACTAAACAAGGCTAATATCCTAGGAAATCTTTCCAGACTCTCCAAATTCGTAGCAGCTACTCAATATCAGGATAAGTGGCTGATTCTATACCTAATTGGGAATTACATTTATAATCCTCGACCTCATTTTTATCCAACTTATGCCAAACTCAGATGTATACATGAATCTTTCTTTGTACTGCAAATGGGTGTTTGATTAACTGCTCCACGCCGTGTATGCTAATGTGGTTTAGTTCCTTGATTTTATCCTCCTAGCCATCCCTTCATTTCTCAACTTGCTCAATCATCAGTCTAGGTGGACATTCCTTCTCAATAAGCACCATGGTAGGAAAGGATAACTCAGTCATGTTATTATCAACTGCATACCATCTTCTGCCACAGATATCCTGGGCTTTTTTTATAGCTTTAGCTACTGTATCATCCAGGTCTTCCCAACCTCTCAGAATATTTCTAGCTCTTTTAAACTGAAAAGTGGTAAGAAGAGTGATATTATCAGGTCTCTCCTTCATGTACCGCTGTCAATCAGTTACTTCATCATAAGCTTTTGAGGCCTCTGTCTTTTCTCAATTAAATCTTCCAAGACTACAAACATCTTGTCAAACACCGTTTGAGTCTCAAATATATTACCTAGAGTGTTAAACAATTCACATACCAAATCAAAGTGTTTCGTTTTAGTTCTGATAGCAAGTTCTTTAAACTCTTCTTGAGAAAATTTGGAAAATGAGGGTGAAGCTGCACTTGCAGTTGCATATTCATTTTTCCTTTCTAACATTGCAACCTTTTGAACTAGGGTGTCATTATCATTATTTTCCTTTCTTCACTTGAATTTCATCCTGCATAGCCTCATGTTGTTTCTTGAGATGCTCTAGTGTTTCTTTCAAACTAACAATTTCTGCATTTTGTTTATCAAACTCCTTGCTTAAAGAATTAACAGCATCCAGATTTGCACCTCTAAAATCCCCTAGAATAGGAGTTGCATTTGTAGCATTAGATTGTGGGTCACTTGATTGTGGAGTCCATAAAAATTCATTCACCATTGACATATCCATATCATTCTGATCTCTGCCCTTCTTGTTACGCTGTCTTACCACTTATTTAGCAGCTTTGCTACATCTATATCACGAGGGCTTCACTTGTTGACCAATATCCTATCACGTTAGTTCATATTGTGGGTTTTAAAATTATTAAAAATTGAACCAATATATTGCATGTATTAGGGGGATGAGGGGTTTAAGGTGGGGGTGGGTAGGGTGGTTTAAAAGGATTGAGGTATAAAAAGGGGTGGGGAGGAGGTTTTAAGTATTGGGAGGGGGTTTCAACAAAAAGAGTTTGGGTCAATATCTCTAGAAATTAAGGGCATTCTTTAATATCCCACTATCTCATGTTCTATGTGAAATTTTCACTAAGTGAAGTCCTCGTGATCTATATTCAGTGAGGGATACCACAAAGTCTTCATTGAACTCATCTCTAACTTCATCAATAGGAGGTATGCTGATTCTTGTGGAAATCAAAGATGAAGTTTGAGTTATGGTTTGAGAAGGTATATCCATAGTGATATGAGAAATGGCAGGGGAGGAAGTAACATTCTGGGAAAAAGTGACTTCAGGAGCTGCAGAAATGTTATGAACAAAATATTCCACAGCAGGAATTTGCATAGTAGTAGCCTTAAGAAATGATAATGGTGACATTTTTTCAATTTTTTCAGACATAGGAGATGAAATTGAGCTAATTGAAGGAATATGCAGAGGGGTTTTAAAAACTAGAGGGACAACAGATGAAGGGATAGGCATATCCATAGAAGCTGGTGTAATTGATTCGGGTAATACAGTGGCATTTTGATATACCTCAGTCATAAAAGGAGTCACAACAGAACCATCAGAAAATGATGATAAAGCCATTATTGATGAAAGAAGGATTGGAGAAGAAGAGGGAACAGTTTCGAAAACAAGTTGAGATTGAGGAAGAGGGGTTAATACATTACCATTGCTACCATTAGTGAGATCTTGGAAATCATTACTAGTCTCAATAGAAACAGGCATAGGAGAACTTATTCCCTCCTCTTCCTTCGAATTAGTTAGATCAAAAGTAGGAATAGAAATGGAAATTTATGTCTTCTTTGAAGAATTGTCCTCAACCTGGGTTTGTTTAGGTAGACTCTTTTCAATCACAATGGTTACCTCCTGGGCAATTTCAGGTGACTGAGATATTGCAACTTATTGTGTATCTAAGGCTGAAGTCATTCTGTTTGGATTCTGCTTTATTTTCTATGAAGTTTGCAAATAATCCTTAACTTGTTGTTCCACAGATTCTTGGGGAATTTATCCCATGGGAGCTTTCCCTTTGTCCAAGCCTGAGCTAGTTTCCACAGATGTAGTTTTGGATGTCAAAGCTTCCTTTGTTGCAACTTGAGCTTCTCTGTCTTCCCTGTCTTTTTCCATCCTTTCTAGGATGTCCAGCTCCATTGACCTGTAATGCTTTACCATGTCCCTGATCACCTTTTGATACTGTAGGATATGGCTTTTCTCTTAGCCCTTTCTAGGACTTCAGAAAATGTATCTACTCCCTGATAAATGAAATCATCCGGAGTTTCCTCATGAACATAACCTATTTTGAAATGATTCTGCCTCAAGTGTAAATAAACAATCCCTTTAGGATCGTGCTGTCTTTTTCTTGCGAAACCAAGTTTAAGTGACATGATGTGGTCACTCAGCTCCAATTCCGAAGTAGAAGTGGGTACACTCAAGGATCCAAGGGTAATGGGAAACCTGGGACAAAATTTCCTCTTTAGAGTATCACATTTCTTGTAGATCCCTTATGTAACTATTTGAAATGAGAGCTCTTCTAGGACCAACCTGTCTGGTACAACCTTAGGCAACATGTGAGCTGCGTTGCTACCATAAACCCTGATATAGGTGAAAGGGGCTATGAGATCTTTTGCTTCCGGTGAGAACGCAAGCACTTCTTTGTTGAAAATCAGAAAATATACCCTGCCAAGGAAACTTTCACATATATCATAGAATCTACTCACATAGTTTCCATCCAAGAGCTCAGAATGAAATATATGTAGAGGAAGGGTCAGTAATTCCCAACTCCATTCAAAATTAGGGTAACTAAAGTCAACACAGAAGATGTACACAATGAAGGCGGTAAGATAAAAATTGGGATTTTTCTTAGCAGTGGCTTCCTGGAACTCCTGGATGGTGTTTTTAAGTTCCAATGATATAATTGAGGCCCAAAGGAAATATTCACTTATAGTAATAATGTGATGAGCGATGGGAGCCCATTCCTCTTTAAATAAAGAACAGTTGGGAATGCCATAAATACTCCACAACATCACTTCCAGGATGGAGTAAGTCTCTTTAAACCACTTGATAGGGTATAATTCATCTTTCCTCTTGGAAAATTTATGGGGTTCAATCATCCAGGATTTGAGCATCTGGTCGAAATTGAATTTGGATTTGGCAGTGTTAAGGAAATTTGCATCTAGGAGCTGGCTATAAGGTTTAAGAGCATAAATCTTGACAAAGGTTTCAAAGAGAAAATTGGCTAGCTAAGACCTGATATTGGTATTGAGAGAACAATCTTTCACATTGGTTTGGTCTATGATCCATCGCATAGCATAGTTATAAGGTCAGATGGCCAGTCTGGCAGCAATCAAATGCAGGACAGATTCTCTAATTCTCTCATAAACAGTTGGTCACCCTAGGAATCTGATAGGTCATTGTTATCGAAAATTGAGTAAACCCGAGACCAATCTAGATGGTAAGTTTTAGTCACTCGGTTTCTAGTATCAAAAAAGACACCAAAGTTCAGGTCTTTGGTGAACATGTCCTTCTGAAGGTTTTTACTCCTGGTAAATCTAGGGTTTTTGGATGTCGCTATGTGTCGTTTTGAATATTTATACTAGAAATTAAAATTGAATTATGCAGTAAGCACAGTAAACAATTTGAATTGCAAAAGAACAACCTGATAACCAACCTGAAACTGTAATACTCAATGTCGGAATCACGTAATAAATTATGGAGGTAAAAATCACATAGTAGAGTGAATTATAGCAGTAAAAAAAATGAAAAATCGTAAATCAAAACTATCATATTTATAGTTCCTGAGAAATAATACAGACTATCAGATGAGAGTAAAAGAAAAATAACGGTCAGGATCAGATTAGCGGGATGTGGAATCAAAATCAAAATCACAATTTTTATTAATCATTCCGCAACCTGCATTCCACAACTTGCGGGATGCGGAGTGCGGAATAGAAAAATAGCGAAATAAATTATTTAATCGACTCCGCATTCAGCATTTTTCATCTTGCAGGATGCGTAAATACACAAACCAAAATGTGAACAAATGATAACACTACAACCCGCAAGTTACAGGATGTGGGATGCAGTTTGACTAAACTAAAACACACATAAAAACTCTCTTGCATCCACAGTTGTGGGATGCGGGTTTAGAAAATGAAATATCAAAATAAAGGTTTCCCGCATTCCACAACTTGCGGGTTGTGGGATGTGTGACATTAAAACAATCCAAACAAAATCAATCATTCTGCTTTCAAAACAAAGAAATCATGCATGGTTTTTTGGAAATTTGGTTAAGTCAAGTAATCCCAAAATAAAATATCTTTATGAAACCCTTAAATATTACGAAGAGTCTTACTATGTAATCTTTGTATGTATAATTGGGATCCCATGTCAAAATTTCATGGGATCTGTTGTACTTACAACAACCCCATCCTTAATTTATGAAATTCTTTGACTTTCCTATCAAAGAATCTATCAGACATGTATTTCTCCTGAAATATTTTGTGAGAGTTACTCAATTTGATTTATTTTACTTCATCATTTTTGGTATTCTCTAGGTCTCACCACCATCTAGCTTCTTTTCCATTTAAATTAAAGATGGATAGACTGGCTTTCATTTCACTAGAGTAGTTGTGAACTAGAAATGATTTTCTCATACCTAGAATCCATTCTTCAGTTGTCTCCCCGTTATTCATATGTACTTGATAGGTTGGGGATTTTATCTTTTGAAATTATCCTTGGACGTTGTAACAATTTTTCTGCCTCTTTTTGCAAGTAGAAAGTGATTATCACTGGAAGGACTATGATAATCTCATTCTAGAAGCTCAGGTATGTGCTCTTCTCTTCCCCCTTCCCTTGGGTTTCTATCCCATTTGCGATGATTATTTTCTTTAGTTTTATTAGTTGAATGGATAGGATGTGCATGAGGGATTCCTCCCATCATGTTCCAAAGTAAAGATTCATTGATTGTTGGCTTCTCTTTTCATTCATTCATACTACCATCTTTCAAGATTTGTAAGCTTGCTTGTAGACTCTATTTGGTTTTCCTTAGATTAGAATTTAATTCTACCACCAGTTCTTCTTCTCGTGTTGGGGAATTTGGATTTCCTTGTTAGTTTTTTTCTTCTCCCGTATTCATGATTTAGACTGTTCTTCAAATCCTGTAGTTAAAAATTTAGTAACAAATAATTTTCTATGAGTTAACAAAATTTTCAAATATAGTTTTGAAATGTTTGTTTCTGCAATGAATATTTGGTAGCACCCATTAGGTCTCTTAGTCTTTGAATATGGGCTCTGATACCACTTGTAATGTCCCTAAAATTCATAAAAAAATAAAAATATTCGTAGGCTAATAAGCTGCTAGAAGTTAAGGACTCTTCATTTTTACTGCGAAATAAAAACATCATTCTAAGAACTAAGCCTAAGTTCTATATGTTGTTTTGTTTGTGTGTTTTTCCTGTATGATGATGATGTCTACATGTTACTATTCTACACTTTGATGTCCTTGTAATTTACTTTTCCTGTCTATCTTATTTATTGACACTATGTTGATGCCATGAAAATCCTAAGTACCAAACAGTAGTGATTCTCCCTAGTGAATGATCCCAATTATATCAGACAGCAATTGGTGTGGGGAATCCATCCAGTTCACAGTTCCGACTATCATAGATTAGGTTCTTTAAATATTTTACTTGTTATGGCCTAGTCCAGTATTTATAAGATTTTTGTTTAAAGAATGATATGCAATTTCCTAAGCTAAATGCATGTCTAATCTAGATATAAAACTAAAACTATTCTATCCCGGTCTGGGGAGAAAATTTAGAGTTTAGATTAATATACTATAAATGCTCATAGAGGTCTAACAAATAGCCATACCAACACAATAATCACATTCACAGTAGAAAGAATACAAGATATAAATCTAATATGATTAAACCATTAATTACCCTGTCATAGGAAGACATTTATACATACAACAAACATTCATAACCAAGGAAGTAGTTCGAGGAGGTTAGAACAATATCACTGTATGATGCACAAAAGCAAGAAGAAATAATTGTACAATATGCATTCCACACATTCTAATTAAATCTCTACGCAGGCCCTCTATTCCAACAAAATGATCCTTCTTATTAGCAAAGAGGTATCTCTTTTACATCAATAGTTCAATATTCTTTCACCAATAAAATATCATTCTTTAGTTCTCTGGACCTCTTATTTATAGAATTATGGGTTATCGATCCTCACCTCAAAACAAAGACAAATTCAATTATAGAAATCCTAACATAATTTGATCTAGAAAATTTTCCATAATCACAAAAACAAATAAGGAATCTAGAATGTGCATGGTGGATCAATTTTGGAATTTTCACCATAGGGACTCAGGCTCTCTTGCTGACATTGATAGTTAGAACCTCTAGAGTCAGTGTACAACAATTTTCTTCATCTCAACTGTTGAAATATTGTAACTTCAAAGAATATTCTATATGTATATTTTGTGGTCCCCGATGGTCTTACTGGGAGAACCACTTGTATTACATTGTACCCAGATACTCCTAATCGGAAGAACTAATAAGAGTCATGAGGTGGTCCCCTCTAATTGTAAAGGTGGGTCATCAACACCCCAGTGTGGTTAGTTGAGCCTACATGTGTAACTCGATCCTACATGATTTAACTAGAGCCTACATGTCAAATGAGTTGACTTAAGTGAACAGATGAATATAAATAGAGGTGTAGTGCTCCTCATTTGAGACACACACACTCTCACTTGTGTAGCACAATAGTGGAGAAGAGAAGTAGCTGGAGAAGGAGGAGGATCAGGATTTTATCTCCTTGCTGGTTTTATATTTTATCTTTTTGGGGCATCAATATTGAGGAAGCTTTTGCTGGGTTTCTCCCTTTAGGGTTTTCCCAAGATAAATATTTGTGTTTCCCTTTTTATTGTTGTGCTTTTCTATCTTTCAGTGATCCTGTTTATATTCTTTTGTCATGAAAATGAAATGAAATACTGATGTCTTAGCTAAGCATATGAAAATTTAACATGGTATCAGAACCACCCTGAAAAGAAGACATTATGCAGCTACAGAATCTGGGGCTTATTACTTTTTGGTTCTCTCTCCACAATTGATCAGCAAAATAAGGCTATGCTGACTCTCCATTGAAGGGTGCATCTTTCTGTCGAAGCGGAATTCGATTCCAAGCATTTTCAGTTTTCGGTGCAGGAAATTAGGGCTTCTTGCAAGAGAAGAATTTTTGAGTGAGCCCAACATAGGATTTCTCTCCTAATCAAAAGCGAATTCTAGAGACCTGGATCAAGTTTTTTGGTTGGATGAAACTCCGGGAAAGTCAAACCCTAGTTTGACCCCGAGCTAGAAAAACCCTAAATACTAAAACTGCTAAGTTTTGGTATATTCGCTATATCTTGAGATTGGCTAAGGATCAGGAGCTAAAAATTGTAGAGTCAAACAATAAAATCTTTATGTACACTGTGTCCAAAATTCAGCCTCATATACACTATATTTTGGGAGATATGATCCCTCCAAGTTAGGGTTCTAGCCTCTTTCAGAATTCATCCCTAAACAGGACACCCGGGGAACATTGCTATAGCTTGGGATACAGAGGTCCAAATTGAATTCCTAAAGATGTTCCATAAATATCACGGAATTTACTTTCTGTGGTCCAAATTTTAGAACCAGAAGATGAAAAAGTGACACGTGGAAGTCTGTACAACTTCGCTGTTCTGAACAGTCCTGTAACAGGTCACTGTCGGAAAATGATCATAAATACCAATTAGTGAAACCAATTATGATGCAAACTATGGTGTTGTGTCAGGTACATCATAGGTTACCTTAGTGAGAAATTTCAGACACATAGGAGCATTAATTTCGTATATATCACAGAAACAGTGTCAAGCATTTCTGCAGAAGAAATTGGAAAACTAGGGCTTCCTGTTCCGGGAGCTTCCCTCCACTGTTTTCAGAAAAGGAGTACATTAGATAGCTCCATTTGAAGAGATATATATTTATATTCAATCATATCTTAAAGTTTCCAAGTTTTGAAAATTAGGGTTTCTCTGACAAACCCTAAATCAGCTAGCTCTGGAAGGAGGACGGACACCTCAAATTGGTAAGATCTAATCGTTTGCTATTTGCATTTGAAGTTCTCATTTCAAAGTGATCTATCGCATTAGCTTGATGATAAGCTTGGTGAAGTTGACAACTTCCAAGCATGGAAGTATATGATCTCTATAAATAAAATTAATTGGACACCTACATAAGTAGAGAGGTTCCAGTTCCATACGGAGATGAGGCTCAAAGACTTACACAAAAAGAACTTGATCAAGGCCAAGAAGATCATTGTTGATTCAATCACGGATCAACTTGTACAACAAGTTCCTTCCCTAAAGACGCGAAAGATGTTTTATTCCTTGATCAAGCTATTTGAAGATAAGAACTTAAATCAGAAGATGGCTTTGAGAAAATAGTTGAAGAATGTGAAGATCCAGAATGCATAACAACTTGAAGCAGTAGAAGAAGAAGTGGAGATTGCAGAAGTGGTGATAGCCACCTTGAATGGCCTCCCAGGATCATGGGATTCATGTAAAGAATGTATGCCAGAAGGAAATAATTGCTTTCAGCTCGACTCATAAGAAGAGAAGAAGAATATGGGAGCAATTGAAGATCAAGCTCTCACCATTCAAAGAATATCCCTCAAGCAATGAGGAATATGAAGAACTCAATTCTTGTCATTTGGATAAGAAATGATGATTTCATGAATGAAGAAGATGATAAAGTAGAATGATCAATATGGAGTCTACCCACAAAAGAAATAAAAGATACATTAGAGAGGATTTGAGGTAAAAAATGGGCCTCCTAAGAGATGTACTACAAAAATATAAGATATATTAAAATATTATGAGTTAGGGGTTTTATGGGGTAGGTATATATG
>LPNX011026330.1:513591-608624 GCA_001517045.1 Pseudotsuga menziesii
TGTCTTGTTCAACCAAGATGGGTTCACCTAGTAGTTGCAAAACATGTGATGGGATATCTGAAAGGGACTATAGACTTTGGTCTATACTATGATGGTAGCCATGAGTATAGATTGTATGGCTACACAGATGCAGATTGGGTTGGAAGTATCTCAGACAGGAAAAGCACATCAGGTATATGCTTTTGTTTGATGCTTGCTATGATTTCATGGTTTATCAGGAAACAGTCCAGTGTTTCTCTTAGCACGGTTGAAGCAGAATACATAGCAGATTGCTCTACTAATTTGTGAATCCATATTGATTCAGAAGCTGATATCAGGTCTCTTTGACCTGAATATGGACACTACAATGATTCTATGTGATAACCATAGTTGTGATGACAAAGAACCCTGTGTTCTGACGTAACATGTAGAAATCCAGTATTTCTACATACAAGATAAGATGCAGATGATGATACTGTAGATGCAGATGATGGTGATTCGGTATTTCTATACTGAATATAGAGATGATGATGATTTCAGTATTCCCATACTGAAGATATAGATGATGATGATTTCAGTATTCCCATACTGAAAATATAGATGATATTTGAGTATTTACATACTGTAGATACAGATGATGGTGATTCCATATTTCTATACTGAATATAGAGATGATGATGCTTTTAGTATTTCTATACTGAAGATATAGATGATGATGCTTTCAGTATTCACATACTGGAGATACAGATGGTGATAGTTCACTATTCACATACTGAAGATGTAGATTATGATGGTTTGGATGATGATGTACTGACGAAGCCTCTGCTTCGAGTAGAGTTCGAACACTTTCAAGACAAGCTTGGTGTTGTTCAGAAAGAACTTCCTTGAAAGGGGGAGTAGTGATGTTGTAGTGGGATTGTATCATCCCTGGGCATTTTCCCTGAAGTGATCCAGAGACCTTGGTCCTCGAGAATGAAGAGGGGTTGTATCATCCTAGGACATCTGTCCATAATAGATCTGGTGACCTCGGTCCTCGAGAACGTGACAGGATTGTATCATCCCTAGGAACTTGCCCTAAAGTGATCCAGAGACCTCAGTCTTTGAGAATGAAGAGGGATTGTATCATCCCGGAACATATGTCCATAATAGATACGGTGACTTCGGTCCTCGAGAATGTGGTAGGATTGCATCATCCTTGGACATAGTCCTAAAGTGATAGGGACTGATTCTCCTATAATCAATCTAGTTGTTAGAATAATCAACCCATAGTTTACCCACTTAGACATTAATTCCATTATTTTTGTCTTATTTGCCTAGTTCATGTGTCCCACCTTGTGCAAGTTGCTATTTGGCTATCTATAACGGTCAAACTTGACTTATTTGACTCATGGAGCACATGGGAGAGCTAAAGGAATCAATTCTGCTTTATTCCTGGCCTCCTACGCACCCCTCTGCTTTTTCTGCTTTATTGCCTGCTTTTTCAGTGTTTTAAGGCAAAAGGAAAAGCTAAACTAGGTGAGGTTGACTTGTTTTTTGTCCTACACATCCTCTTCTCTTTTCTCCATGAAAAAGAATGTATGAGCTGCCATTCCACCACTCTTTATCTTTCCTATGCCTTTTTCCCAATTCGTGAGCTCCATGACAGATTTGGGATCAGCTTTTTACACCTGTGGGGGATTTGCTTATTTTTGGTAAGCCTGTTTTATGCTAGATTTGGATGCCTCCTCATGCATTCGATTTCTTGATGTATTCTATTTATTCAACAACCTATTTTATTACAGGTTTGGCTATTGTACACTCAGTTAATACAATTTAGTGTTACAGCTCCATATTCAATCTCTTTTGTGAGCAATTTTGCATGATCAATTGATAATTGTTGTGAGTAAAATTAATCTATTGCTGGCCTTAATTTCCACATGGTATCAGAGCCATTGTAGGTTGTTTCTCTCCTTCAAAAATTGTTTTGCAGGTTCAACATCAAAGACTGGGAGCCTTCTACTGACAGCCGGGACAGATTTTCTAGAGCTATGGATCAATCACAGAAAACTATCTTGACTCCCTTCAATTTCTTTGAATCAAAAGCAGAGATGGAGATACTATTAAGAGAGAAAGGCCTCTACAAGGTGACTATGGTAATAGAAGCAGAGCCCAATGCAGCTGTAAAGAAGATAAAATGGCACAACAGGAGGGATGAGGCTTATGGCCTCTTGTGCCCGAGTATTTCCAGAGACCTCCTTTTCCATCTTGATGGATTGACATCACCGAATGAAGTATGGGATAAGCTTGCTGATATTTTTGGAAAGACAGATGAGATGAGGGGACATCAAATTGAGAATGAGTTGATTTCTCTGAGTCCAACAAGCTTTGAATCCCTGCAGCTATATTTATCCAAGTTCAAAGCACTAGACTTGCAGCTGAAATAGTGTGGTATTGAAAAGAAAGATGATCATCTCGTACTGGCCATCCTTTTCAAGTTGGGCCCTGATTATTTAGTGTTTGTTTCGACCTTCTATGCCACAAAACTGACAGCTTGAACCTGGAAGATGCCTAGCCTTGCAGATTTCATGGAATCTCTCATACAAGAACAGGACAAGCTGGTGATGATGGGCACCATCAAACCATCCAAAGATCAAGATTTTATTGCTGGAGATTCGAGGGTGGATTCAAAAATAAAAAAGAAAGCTAAAAAGCCACCTGAGCAAAAGAGAGACAAGAAACAGTCTCCGGAGAATCAACAAGGTCCCAAGAAGAATAACCAGAAGAAGAAGAACAAAGGTGAAATGAACAAGTGCGCATACTGCAATAAGGGAAATCACTCTGAAAGCTCTTGTATGAAAAAGTAGATAGACATGCTAACAAATCTCCTGGAGAAGAATGGCATCTCCCTTCCAGAAAGCTCAAAGAAGAGAGAAGGAGGATCAAGTTCACATGACAAAGAGAGAGTTCATGCTCTAGTTGCTGGCACATCATGCTCACCGAGTTTTATCATTGACTCCGGCGCTTCAAGACACATGGTTTTGACTAAGGAGGCTTTCTCCTCACTAGATATGTCGAAAGGACCATCTATTGTACTGGGAGATGACTCTCTCACTGAAAGTAAAGGCAAAGGAAGGATAGATCTTGATCATGGTCAGTTCAGCAATGTGCTATATGTCCCTGGTCTTGCCTCCAACCTCCTGTCAGTGTACTAGATGATCCACACTGGGTGTCCTAAGAAGGTCATATTATCCCTCGATGAAGTTGAGATCACAGAGATTTCAACTGGTAGAGTCATTGCAAAAGGAGTTGCGAATCATGCTCAAAAGGTATACATGTTCTCACACTTCCTACCTTACTCAAACCCCTCTGCTCTTCTCATTCATGCTAATGAAGCCAGCAAGCTGTGGCATGAAAGATTTGGCCATCTAAATTACAAGTATCTGTCTGATCTTAGTGAAAAAGAAATGGTCATAGGGTTTCCCAAGATAAAATTTTCCAAAGGATTATGCCAAGGTTGTATCCTAGGAAAACACCCAGAGCATAAGTTTGAGAGAGCTAGTCATGAGAGAACCCCTACACCCCTCGAGCTGATCCACAGTGATGTTACTGGTCCATTCCCTCATATGTCTATGAGTTAGGACAAATATGCATTGACCTTCATTGATGACTTTTCTGGGTATTGCTGGGTTCACTTCCTGAAACACAAGTCTGAAGTTTTTGGCCTATTCAAAGTCTTTAAGGCTTTGGTTGAAAAGCAGTCTGGAAGGAAACTCAAGGCCCTCAGATCTGACAATGGTGGTGAGTATGTCAAGTCTGATTTTATTAACTATTGTGCAGATGTAGGTATTCATATGCAGCATTCTATCCCTTACACACCACAGCAAAATGGTGTTGTTGAGAGGAAGAACAGATCACTGAAGGAGATGTCAACATGCATGATGGAGGCCAAAACTTTGCCACCAAAGTACTGGGCCGAAGCTATCAACTGTGCAGCCTATATTCATAATAGGGTGCCTCACAAACAACTTGATGGTATGACTCCCTTCGAAGCATGGAGTGGGCACAAGCCAGATGTGACCCATTTCAGGATTTTTGGCTCAAAGGCATGGGCTAGAATCCTGATAGAGAAGAGGAAGGCTTTGCAGCCCCAAAGCCAAGAGTGTATTTTTTTTGGATACTCTGAAGATTCAAAAGGGTACAAGTTAATAAATTTGAGCACAAATAAATCCTTCATCAAAAGGTGTGTTCAGTTTGAAGAAGAACCCCTTGCAAAAGTGGAAGTTGGTGAAGCCTCTTCACCACCTAAACCTCAAGAAGTAAGTAAAGAGTTTGTTGAACATGCTGATTCTGATTTGTATGATGGAGATGATTTTATTGCAGACCCTAACAGCCCCACAAGGCCAAAATGGGCATCCAAGACACTACATGCAGCAGGTGAGCTAGCTGGGGATCCCAATGACCCAAGGAGGACTAGATCTCAATTTGAGAGTGGTCTGTGCATGAAGGATCCTATGTTTGCTGAAAAATGCTATTTGATGGTGGATTCTAATCCTCAAACATATGAAGAAGTAGCAGGATATCCAATATGGAAAACAGCCATGAAGGAGGAGTTCAGCTCACTCCAGAAGAGCAACACATGGGAGCTAGTGGATCTTCCCCCAGGGAGAAAACTAGTACAGTATAATTGGGTCTATAAGACCAAATTTGTTGCTGATGGTTCACCACTGAAGTACAAGGCCAGATTGGTAGCCAAGGGCTACTCACAGGTTCATGGCATAGATTACAATGAGACCTTTGCCCCAGTGGCAAAGATGGATTCCATCAAGCTAGCTCTAGCCATTGCAGCCTCAAGGAAATGGGAGGTACATCACATGGATGTAAAGTGTGCCTTCCTGAATGGAGATATCACTAAGGATATATATATGCAGCATCCTCAAGGTTTTTCTACTAACCCTTCTCTTGTGTGCAGGTTGAGAAAGTCATTGTATGGGCTAAAGCAAGCCCCCAGGGCTTGGTATGCCAAGATCGATAGCTTCTTGCTATCACTGAATTTTGTTCCATGCAAATCAGATCTAAATGTCTATTTGAAGTTAGTTAATGGTTCATTAATGATAATTTTTTTATGTGTTGATGACCTCCTCATTACAGGAAGCTCACAGGCTGAGATTGCTTCCTTAAAAGGAGCTATGAACCAAGCCTTCTGCATGATAGATTTGGGGCTCTTAAGTCAATTTTTGGGGCCTGAGATATCTCAAACCAGAGCTGGAATCAATGTGCACCATTCCAAATATGCCTTGGAATTGCTGAACAAATTCAAAATGAAGGATTGCAAAGCAAACAAAACTCCTTTCCTTTCAGGAGTGAAGCTGGAAGAAGTTGATTCTTCACCGATGGTAAACAATACACTGTATAGGAAATTGATTGGCTGTTTGTTGTATCTGACACATACTAGACCTGATATTTGTTATGCAGTAAGTGTGGCTTCTAGATTCATGGATCAGCCTCAAGAGATCCATTGGAAAGCAGCCAAAAGGATCCTTAACTTTGTTCAGGAAACAAGGACACATGGGATCTTCTATAAAGCAAAATCTGATCTTGAGTTGATTGGATTTACTGACAGTGATTGGGCAGGTGATAGCACAGATAGAAATTCCACATCAGGAGATGTGTTCATGCTTGCAGAAGGGCCAATCATCTGGTCAAGCAAGAAATAGAGTGCCATTGCACTCGCATCTACAGAAGCAGAGTACAAACGAGTTGTTAATGCAGCAACTCAATGTTTATGGTTGCAGGGTTTACTTGGAGAGTGTGGCTTTGAACCTGAGTACTCAACTACCATCTACTGTGATAACCAGAGTACCATTCAAATCTGCAAGGATCCAGTTCAGAATCAGAGAACCAGACACATTGAGATCCATATGCACTACATCAGAGAACTTGTGCATGATGGCACCATTCACCTACTCTTCTGTTCATCTTCAGAACAAGTAGCTGATATCTTCACCAAATAATTTTGTGAGAAGACCTTCAGCAATATCAAATCACTACTATGGATTGCTGATCATGCTGTGAAAGCATGAGTGAAGACAAGATTCTACAATTTTGTTTTACAGTCCATGTTTAAGGGAGGATTTTCCCAAGTTGGTTTTGCCTCTTTCCTTGTTTAAATGGATTTGCAGTATGTAAAGGGTGACTAAGCATTGTTGCTAATTTTCTAATATATTACTCATAATTCAGGACTAAGGGGGGGTGTTAGAATAATCAACCCATAGTTTACCCACTTAGACATTAATTCCATTTTTTTTTCTTATTTGCCTAGTTCATGTGTCCCACCTTGTGCAAGTTGCTATTTGCCTATATATAATGGTCAAACTTGAATTATTTGACTCATGGAGTGCATGGGAGAGCTAAAGGAATCAATTCTGCTTTATTCCTAGCCTCCTAGGTGCCCTTCTGCTTTTTCTGCTTTATTGCCTGCTTTTTCAGTGTTTTAAGGCAAAAGGAAAAGCTAGACTAGGTGAGGTTGACTTGTTTTTTGTCCTACACATCCTCCTCTCTTTTCTCCATGAAAAAGCATGTATGAGCTGCCATTCCACCACTCTTTAGCTTTCCTATGCCTTTTTTGCAATTCGTGAGCTCCATGACAGATTTGGGATTAGCTTTTTACACCTATGGGGGATTTGCTTATTTTTGGTAAGCCTGCTTTATGCTAGATTTGGATGACTCCTCATGCATTCGATTTCTTGATGTATTATATTTATTCAAAAACCTATGTTATTACAGGCTTGGCTATTATACACTCAGTTAATACAATTTAGTGTTATAGCTCCATATTCAGTCTCTTTTGTGAGCAATTTTGCATGATCAATTGATAATTGTTGTGAGTAAAATTAATCTATTGCTGGCCTTAATTTCCACACCGGTGATTTCGGTCCTTGAGAATATGGTAGGATTGCATCATCCTTGGACATAGTCCTAAAGTGATAGGGACTAATTCTCCCGTAATCAATCCGGTGGCTTCGGTGCTTGAGAATGTGGTAGGATTGCATCATCCTTGGACATAGTCCTAAAGTGATAGGGACTGATTCTCCCATAATCAATCTGGTGGCTTCGGTCCTTGATAATGTGGTAGGATTTCATCATCCTTGGACATAGTCCTAAAGTTATAGGGACTAATTCTCCTGTAATCACTCTGGTGGCTTCGGTCCTTGAGAATGTGGTAGGATTGCATCATCCTTGGACATAGTCCTAAAGTGATAGGGACTGATTCTCCTGTAATCAATATGGTAACTTTGGTTGTCGAGAATGTGGTGGGATTGTATCATCCCTGGAATTTAAGTCCAAAAGTGATCCAAAGACTTTTTGTCTTTGAGTTGTGGATTGCAGGTTGTTGTTGATGATGATGATGCTGTATTGATCAAAAGATCAGAGTATGATGACATATTGATCGAAAGATCAGAATATGATGATGACGTATTGATCGAAAGATCAGAGTATGATGACATACTCATCAAAAGATTAGAGTATGATGATGATGTACTGATCGAAAGATCAGAGTATGATGATGATGACATACTGATCGAAAGATCAGAGTATGATGATGATGACGTACTGATCTAAAGATCAGAGTATGATGATGATGCACTATGATTATGATGTTTATGATCGAAAGATCAGAGTATGATGATGATGTTTGGATGTTGATGATGTTTTTGATCGAAAGATCAGAGTATGATGATGATTTTTCTGATCGAAAGATCAGAATGTGATGATGATTATGATCGATAGATCAGAATATGATGATGATGATGTTGCTACTGATCGAAAGGTCAAAATGATGAATATGTTGTTGCTGATTAAACAGTCAAAGTTCTGAAGATGTTGCTGATCGAAAGGTCCAAGTGATGAACAGGTCGTTGCTAATTGAAAGATCAAAATGATGAAGATGTTGCTGATCAAAGACTAAAGATGTTGATGATGATGAAGACTTAAGATTGAAGATGAAGACTACATGATGTTGAAAATATTCCAATGATTTATAGATGTGTTACCTTGCTAATGTTGATGATGTCCCCTATCTCTACTCTTGTTGTTGTTGATGTTGCTGTAGAATACCCTTCTCATTAAGGGGTAGTGTTGAAATATTGGAACTTCAAAGAATATTTTATATGTATATTTTGTGGTCCACGATGGTCCTACCGAGAGAACCACTTGTATTACATTGTACCCAATGCTCCTAATCAGAAGAACTAATAAGATTCATGAGGGAGTCCCCTCTAATTGTAAAGGTGGGTCATCAGCACCCCAGTGTGGTTACTTGAGCCTACATGTGTAACTCGAGCCTACATGATTTAACTTGAGCCTACATGTCAAATGAGTTAACTTAAGTGAACGGATGAATATAAATAGAGGTGTAGTGCTCCTCATTTGAGACACACACGCTCTCACTTGTGTAGTGCGTTAGTGGAGAAGAGAAGTAGCTGGAGAAGGAGGAGGATTAGGCTTTGATCTCCTTTCTGGTTTTATCTTTTATCTTTTTGGGGCATCTATATTGAGGAATCTTTTGCTGGGTTTTTCCCTTTAGGGTTTTCCCAGGATAAATCTTTGTGTTCCCTTTTTTATGGTTGTGCTTGTCTATCTTTCAGTGATCCTGTTTATATGCTTTTGTCATTAAAATGAAATGAAATACTGATGTCTTAGCTAAGCATATGAAAATTTAACATCAACCATCCAATGACGTAGGATTTATCCCATTCACAAGTTCCCATCCTAGCTCGATGAACCATAGTACCTGCACTATACAAAGAAACACAATGAGATATACATCTAAACTAGACACAACAAAAATCATAGTATATGCAATTTAATGATATGTATTGATAAAAAAGACAATGGTCGATGCCCTTTCTCACAAACAATTTTATCTAATTAAGCTTCAAAGGAAAAATTCTCAGTTTCACCAAAGGTTCGCAGTAAAAAACCAAAACATAGATTGAACATCTCAGATCATATAGAAAATGGATCAGGCCTAGTTTCAACTATTAGATCATGCAGTATTTACAGTCCTTTTCTACCTCCACCCTTCTAGAAAGCGGAAATCGAAAATTGGATTTTGAAATTTTCATGAAGGTTAAACTTTAACTTTCCGCTCCTGAATTTTCACTTCCCCCTTTCTAAAACCTTCTGGGCCATTGATCTATTCTAAATATTTCTAATTCATTGATCTAGGTGGAAATCAAAAATCATATTTTCAATCTTTTGCGGAGTTCAAACCTTAACTTTCTGCCTTCCAATTTTCTGCTTCCTCCCTTTTCTTTTCCACCTTTCTGCACCATTGATCTATACATACTCTTCCTTGGCCATCATATCTAAGAGGAAGTCAGAAATCTATTTGGTAACCTTTTCACAAATGAAACTTGACCATTCCGATTCCGAGTTTCCTCTTCCACACTTCAGAAAGCGGAAATCAGAAATCGGATTTTCAATCTTTTGCGGAGTTCAAACATGGCTTTTCCGATTCTGACTTTAATCTTTCTCACTTCGGCAAGAGGAAGTCAGAAATTGGATTCTCCAATTGTAGAAAGAGGAAGTCAGATTTATAACATTTTCCATAAGCGAACTTAGCTTTTTTGACTGCCCCTTTTGTTCTTGCCTTTTCCTGGTTGTTAGAGCTTGATCGGAGCGATTCACAGCTATTGATCTATAAATCAGAATGGATTTTCTCCCACATGTCTACTTCTTGGCCATGCCTAAGTATATTTTGACTGGAATCACACTTCAGGTTTAGGGAAACACCTTCTGCTCGATTTTATAGGGAATACTAAGTATGCTGGGAGAACTTAAATGAGTTGGACAACAAGAGAAAAAGTTATTTTAAAAATAAAAGAGTAAGGAGGGGACCCAAAATGTAAAAAATTTGGGGAATCATCTATAGAAGCAACAATTTGAGATTAAATGGTGAACACATATCTTTGAAAAAACCTTCTTTGAATGACAAGATTGCCATATGTACTGCACTGTGAATGTTCAATGATTATTTAACTGTAGTTCCCGATACTTCTTTAAATCAGATTTAATTAGGGATGGAACTTTCAACATCACACTTTGTACCATTTCTTCAGGAGTAGGGTAAGCAAGAGTTGAGTGTCTTGATAACTCTCCTGGGGCCAGAGTATGAAGTTCATTTTACCCCCTGTATTTACATTTCCACCAGATAAGAGTCCATGGGATCCTAACAAAGTAAGACAGATGTATTCATTTGTTCCTCATATCCATGCTATTAACATCCTTTTTATGCTTTCTTTATGATTGAAAAAGTCTTTTGAGTGTTCATTGATTTCTCCTTTTACTTTGAGAAGTTGATACATGTTCTTCCATCCACAATGTCCTTTTGTGAGAGTGACAAATTTGTTTGCTTATCATTCTCACGAATGGATAAGAACCTTGCCGATATTTGTTGTTTTGACATCACTTTTATTCGAATGATTTATTTCTTCAACATTCTTTCTTTAGTTGAAGATCGAATATTTCAGAAAATGACTTTTCAATCTAATCCTTTTGTCCTTTTTTCATTTGCAGCAATGGGACCATTTTTAATACCATACATCCATCAGACCTGCTTCCTTTCCATAGGCCCATCATGATAGGCTTCCTGAGATAGGTATTAGTGTGATAATGGATGAAATCCCAAGGTAGTACTCCAACCCTCATGAGTCTTGGTTATTTCACAAGGGTTATAATAAGTCAAATGTGAACATGAAAACCAATTTCCCTTTTCATCATCTTCCAACAATCAAAGAATCTCATTATGATTAAAATTTATCATTTCTCTTTCCAATAAGCAACTCCTGACATCCAATTTCTTTTGAGTTGAATCAGATCCCTATGCTTCCAAGCACAAAAAATTGAGCTGGTTTATTAAAAGATAACAAACTAAGGCGATGAAATAAGGTGAAACAAATAGGAAAATTAACAACTGGAAAACAAAAATAGTAACAACAAGTTTTTTTATGTACAAAGGGTGCCCGTGACTCTAAGTGAAATAATATTTAAGACAAAGGCCATTTACAGGAATACCTTCTTCCTATCCTTGTAAATCTTCCAATGTGTACGTTGCAGGGCCTAACTTTTCAGTGACTAGGTAAGGTGCAATCCATAAATCTTGGAACTTTGTGTGCTTTCCCTTCTCCACATGAGGATTATCCATTTTTCTTGTACCATATTTTATTTTGTCGAACCATTTTTTGATGAATTCTTTGGAGTGGCCCTATCTTCCCACAGTGCATTTGGGAGAGCTGAGTGCCAATTTATCTGATTTTCAATAACGGTTTTCTTCACAATTCGAATAAGGTTGTTATTTGTTGATTCCTCTAAACCATTTCCCTAAGGGTAATATTTAGGTGAGTAATGCAACTTAATTCACTTTTCATAAGAAAACTCAGTTATTTTCACAGATGAAAAATAATATGTGTTATCAAAAATAAGGGAAATTGGATGTCCAAACCTGGTCATAATGTTCTCTTGTAAGAAGTCAATAACAACATCTTCGTTCACTTTGTGCAATGGAATAGATTCCACCCATCATGTGAAATAATCAGTAGTCGTGAGGATATAGCGATGTAGTAGTGAAGAATTCATATTGATTTCTTGAATAACATATATGCCCCACTATTAAAATGGATTTCAAATAGTAACAGGTTGTAATGGTCCTGCAACTTTTGCCAATTTTCCACCACTCCTGTGACATACATCACACCTTCTTGCATACGAATGGGCATATTTAAAAAATGTTGGCCATTAGTATCCATCTCTAAGTATCTTTTGAGATGTGGTATCCCAAGAATAATGTCCCCCTGTTGGTCCATCATGTAATTATTTGACTATTTGGGTGGCATCCTCTCTTTCCATACATCTGAGAAAGATTCCATCATAATTTTTTATGAAAAGCACTCCATTCATTATTTGATATGGGGTTGAATTCAACTAAAGTTCCCTTCTCTACTTGGAGCTCCAATGCTCTAGTATATATCCTTATTGAAGATAATACAACAGATATTTGTACCAATATTCAGAAGCAGTGAAGATACGACATACATCAACCAATTTCATTCCGACTTCATTCTCCCAATCAGGATATTTATCATTTTGATTATCTTCTATGAACTTGCACAACCCTTCACATTTGATTATGGTAGATGGATTGAATTCTAGGTCATACTCCTACAGGGAAGTCATGCAATTCCCTCTTCATTCACCCAGTTCTTTTTGCACAAAAAGAGATCTAACAACTGGGTGAGAAACTACAACTTTTTTTCTATTTTTTAAAATATAGGGTCTGAACTATTTTGTTTCCTTGAAGATTGGATATGATTGTTTGTCCATAGTTTGGTAATTCAATCCAACCCCTTGTAACCCAGTTATCATGAATGATATTGGGTATTCATCTTCCAATTCCCGTTTCTGCGTAAGCATTGTTGTGAGAGTATTTTCTAAAGAAAAGGTATATAAAATAAAGTCCTTTTCAAAGTCTGGACTCCTCAAGGAAGGTGCCTGAGCTACTACTACTTTGATATATTTAAATGAAACTTTCTCAATGTCGATCCACTTGAAGTGTACACTTTTCTTCACCATTTGATGCATAGGCTTCACAATTTGAGGAAAATCAGGGACAAAGCTTTGAACAAAATTTATTGTGACCATAAATGATTACGTAGATTTCCTAATATGGGGCATGGGAATATGAGTTATATCATCAACTCTCTCTTGATCTATTGAGATTCCCTTATTTGAGATGATGTGTCCCAACAATTTTCCCTAAAGGACTACAAATATGCTTTTCTTTGGGTTTAGAGATATACCATATTTTCTACAGCACCAAAAATTTGTTTTAAGTTGAAAACATGGTCTTCCCTTCTTTTGGATAAAATTGTTACATCATCCAAGTACACTTCTACACAATGTCCACTTAAATCTCTGAATGCAACGTACATGGCTCTCTGAAATGTGGCTCCAGTGTTTATGAGTCCAAAAGTAATTCTTCTGTAAGTGAATGTACCCCACTTCATACATATGTTGCCTTTAATTGGTCCTGCTCGAACACTAACACGTGATTATACCCTAAAAATTAATCTAACAAGGAGAACATTTATGAGCCTGAAACCATCTATAAAACATGTTCCATTGGTGGAACCAGATAGTTATGTTTCTTTCATGCTCTATTTAAGTTCCTAAAGTCAACACACAACCTTATCTCCCTTGAATTTTTCCTCAATGGGAGTAGATTGGCCACCCATTCTGAATGTCGAACCCTGAAGATGATCTTTGCATCTAGTAACTTCTTTACTTCGTTGTGGATCAGAGCTTCTAATTTTGGGTAAATATTTATAAGTTGTTTCTAAAATGGTTTTGCTCATGTTTTGATGGGAATCACATGTTGGATGATGCGAGTGTCATAAGTCTTGAGATCTTCATACGTCTAGGCGAAGATGTCTTTGTATTGCTGAAACAACTTGAAGAACTTACATCTTTTCCCAGATGAGCAACATTTTCCCAAATTGACATATTTAGGTTCAAGTTCTGATCCCATGTTGACAAGATCATGTTGCATTGATGAACTGTTCGCCTTTGCATTTGCTGGTTTCCATAATTTACTTTGCAAATCAAACATCCCATCGAGGGTTTTTATCACTTTAGGCATGAAATTTCCCTGAATCGCATCTTCATTTTGTAAAACTATGAAATATTATTATTCATTTATTATGGATTCTTTAAAATATTCTTCCTTTTTCCAGAAATCAATGATCTGCTTATCATCATCGAACACCCTCATATTTGTAACATTGTCAGGTATTGATGGCCTAAAAATCAATTCAATGGAACATTTATTATTAGTTGGCACTAATCTGGATGCAGAATTAGCTAATAAATTAGCCACATCGTTCTGCAATCTAGGTACCGCATTTATATTAAAACCATTGAAGTGCATAATTAAATTTCATACATCAAACTGGTATCCTATAAGATGTGGAGATATACAATGAATGTTGTTTTTTACTTGTCTGACTACTATCTCGGAATCCCTAAAAACTTTTAAATTTCTAGCCTTAAGTTCAATATATTTCTTCAGTCCCAATCTTACAGCGTCATATTCAACAGTGTTATTCATGCATTCGAACTCTAGTATACAAGAGACAAATTGTTTATTCTTATTTGTATCAATCAGGATGCAACCTTTCTCTAATCCCTCTTGGGTTTTAGAACCAACAAAATATATAAATAAAAACCTATCATCTAAATCTAATTGGTTAGTATTATCCCCTATGTTAGTCACTAAGTTCACTATATTAAAATCAATATTATCAGCCCATGAGAATTGAAGGAGATCGGAATGTGTGTTTGATTTACAACTAGCTTCTTCAGCCTAGTGGTTCCCTGGTTCGAGTTCCAAAAAATAATTTCCCAATACTGACGAAGATAAGTTCACAGGTTGATTCTTCCCCTCTAACTGAGTTACATTATACTTCATGTGTGGTTCTCTCAGTATTTTAAATTTGTTTTGAACATTGTTGAATGGCAGCCACATGTGATACCAGTTAGTTGCAAAGTAACTGTTTAGTTTCGTTGACTCGTCCCTACACAAAATTAATACATATGCTTCTGGTATATCTACTACCAAAATATCTATAAACTAGCAAACCTTGGGATCTGTAGACAAACGATTTAGAACATATTTCATTTCCCCTATGAATTTAACAACATACCTATCTATTTGAATTATTTGAGATGGGAATGGTATGGGTTGGAAATTAATCCTTTTACATACTGAAAGTGGAATGACATTTGATGAAGCCCCATAATATACTAAACAATTATGTACATTATGATTAAAAATATCAAAATATAACAAAAAAGGTAAAGTATGAGATTTAGACTCCCCCCAATGCTTGCCTCATTTACTTCATCATCAAATTCTATGGATTCTGGGATACTGCTAGGCTGTGTATTAAAAGCTTCTAGAAGTTTCTTTCTTTGCTGAGGAAAATTACATAGTTTAAATAGATAAATGTTTTCCTTTGTTTTCTTAATGTCTTCTATGGTGTCATACCCCATGCCCTATTCTTTAGTAGCCTCTACTTTATTTGCCAAAGTTTCCACAAGTTGATTAATTGTTGTCTTTATTGACTTACTACCTACTGGGATTGTCTCTTTTATATTTGTTGGATTAAGCTTAGGTGTTGTTTGATTTGTATTCATAATTTTCTTCATTTTCTCTAAACTTCTTTATTTTAGGCAGTAACACACTTTCATCCATTACTGGGGTTCCACTTCTCGTTGTGACATTAACTGATGGAACTTGACTTGTCTCAGTAGGTTCATCTTCACTAAGCGCCAAGGTAGGTTCCCAATCCCATAAAACTATCGTGGTTTCCTTGTTATATTTTTCTGGATCATTTGTTTGGTTTTTCTCTTCTTCAGGTATTGCTAGCTGGGTATCTAACAATTTATTCATGACCAAATTCATTGAGTTAATCCATTGCAGACATCTCTTTTTAGAATGAGGTTCCTGGTGAAAGGTATAGAAGTTATCCAAGCCTTCATTGTTAAAATTTAAAACAGTAGAATTATTCACAGGTTGTTTGGGTTGTAGAATATATTCCCATTTTTTGTAATAAAGGTTGAATGGATTTCTATAACAACTATTTCCCTTATCTTTTTCCATGTCTACTATTTTATTTGACAACTTCTGCACCATTTTTACCACATTTTCTAGCTCATTAGAATGTTCTTCTCCGGGCTTAGTCAGCAATAAAGGTATTTTTCTTGTGGTATGTTTCAATTTAGGTTCTGGTGTATGCTTTTCTATACTATCCAAATCTGCCTCTATATTCCTATCCTCTTGGTAGTTTTCTACCAATGTAATTTTACTAGACCTTTTTACAAACATTTCTATTGGTGGATTAAGTGTTGTAGTATAATTTTCTATTAAAGACTCTTAACAGGTATTATTGTAGAACTAAAGTTACTCGGTAAGGTGGTGAAACTTTGATTAAAGTCTTGGAACTTTTCTTTCTTTTCTATTCTCATAAACAATAATTCTTTCATGAGAGAGGCTACATTTTTCTAGTTGCCAAATTTACCGAAGAATTCCTTTTCAAAACTATCCAATTTACTATGGAATTAGCTTGTAGACTAAAGTACCATGAAGATTATTTTGGTTCATAAGTATATTGAAAAAGTATACAAACCACATATTCATACCCAACATTTAATAGATTCAAAGCCGGATAAAAAATCTACAAGTGATCTTCAGGATAAACACCTTTCCCACAATCAAATTTTAGTGAAACCTTTTCTGGGATCTTAGGAAAATCATGCAATGGAGGAGCTAGGTTGAATGGAGTTCTCACTCTCCATGCAGGTTGATTAACAATAGCCATAATTATAGGTGGATACTTTGGTTGAGACTGACTAAATACTGATACTGCAGGGGATTATGGATCTAATTGATCCAGAGGCTGAATAATTTCTTGGATGGATAGATATACCACTTCTTCTAGATTTTCCACAAGAATTGAATCCCTAGTGTATGCGGGTACTTTCTTAGGATCTATCCTTCTAGGCAAGGCAGGAATAAATTTTAACCCACGATGTTTCTTAATGTAGGATCTTGTATCTCTCCTAAATAGATCTACTTCTTCAAATGTGACAGCATACAAACATTCTGATTCTTCTTCCCCAGAACCCGTCTGTTCTTGTTCTTGTTATTGTAACTCAGGAAAAATATCTTCAGGGAAATTATTTTCTGATGGTGTTCCAATGTAATATTCTCTAAAAATCGGATTTCCTCTATAATCCATTCATGGGATGGGGCCCTCCTTCTAGAACAAATTTTGTTTATTCCTAGAAAATCCCAGGTACCAAATAGTAGGGATTTTCCTTCATGAACAATCCCAATTAGATCAGCCACCATTTGGTATGGGGTATTAGTCCGTTTCACGATTCCATCTATCGTAGTTTAGGCTCTTTAAATATTTTACTAGTTATGACCAATTCCATCATTTATAATATTTTTGTTTAAATAATGATATGCAATTGCTTAAGCTAAATGCAGGTCTAATCTAGATCTAAAGCTAAAAATATTTTATCCCCTTTCAGGGAGAAAATTTAGAGTTTAGAGTAATATATTATAAATGCTAATAGAGGTCTAAGAGATAGTCATACCAACTCAATAATCACATTCACAACAAAAATAATACCAAAGATAGCGCTAATATGATTAAACATTTAATTACCCTGTCATACACAAACATTTTTACAGACATTAGACATTCATAACCAAGGAAGTAGTTCCAGGAGGTTACAAATATCTCATTGTATGATGCACAGAAGCAAGAATAAATAGTTTTAAAATATGCATTCCACACATTCCGATTAAATCTCTGCGTAGAACCTCTGTTGTAGCAAAATGATCCTTATTATTAGCAAATATGTAGCTCTTTTACATTAATATTCTAGAATTATTTCACCAGGAAAAATTCCTTCTTCGGTGCTATGGACCTCTTATTTATAGCGTTATGGGATCTCGAGTCTCACCTCGAAACATAGCCAAATTCAGTTGTAGAAATCCTAAGAAAATCCGACCTGGCAGAGTTTCTGTGATAAAAAAAACAAATCAGGGAAAATGCTAAAATGCACATGGTGGATCAGTTTAGGAATTTTAACTACGGGGACTCAGGATCTCTTCTTGAAATTTATAGTTAGAACCTCTCCATTCAGTGTGCAATGGTTTTCTTCATCTCAACCATCCACTGATGTATTTTTTATCCCATTCACAAGCGCCCATCCTAGCTCGGTGAACCATAGTACCTGGAATATACAAAGAAACATAATGAGAGATATATCTGAAATAGACACAACAAAACTCATGGTATCTTCAATTTAATGATATGTATTGATAAAAAAGACAATGACCGGTTCCCTTTCACATACTTTTTTTTATCTAATTAAGATTCGAAGGAAAAATTCTTAGTTTCCGCAATGGTTCACAGTTAAAAACCAAAACAGAGAATGGATGGCTCATATCATTTCAAAGATGGATTAGGCCAGATTTGAACCATTATATATTGTAGTATTGACCGTTCTTTTCTGCCTCTTCATAAAGAACAATAAATAATTAAATACACGTAAAATTAGACTTGTGGGTGTAACGTAACAGATTCCTAGCATCTAAAACTATTGGAAACTAAACAACGTTATTCCAATGCTCAACGCTAAAAGATGAAAAATTGGTCCTAAGACTAACTCATACTTTGTAAATACGATATAGGGGGTATACCTTGGATAATACTATATGCATGTTTTTAAAACTATGTGTTGATAGTTTAAAAAAAATAGTGTTATTGATACTATGATAAGAGGGATTTAAACTAAGAATAAACCTTATGCAAATCGCAATATGGAAGCATTTAAGACTATGGTAGAGGGAAATAATGTGATCATAATGAGTGTGAAGCCACGTGATAGGATTGTGGGTTTTCATCTACATGAAGATGGAGGCCAGGTTGCCGCATTGAGTGCATCTCGTATTGCGTAGGATTCCTACCTTATGCATGTCATTAGGGTTTCAATTGCCATTTCTTTCATCTTTGTTTCGGTTTTGGGAGGAGGTCTCCCGCTCCAGGTGGGAGCTGTGCATACCATGCATAGCAACCAGCTTGCTCACGAAAATGGTTTACAGGTATTCCAAGCTCTGTGTGGTTCCAATTCAACTTTGGTTTGGATTTATTGTTGCTACATCCTTCTAATCAGTTGCTTTTGTTTCGTTGTTTTGCAGGCTTAGTAGCATGGGTACTCTATGTTTGAAGGGCATATATTTTGGGTTTCATGTGCAACCATTCCAGGTAAGGCCCATGAAAATAAAAAACAACCTACACCCAATGTTGAACTTGTTGGGTTATCATATGGTGTTGATTCTGGTTCTGGGAGATGTTTGGTTGTAAAACTATTATTCTGTTTGGTTTGGGCTTTGGGGCTCCTTCAATTCATTGGGAGTTTCATTTAAATGTGACTCTATAAACATTTTTATATGGCTCTGTAATGTAATGTGATGTTTTAACTCTTTAATAGATACTCATATCTATTTTTTGTTTACCATTTAACTATGTAATGGATTTTGGTTTTAAATCAATATTTACTAGGTTTTTATTTTCTTTATAATGACTCTGTAAATTTTCCATGCGTTTATCAATGTTAACAATTTCGTTTCTCGATAGTTGCACTTACGATTCCATGGTTTCATTTAATTGATACAAATTGTGGAAATGTGGTTTAGTTGAAGTGGAAGATCCTAGCTCTATCTGTAAGTTTCAGATGTGGAGTATTAATAAGTTATGGGTAGCCTGTAATCGATAAACCCTACGTGAATAACACATCTTGTGTAATGTGTAGAATTTTCAATCTTTTATTTATAGGATTCGATATTGGGATTGGTTTTTTTTTTAAAATCTCCCATCCAAGCTCTAAGTGATTCAAAATTGGGTCGAATGCTTGGCTGGGTTTAATGGTTTAGTTGTTTTTAAAATGCCGTGGTTACATAGTTTTGGTTTTAATCGATTTGACCTTGGGTAGCGTGGATACCTGGTTGTGAAAAAGGTTTTAATATTTATTTTGTTTAATATGTTTTATGTGGTGATTATCACTTTTGTTCTTAGAATTCCACCAACGCGAAGTGTATGGTAATGGAACTTTGTGTGATTTTGTTTTTAATTTGTTGTCTGTAATTTAGACATGTTTGTATTATAGCTTTGAATTGGAAAGAAAAATACTGCCAGCCAATCCTTAAGATTATTCAATTGTTGAGAAGTGATAAATAATTTTTATAAGTATTTGGGTTTTAATAATAATTTTGGAATCGTGGATAGTATCTCGTCCTTCGTGCATTTTGGTTATGGTAATTTGATATTTGTCTTATAGATTTATTTATAGCATAATTGTAATGTTCTGTTTGTTTAATTTTTAAAAGTTTAATATCCCGAATTTTAGACGTAACATTTATAGGCATGTGCCTATTGATTATGATGATTATCTTGATGTTTTATTTATATGTATATATATTGGGTCGAAGACCCCACTACATATGAGCATGATTATTTGTTTTATATATTGGGCGTAAGCCAATTATTGATTATATATATATATATATATATATATATATATATATATATATATATATATGCTTGTTTGTGTTGGGTGTGGACCCTGAAGCACATGATTAATGAGATGTTTTGTGTCGAGCGGGAAGCTCTGGAGCACATGAGTGATTGATGATTTGTGTTGAGTGAGGAGCTCTGGAGCGCATGAGTAATTGATGATTTGTGTTGAGCGACGAGCTCTGGAGCACAAGAGTGACTGACGATTTGTGTTGAGCAAGAAGCTCTAGAGCACTCGAGTACTTACCATTTTGTTGAGAGAGAAGCTTTGGAACACATGAAAAGATAATTGGAAGTGTTGGGAATAATCCTTGGATCCTTCCAGGTTGATCATGAGCATAAGCTCTGGAGCATCAGATCCTTGCCCATTGTATCCCTAGGTGTATCGTACAAGTACATCCTAGCATTAGTGTTGAGCGAGGAGTTCTGGAATTACACTAGGTTGTAACTCCATGTTAAAGCGTTAAGTATGGGCTCTGGTAAGTGCTAGGGGTTACTGAAAAGAATTTAATAACTTTTGAGTGAAAATGAATCGAGGAAAATATTGATCTCATCATACTTATTTATAAGTGATTCAATGAAATTTCAAATTTATGTATTCTCATCAAGTATTGAAGAACTACCACATTATACAAGGGAAATCCAACATGCAAGGATATTTAGAGTTGCCTAGCCTAGCAGACCTAAACCATCTACCTACTTGACCTTAATGAAGAAGTGTCATTAAGTCTAGGGATCATGGTATATTATGCCCAAAGATAAATGTTAACAAAGTATTATATTAATATGTACTTTATACATGGTATGTATAAAGAATTAAATACATTAATAATATAAATAAACAAAAGAAGAGAAGAGAAGATCCATAAATTAATAATTATTATTAAAGGATTAATAAATAGTATAATGCCTATGAAAGTCTAACTAGGAACTAGTTAAAAGTTCCTAAGTAAAAATGTTGAAAATTACCCAAGTAATTAAAAATGGTTAAATCAAGAAATCAAATATTTCTTGATTTAACTGTCCCTTTGACTGAAAATTCTATCTATAAAGACTCAAGACAAGGAAAGGCTTGGGGTTATGATCTATCATTAGAGGAGTCATTTTTCTTCCTTTTTAGTCTCAAGTAATTCTTGGAGAACATTTTCTTAGAAGGAAAAAGGAGAACTGACCTAGATCTGATATACTAGATAGGAAACCCTACCTTAGGAACTCTAAGATACTTGCATGTTGGAGTCCAGCTCGGAGGGATCTGGATTAAAACTGGGAACGGTTTCGGGTTATGGTTGGATGGAACGTGGTAGTTCCCAGGTGATTTGGTTATAAAAAATAGAGGTCAGATCTATCTTGAATTGTTATTGTTAGTTATTTGAGTGTGCAGGTTCATCCATTAACAAAGCTTCAAGATTACAGGTATGAAGCCCTAGACTATCTATTCTACTTTCCTAGAATAAATGCTAGCTATCTTAGGTAAATTATTATTTTGGATTTACTAACCTAATGCATATGTTTCTCTGTTTAAATCTGGTAGGGTTTGGATTTTAGAGATTAACCCTAGGATGTAAGTGATGTTCTATACTAAGTTTATACATGGATTATTTATTAGCTAACTGCCGTAAGTTTAAATTGTTTACAAATGTTCATTAAGGGTTATGTACCCTAGTTTAAATTCTTGTATTAGTTTTACTGATGAAATTACGTTAAGTACACAAACTAGGTTATTTCAGACCTACTTTTAATTGTTCACTCAATCTTTATACCCTACTGACATATTCCATTTGTCAGGAGAGGCATGTTTTAGATTTAAATTGATTAATCTTAGAAGTAAGTTTTACATACATATATATACATAAAATTACAATCTAGATAACCTAACCTATTACCTACAAACTGAACTACTATGTATATATATAAACATATAAAGACATGTTAGATTTTTAACATTAAGCTAGCATTATCAGAATCTTTTAACTGAGAGAATAACAAGCACAACAATAAAAAACAAGACACAATGAACACAGTGTTTTTCCTTGGGGAAACCATAAATGGAGAAAACCCTACAACTTCCTCAGAGATAGAATCAACACCAAATAGAAAATCCCAAAATAGTAAGATGATCTCCCAACAACAGTAACCTGTTTCTTCTTAGCCCCAGTGTCTTCTTCTTCCTCAGCTATGCGCTACAACTGAGTGTGAGTGAGTGTGTGATAAATATAGAGGTCATCTCTCTATTTATACTAATTCATGACATGACTAAAAACCTTCTAGGGCCAACTTCACTAGGTGAGTCTAATAACCCTAGTGCCCTAGAACTGCGGCGACTTTAACCATTAGACAATAGGAGGGTTACCCAAAATGACTTGACATGACTTGCTTACATTATAGATCCTCCCAATCGGGACATTAGGGCATGACATCATGAATCACTTACATTACAGACATATCTCTGTTAGAATAATCAACCCATAGTTTACTCATTTAGACATTAATTTAATTATTTATGTCTTATTAGCCTAGTTCATGTGTCCCACCTTGTGCAAGTTGTCATTTGCCTATCTATAATGGTCAAAATTGCCTTATTTGACTCATGTAGCGCATGGGAGAGCTAAAGGAATCAATTTTGGTTTATTCCTGGCCTCCTAGGTGCCCTTCTGCTTTTTCTGCTTTATTGCTTGCTTTTTCAGTGTTTTAAGGCAAAAGGAAAAGCTAGACTAGGTGAGGTTGACTAGTTTTTTGTCCTACACATCCTCCTCTCTTTTCTCCATGCAAAAGCATGTATGAGCTGCCATTCCACCACTCTTTAGCTTGCCTAATCCTTTTTTCCAATTCGTGAGCTCCATGACAGATTTGGGATCAGCTTTTTACACCTATAGGGGATTTGCTTATTTTTAGTAAGCCTGCTTTATCCTAGATTCGAATTTCTCCTCGTGCATTCGAATCCCTGATTTATGTTATTTATTCATCAACCTATGTTATTATAGGTTTGGCTATTGTAGATTGATTTAATATAGTTTAGTGTTCAGCTCCAATTTTCAGTCTCTTTGTGAGTGATTTTGCATGATCAATTGTTAATTGTTGCGAGTAAAATTAATATATCACCTGGTTCAATTTCGACATGGTATCAGAGCCATTGTAGATTGTTTCTCTCCTTCAAAATTTTTTTTGCAGGTTTGACATCAGTGACTGGGAGCCTTCTACTGACAGCCGGGACATATTTTCTAAGCTATGGATCAATCACAGAAAACTATCTTTACTCCCTTCAATTTATTTTAATGGAAAGAAGAGATGGAGATGCTGTTGAGAGAGAAAGGCCTCTACGGGGTGACTATGGCAACAGAAGCAGAGCCCAACGCAGCTACAGAGAAGATAAAATGGCACAACAGGAGGGATGAGGCTTATGGCCTCCTGTGTCTGAGTATTTCCAGAGACCTCCTTTTCCATCTTGATGGATTGCCATCACCGAATGAAGTATGGGAGAATATTGCTGATATTTTTGGAAAGACAGATGAGATGAGGGGACATCAAATCGAAAATGAGCTGATTTCTCTGAGTCCAACGAGCTTTGAATCCCTTCAGCTATATTTCTCCAAGTTCAAAGCACTAGTTTTGCAGCTGAAACAGTGTGGTATTGAAAAGAAAGATGATCAGCTTGTACTGGCCATCCTATCGAAGTTGGGCCCTGATTATTCAGTGTTTTTTCCGACCTTCTATGCCATAAAACTGACAGCTTGAACTTGGAAGATGCCTAGGATTGCAAATTTCATGGAATCTCTCACACAAGAACAGGACAAGCTGGTGATGATGGGAACCATCAAACCATCCAAATATCAAGCTTTGATTGCTGGAGATTCGAAGGTGGATTCAAAAGGCAAAAAGAAAGCTAAAAATCCACCTGCGCAAAAGAGAGACAAGAAACAGTCTCCGGAGGATCCACAAGAACCCAAGAAGAATTACCAGAAGAAGAAGAACCAAGGTGAAATGAATAAGTGTGCATACTGCAATAAGGGAAATCACTATGAAAGATCTTGTATGAAAAAGCAGATAGACATGCTGACCCAACTCCTGGAGAAGAATGGCATCTCCCTTCCAGAAACCTCAAAGAAGAGAGAAGGAGGATCAAGTTCCAATGACAGAGAGAGAGTTCATGCTCTAGTTGTTGGCACATCAAGCTCACCCAGTTTTATCATTGATTCTGGAGCTTCAAGACACATGGTTTCGACTAAGGAGGATTTCTCCTCACTGGACATGTCGAAAGGAGCATCTATTGTACTGGGAGATGACTCTCTCACTGAAAGTAAAGGCAAAGGAGGGATAGATCTTGATCATGGTCAGTTCAGCAATGTGTTGTATGTGCTTGGTCTCGCCTCCAACCTCCTATCAGTGTACCAGACGACCCACACTGGGTCTCCTAAGAAGGTCATATTCTCCCCCGATGAAGTTGAGATCACAAAGATTTCAACTGGTAGATTCATTGCAAAAGGAGTTGAAAATCATGCTCAGAAGGTATACATGTTCTCACACTTCCTACCTCACTCAAACCCCTCTGCTCTTCTCATTCATGCTAATGAAGCCAGCAAGATGTGGAATGAAAGATTTGGCCACCTAAATTACAAGTATATTTCTGATCTTAGTGAAAAAGAGATGGTCATAGGGTTTCCAAAGATAAAATTTTCCAAAAGGAGTCTGCCAAGGTTGTATCCTAGGAAAACACCCAAAGCACAAATTTGAGAGAGATATTCATGAGAGAACCTCTGCACCCTTCGAGTTGATCCATAGTGATGTTGCTGGCCCATTCCCTCATATATCCATGATTCAGGCCAAATATCCATTGACTTTCATTGATGACTTTTCCAAGTATTGCTGGGTTCACTTCCTAAAACACAAGTCTAAAGTTTTTGGCCTATTCAAAGTCTTTAAGGATTTGGTTGAAAACCAGTCTGGAAGGAAACTCAAGGCCCTCAGATCTGACAATGGTGGTGAGTATGTCAAGTCTAATTTTATTAATTATTGTGCAGATGCAGGTATTCAGATGCATCATTCTATCCCTTACACACCACAGCAAAATGGTGTTGCTGAGAGGAAGAACAGATCACTGAAGGAGATGGCAACATGCATGATGGAGGCCAAAAATTTGCCACCAAAGTACTGGGCCAAAATATCAACTGTGCAGCCTATATTCAGAATAGGGTGCCTCACAAACAACTTGATGGAATGACTCCCTTCAAAGCGTGGAGTGGGCACAAGCCAGATGTGACCCATTTCAGGATTTTTGGCTCAAAGGCTTGGGCTAGAATCCCGACAGAGAAGAGGAAGGCTTTGCAGCCCCAAAGCCGAGAGTGTCTTTTTGTTGGATACTCTGAAGATTCAAAAGTTTACAAGTTGATAAATTTGAGCACAAACAAAGCCTTCATTGAAAGGTGTGTTCAGTTTGAATAAGAACCCCTTGCAGAAGTGGAAGTTGGTGAAGCCTCTTCACCACCTGAACCTCAAGACGTAAGTAAAGAGTTTGTTGAACATGTTGATTCTGATTTGTCTGATGGAGATGAATTTATTGCAGACCCTAACAACCCCACAAGGCCAAAATGGGCATCCAAGACACTACATGCGGCAGGAGAGCTAGCCAGGGATCCCAATGACCCAAGGAGGACTAGATCTCAGTTTGAGAGTGGTCTGTGCATGAAGGATCCTATGTTTGCTGAAAAATGCTATTTGATGGTGAATTTTGATCCTAAAACATATGAAGAATAATTAGGAGATCCAATATGGCAAACATCCATGAAGGAGGAGTTCAGCTCACTCTAGAAGAGCAACACATGGGAGCTAGTGGATATTCCCCCAGGGAGAAAACTAGTACCGTGTAAGCGGGTCTATAAGACCAAATTTGCTGCTGATGGTTCCTCACTGAAGTACAAGGCCATATTGGTAGCCAAGGGATACTCACAGGTTCATGGCATATATTAGAATGAGACCTTTTCCCCAGTGGCAAAGATGGATTCCATCAGGCTAGCTCTAGCCATTCCATCCTCAAGGCAATGGGAGGTACATCACATGGATGTAAAATGTACCTTCCTGAATGGAGATCTCACTAAAGAGATATATATGCAGCAGCCTAAAGGTTTTTATACTAACCCTTCTCTTGTGTGCAGGTTGAGAAAGTCATTGTATGGGCTAAAGCAAGCCCCCAGGGCTTGGTATGCCAAGATCGATAGCTTCTTGCTATCACTGAATTTTTTTCGGTGAAAATAAGATCCAAATGTCTATTTGAAGTTATTTAATGGTTCATTAATGATCATTGTGTTATATGTTGATGACCTCCTCATTACAGGAAGCTCACAGGCTGAGATTGCTTCCTTAGAAGGAGCTATGAACCAAGCCTTCTCCATGACAGATTTGCGGCTCTTAAGTCAATTTTTGGGGCTTGATATTGCTCAAACCAAAGCTGGAATCAAGGTGCACCAGTACAAATATGCCTTGGACTTGCTGAGCAAATTCAAAATGAATGATTGCAAAGCAAGAAAAACTCCTTTCCTTTTAGGAATGAAGCTGGAAGAAGTTGATTCTTCACCGATGGTAAACAATACACTGTATAGGAAATTGATTGGATGTTTGTTGCATCTTACACATACTAGACCTGATCTTTGTTATGCAGTAAGTGTGGCTTCTAGATTCATGGATCTGCCTCAAGAGATCCATTGGAAAGCAGCTAAAAGGATCCTTAACTTTGTTCAGGGAACAAGGACACATGGGATCTTCTATAAAGCAAAATCTGATCTTGATTTGATTGGATTTACTGACAGTGATTGGGAAGGTGATAGCATAGACAGAAAGTCCACTTCAGGATATGTGTTAATGCTTGCAAAAGGTCCAATCAGCTGGTCAAGCAAAAAATAGAGTGCCATTGCACTCTCATCTATAGAAGCAGAGTACATAGGAGTTGTTAATGCAATAACTCAATGTTTATGGTTGCAGGGTTTACTTGGAGAGTGTGGCTTCGAACCAGAGTACTCAAATACCATCTACTGTGATAACCAGAGTACCATTCAAATATGCAAAGATCTAGTTCAGAAGCAGAGAACCAGACACATTGAGATCCATATGCACTACATCAGAGAACTTGTGCATGATGGCACCATTCACCTACTCTTATGTTCATCTTCAGAACAAGTAGCTGATATATTCACCAAAGTATTTTGTGAGAAGACCTTCAGCAATCTCAAATCACTACCGAGGATTGCTGATCATGCTGTGAAAACATGAGTGAAGACAAGATTCTACAATTTTGTTTTACAGTCCATGTTGAAGGGAGGATTTTCCCAAGTTGGTTTTACCTCTTTCCTTGTTTAAATGGACATGCAGTATGTAAAGGGTGACTAATCCTTGTTGCTAGGCCCTATCATTTTCTGATATATTACTCATAATTTAGGCTTAAGGGGGGGTGTTAGAATAATCAACCCATAGTTTACCCATTTAGACATTAATTTAATTATTTCTATCTTATTAGCCTAGTTCATGTGTCCCACCTTGTGCAAGTTGTCATTTGCCTATCTATAATGGTCAAACTTGACTTATTTGACTCATGTAGTGCATGGGAGAGCTAAAGGAATCAATTCTGCTTTATTCTTGGCCTCCTAGTTGCCCTTCTACTTTTTCTGCTTTATTGCCTACTTTTTTAGTGTTTTAAGGCAAAAGGAAAAGCTAGACTAGGTGAGGTTGACTACTTTTTTTTCCTACACATCCTCCTCTATTTTCTCCATGAAAAAGCATGTATGAGCTGCCATTCCACCACTCTTTATCTTTCCTAAGCCTTTTTTCCAATTCGTGAACTCCATGACAGATTTGGGATCATCTTTTTACACCTATGGGGGATTTGCTTATTTTTAGTAAGCCTGCTTTATGCTAGATTCGAATTGATCCTCATGCATTCAAATCCATGATGTATGTTATTTATTTAGCAACCTATGTTATTATAGGGTTGGCTATTGTACACTGATTTAATACAGTTTAGTGTTCAACTCCAATTTTCAGTCTCTTTGTGAGTGATTTTGCATGATCAATTGTTAATTGTTGTGAGTAAAATTAATTTATCACCTAGTTCAATTTCCACAATCTTGGAATAAACATCATGGTACAAGACATAATATACATAGGTGAATACATTCCAAAGTTACAAATACATCAACACTCCCTCTTAACTAGGAAGGCATTCTTTCGACAAAATTTTCAGCACTGGTCTTCTTCTATGTATCGACTGGGTCATCTCATTATCTTCATATTTAAGTATTCTTATTCTTCAAGTATTCTTTTTCTTCTTCATCTTCAAGTCTTCTTCATCATGGAATCTACATCATCACGACTACTGGATCATCACTGCTGGATCATCATCACATCTGGATCATCACTTGATCTAGATCATCATCAAGTCTATATCGTCATCAAGTCTGGATCATCATCACATTTGTGACATCATCAAGTTTGGATCATCATCACATGCTATCTCAGAATTGTGCTATCTCAATTATTCTCGTTACAGGAATTTCTACAGAGTCAGCCCTGTAGGCCTACCCTTCATGTAGGTCTTCATCAGCGCTTATATCTGACACTTACGTTAGAATGGCCCACCCAGCTCTTACATCTAAACTCATCTTGTCAGAAAGGCACACCCAGCACTCACATCTGACCTCATCTTATCAGAAAGGCTTAGCACTCACATTTGACCATGTGTAAACACATCACACTAGAATGGCTCAGCACTTATATCTGATCATGTGCAATCACATCGCATCAGAATGGATCTGCACTTACATTTGACCCCATCTTGTCAGAAAGGAACAACATTCACATATGAACATGTCTAAACACATCGTGCCAGAATGGCTCAGCACTTATATCCGACCTCATCCTATCAGAAAGGATCTGCACTTACATTCGACCATGTGTAAACACATCACATCAAAAGGGCTCTTAGTTCCAGAATGAGGATTCTTGGTAACTGACCAGGTGCCTCCATTCTCCTAGAGAATCATAGTTGCCCTTACATCTAACCTACTCATCAGAATGGCTAGCACTCACATCTGGCATGGGAGGAACCTAATCCTTTAACCATGATAGAATGGATCAGCCCTTACATCTGATCAAGTGGGAACACATCCCTCTATCACATCAGAATGGCTCTCAGTCCTGGGATGAGTTTTCCTAGTAACTGACTAGGAACCTCCATTCCAAGAATGGCAATAGCCCTGATATCTGATCATGTAGGAACCAATCCTACAATCATATCAGAATGGATCAGCACTCATATATGACATGGAAGGAACCTAAATCCTCTCACTAAGACAGAATGGCTCATCCCTACATTTGACTATGGAAGGAACTCAATCCTCTCCCATGTCAGAATGGCTCACAGACTCATCACTTCCCTTTATAGGGAACCTTGATCTGGAGAACACCAAGCTTCTCCTTGAAGTACTCAAACTTCACCCTAGCCAATGGCTTGGTCAACACATCATCTATCCAATCGTCCATCGTGACATACTGGAGCTTCACTGCTCCCCTCTGCACCATATCCTTGGTATAGTGATACTTGATCTCGATATGCTTCAACTTGTCATGGAACACTGAGTTCTCTAACAACTTCACACAGCTCTGGTTGTCGCAATATATACAAGTAGCATCCAACTGGAGATCAAATAAATCAGACAGTAGCTTCCTTAGCCATGCTACCTCACAACTAGTTGAACAAGCTGCGACATACTCTGCTTCAATTGTACTCATTGCCACATAGTATTGCTTCGTGCTAAACCAAGAGATCACACCTGATCCCATACTGAAGAAACACCCTGAAGTGCTCTTCCTATCGATGGCACTTCCTTCCCAATCTAAATCAACATAATCCTCCAGGTTAATCTTCTAATTTGCCTCGTACTTGAGCCCATAATCAACTATACCCCTCAGGTACCTTATAATATGCTTTATAGTAATCAATGGAACATTTCTTGGATCTGTCAAGAACTGGATCAAGCTGTTCACAGCAAAGAAAATGTCTGGTCTCATGTTCGTCAGGTACATCAAGGACCCAATCATTTGACGATACATCATAGCATCAATCGACTCTAATGAAGAATCGCTCAATAGCTTCAGGTTTGATGCCATAAGTGTGGCCATAGCCTTGTAGTCCATCATCCTAAATCTCTTCCGAATATCTACTGCATACTTCCCTTTTCAAAGGAATATTCCATCTGTATTCTGCCACACCTCCATGCCTAAGAAATAGTGCATCATACCCAAGTCCCTCATTTTGAACCTGACAGCAAGTTTCCTCTTCGTATGAGCAATCAACCCATCCATACCTGTTACAAACAGATCATCTACATATAGTAGAAGTATCACTGGGTTTCCATCTTCGACCTTGTAGTAAAGGTTGGAATCTACTTTACTCTTGGTAAAGACAAAATTGGATATAAATCTCTCAATTATGTCGTACCATGTCCTGGGTGCCTATTTCAAACCGTACAAAGATTTCTTAAATCTGCACACATGAGACTCCCTGTCATGTGTCTCAAAACATAGTGGTTTTTCTACATACACTTCCTCTTCCACTACACCATTCAAGAAAGTAGTCTTGACATCCATTTGGTGTATCTTCCATTTCATTACTGCATCCAAGGCAAGTACTGATCTAATGGAAGTGTATCTAGCTACAGGTGTAAAGGTTTCTTCATAATCTATTCCTTCTTTCTAGGAGAAACCACATGCCACAAATATTGCCTTATATTTTTCAATGCTACCATCTGCAACATGCTTGATCTTGTAGATCCATTTGGAAATTACAACTGACCTCCCTTCTGGTCTTGGGACAACATCCCAAACATTATTATTCATGATCAATTGATACTCTTTGATCATAGCATCCTTCCATTCTTTCTGTTCTATCACTTCTTCATAATTGGAAGGTTCTTTATCGATGAAATCACATAGTAATGCTACATACCCAGAGCAGGATCTGGTCCTCTTTCTTTCTCTGTGATTCTCTTCTGGAACCACATATATTTCCACACCTTAGATAATTTCACATATCCAAGCAGGTTTCCTCTTATGAGGATTCTTCTCCAGAGGTGGATCTACAGGTCTTTGTGGTTCTTCAAATTCTCAATCTTCTCCTTAAGTTTCTTCATTCATGGTTGTATCATGAATTCTGGGTGCTTCTGCTTCTTCAAGTTCTTCAACAGGTTTCTTTCTTGATTTGTTGTAAGATGTGTCTTCATCAAATGTCACATCCCTATTTATGTCAATATTCTTGTATCCTGGGAAATGGATTCTGTAAGCCTTCAAGCTTTCAGAGTATCCCACAAATATACCCTTCTTTCCTGAAGGATCTAATTTTGTTCTCTTCTCTTTTGGAATATGTATGTACACAGGACAACTGAATATTCTGAGATGGATGAATTCTGGTTTCTTGTCGAAGAAGACTTCTTCAGGAGTCTTGTTCTCGAGTAGTCTGTGTGGAGTATAGTTCTATACATACACCATTGTTCTTGCACCTTCTGCCCAAATATGGATAGGCATATCTTGATCATGAAGCATAGCTCTTGCGCCTTCCATGATAGTTATGTTCTTCCATTTTGCAATCCCATTCTGTTGTGTATTATAAGGAGTGGACAACTCCCTCTTAATCCTCGAGTCTTTGCATAACTCTATGAATTCATTTGATGTGAATTCTTTGCCATTATCTGATCGAAAGGTCTTAATATTCTTTTCAGTGTGATTCTCAATCAAGGCTTTGAATTCCTTGAATTTTCTGAATACTTCATCTTTGTTCTTTATGAACTAGATCCATGTCTTCCTAGAAAAGTCATCAATGAAAGAAACATACTATACGTATCTGCTTATTGGACCTCCTACATCAGAGTGGATGATTTCCAAGATTCCTTTTTCTTTTTTCTCGCTACTTGGAAATGTCTTCTTTGTGTTCTTTCCTTTCGCACATACTTTGCAGACCCCATCATGTTTTGCTTGTATTTCTGGAATACCTTCAACAACTTTGTTTGCAAGAGGTAGTTCTCTGTAATGTACATGTGCAAGCCTTCTATGCCAAATTTCATTTGGATCTATTGTGTCATGGACCAAGGCTTGTTCTGGATGGTCCTTCAATTTGTATAAGCTTCCTTCTTGTTCCCCAATCACTACTACATCATCAATGGTCTTTCCTTTTGGCCACATGATGACTTGACCATCTATGAATGCAACCCTCATTCCTTTTGCATCTAATGCAGATATGGAGAGAAGGTTTTTTTTTAGTCCTTGTACAAACAATACTTCCTTCATTGTCATATACTTTCTAGAGTCTAGCTTATAGGAGGATTCCCCACTACCTTTTATTGGATATTGGTAGTCATCTCCAAGCTTCACCTTGTGAGGTGATTCATGTTCTGATAATATCACAAAGGATTCCTTGAATCTAGTCATATGTTTGGAAGCCCCACTATCTATAATCCAATCATTGCTTCCATGGGTAATGTTTCCCATGAGAGAGGAAATCAAAACATATTATTCCTCGCTTGAAGAATCTTCACTTTCATATCTGGTTCTCTTCGATGAAGGTTCATCATCCTCTGCATCATGAGCATGATGTCTTCTCTTGTTTCCCTTCTTCTTATGAGAGCCACTTTTGTTCTTAGGACAACCTCTAGAAAATTGTCCTCTCTCATCGCATGTATAGAAAATAAACTTAGACTTATCTCTAGGATTTCTAAAGTTATTCCTTTGATTAGAGTACTTACTTCTGTGATGACTGGATCTGGGTTTCTTGGATTGTACTGTGAGAGCTTGATCTTCACTTCCCATCTTCTCTTCTTGAGCTGCTATCTGAGCTTATTCTTGAGAACATTCTTCCCACAGTCTACTGAACTTGACTAACTTCTTCCTCGCACAGATCCCTTGAATGAAGGATTCCCATGTCCTAGGGAGACCATTCAAGGTGGTCATCACAATTTTTGCATTCTCCACTTCTTCATGTACTACTTCCAAATATTCCTTGATCTGAGAAACCCTTGTGAAGTAAGACTGGATGGTTTCTGCATTCTGGATCTTCACATTCTTCAATTGGTTCATCAAGGTCATCTTCCGGTTTATGTTCTTTCCTTCAAACAATTTGGTTATGGCATCAAACATAGCTTTAGGTGTCTTGAGGGAGGACACCTGTGGTATAAGGTGATCCTTGATAGAATCAACAATGATCCTCTTTTCCATAACCAAGTTCTTCTTATTCAAGGCCTTAGCATCATCTCCCCATTGATGTAGGAGTCCAACTCATTCTCTTCCAAAACTAGGGAGATCCTATACTTTCAGGCTCGTAAGTTATCAGCTCCCTCAAGCTTTTCATCAAGCTTGGTATGATGAGACATCTTAACTGAGAATGTCAAATGGAAATACAAAAGATTTAGATCTTACCAGGTCAAGATGTCGGATCTGGATTTGGAGCTGAAATCCTGCAGTGCTGGTTTAGGAGTAGATTAGGGTTTTTCTTTTTCAGAGTTCTGTCCAACCAAATGCTTTGAAATTGATCCCTAACTTCAATTTTGGGGAGGAGATCAATCCAGGACTAGGCTCACTGAAAAATTTCTCTTCTGTGAAAAGCCCTAATTTCTGGCAGTAGTGTCGGGTCCAAAACTGAAAAACCTCAGAATTGGATTCTGCTTCGACAGAAAGATGCGCCGTAGGGAGGAGAGTTATTCCACCCTTATTTTGCTGAAAATATGTGGAGGAAGGTCCACAAAGTAGGAATCCCTAGTTCCCGTAGCTGCACAGTGTCTTCTTCCCAGGTTAGCTCTGATACCATGTTATATTTTTAACATTAAGCTAGCATTACTAGGATATTTTAACTGAGAGAATAACAAGCACAACAATCAAACACAAGAGACAATGAACACAGTGTTTTTCCTTGCAGAAACCCTAAATGGAGAAAACATCGCAACTTCCTCAGAGAAAGAATCAACACCAAATAGAAAAGCCCAAAATAGTAAGATGATCTCCCGACAGTAGTAACCTCTTTCTTCCTAGCCCCAGTGTCTTCTTGTTCCTCAGCTATGTGCTACAACTGAGTGTGATGAGTGTGTGATAAATACAGAGGCCACCTCTCTATTTATACTGATTCCTAACATGACTAAAACCCTACTAGGGACGACTTCACGAGGTGAGTCTAATAACCCTAGTGCCCCAGAAATGCAGGGACTTTAACCCTTAGACAATAGGAGGGTTACCCACAATGACTTGACATGACTTGTTTACATTATAGATCCTCCCGATTGGAACATCGGGGAATGACATCATGACTCAGTTACATTACAGACACATCCAAGAATAAATATCGGGGTACAATACATAAGATACATAGGTGAATACATTCCGAAGTTACAAATACATCAACAAGACATCAAACATAAACGAATCAGAATACTATCTATAAGTCTACATTATCATATTTAAATGAAATTTATGAATCTAACCAACTAAATACAAACTATAATTATTCTATATTAAAATATAAGATAAATAAACCATTAAATACCTTTCAAGGTATGCATATTAAATACTAGGCTAACTACTAAATCATTCCACTAAATAACATCATCATAAATAAATGAATAAGAAGTATCGTGACCATTATTTTGGTCCAAGATTCACATCTCTATTCCTACACTAAATCCATAGTCCTAGTATTTACAATAAATAACATCATAATTGGATGCACAAATATTTTAAATGGTGCTCAACCAACTCTAACCAACACTTCCAGGATCTAATGGCCCCTAAAATTAGCAGGACCGGACTTCCAAATTTGGCCCAATGGCCAAATTCTTCTCTAAAACATCCCTCTCGTGACTTTACGTCCGCAGCTTCCCTTCCGCAAGTGGGATGCATGACGCGGGATCACGATTGCCCAAATTTCTCTCCGCAATTTTGTTTCCGCAACTTTGTTTCCACAATAAATTTTTCACATGCGGGTTATGGGATGCGCAATGCCAAATTTCCAAAGTTTCTCCCCCCGCAACTTCCTCTCTGTAAATATTCCCCCTCAACTTCAAACTATCCAATTCTTGCAGCCTTCTCCATGATCGTCGATCTTCTTTTTGATGCAGACTTCTCAGACCTCTACAGATTTGTTAACTTCCTTGCAACTGTTGTTGTGGGATACTTCAGGACTGTCAAATCTAGATCTATGGCCTCAATATCCACCATTTGTTCTCTACAAAAGCTTGTTAATATAGAAAACCTGCAGGTTGCACCGATTGATCATGAAATTGATCAATCCAACCTGCAATCTTCACGATGGTTTTTACTAACACTCTCATGCATGCATCTACTTTCTACTTCAACTGCTTAAGTAATAAATTGATGCATAAAATCAACACTTCACTAAAATACACAAATGTTCATGAAAACACCGAATTCGGCTATGCAAAATATACATTTCATCACATCACATGCATAAAGACTAACAACCTTAGAAACAAATGGTTAATCCTTCTATTAAGAAACCAAGGAAAATGTACATAGTTTATATCTCTCTCCTTCCGATTCTTCAAAATATTTGCATGTAGGAACCAGACACGAGTCTATCCTCTTCTCTGCAACTCAAAATTCTAAATGTTGAAGAGAAGAACCCCTCCTACATCTCTAAATGATCTATTTAAACTAAAACTACTACTTTATCCTGAGTGGTCATGCAACTGAAATAAACACTACTACGACGCATGATGAAACGTCCTTGTCTGAAACAAACTAATGGAGTTTTGACCTCCATGCAGGGAGTCATGATCCACAATGATTCCCTACACCACTAATCAGACTATGACTTAGCACAGAAATGGTTACAAAATATGCCACAACATGTGACCAACTCATCATATTGCTGGCATGCCACGATGCTCCTACATGAGACTCACAAGGTATAAAAATTATGAACCCCTATTCATAAGATTAGCTATAGCGAAACCCTTGGCTTCAAACTCTGTAGTGCTCATCCAAGTAGAATCCTCTATTGGTCGCTTCTTCCACTTAAAAAAATACTCCAGATAGTCCTTCTTCCTTGTACTCTTTGATTCCCTAGTGTCCAGAACGGCCTCAACTTCCAATGGTTGTGTCACTGGTCTTTGTTCTACCCATTGTAAGTCTTTAGTAGGATATTCACCTCCTGTAAAGGTTCTAGTGTCACCTGCTACATAAGGATATATATCTAATACATTAAAGATTGGTGAAATACCCACTCCTTTAGGCATCTCTTGTGGAAATTGAACCCAGTGATAGATTAATTTTACTCACAAAAATTAACAATTGATCATGAAAAATCACTGACAAAAGAGACTGAAATTGGAGCTGAACACTAAACTGTATTAAATCAGTGTACAATAGACAACCCTGTGTCATAATAGGTTGTTGAATAAATAACATACATCAGGGATTCAAGTGCATGAGGAGCAATTCGAATCTAGCATAATGCAGGCTTACTAAAATTAAGCAAATCCCCCATAGGTGTAAAAAGCTGATCCCAAATCTGTCATGGAGCTCACGAATTAGTAAAATGGATTAGGAAAACTAAAGAGTGGTGGAATGGTAGCTCATACATGCTTTTGCATGGAGAAAAGAGTGGAGGATGAAGAGGACAAAAAACTAGTTCATTTCACCTAGTCTAGCTTTTCTATTTGCCTTAAAACACTGAAAAAGCAGGGAATAAAGCAGAAAAAGCAGAAGGGAACCTAGGAGGCCAGAAATAAAGCAGATTTGATTCCTTGGTATTTCCCATGTGCTACATGAGTCAAATAAGGCAAGTTTGACCACTGTGGATAGGTAATAGACAACTTGCACAAGGTGGGACACATGAACTAGGCTAATAAGACATAAATAATTAAATTAATGTCTAAATGGGTAAACTATGGGTTGATTATTATAACACCCCCCTTAAGCCTGAATTATGAGTAATATATCAGAAAATTATAGGGCCTAGAAACAAGGCTTAGTCACCCTTTACATACTGCATGTCCATTTAAAACAAGCAAAGAGGCAAAACCAACTTGGGAAATCCTCCCTTAAACATGGACTGTAAAACAAAAATGTAGAATCTTGTCTTCACTCATGCTTCACAGGATGATCAGCAATCCCCAATAGTGATTTGAGATTGCTGAAGGTATTCTCACAAAATGCTTTGGTGAAGATATCAGCTACTTGTTCTGAAGATGAACAGAAGAGTAGGTGAATGGTGCCATCATGCACAAGTTCTCTGATGTAGTGCATATGGATCTCAATGTGTCTGGTTCTCTGCTTTTGAACTGGATCTTTGTAGATTCGAATGGTACTCTGGTTATCACAGTAGATGGTATTTGAGTACTCTGGTTCGAAGCCACACTCTCCAAGTAAACCCTACAACCATAAACATTGAGTTGTTGCATTAACAACTCCTCTGTACTCTGCTTCTGTAGATGAGAGTGCAATGGCACTCTGTTTCTTTCTTGACCAGATGATTGGCCCTTCTATAAGCATGAACACATATCCTGAAGTGGACTTTCTATCTGTGCTATCACCTTTCCAATCACTGTCAGTAAATCCAATCAAATCAATATCAGATTTTGCTTTATAGAAGATCCCATGTGTCCTTGTTCCCTGAACAAAGTTAAGGATCCTTTTGGATGCTTTCCAATGGATCTCTTGAGGCTGATCCATGTATCTAGAAGCCACACTTATTTCATAACAAATATCAGGTCTAGTATGTGTCAGATACAACAAACATCCAATCAATTGCCTATATGGTGTATTGTTTACCATAGGTGAAGAATCAGCTTCTTCCAGCTTCACTCCTAAAAGGAAAGGAGTTTTTCTTGCTTTGAAATCCTTCATTCTGAATTTTTTCAGCAAGTCCAAGGAATATTTGGACTGGTGCACCTTGATTCCAGCTTTGGTTTGAGCAATCTCAAGCCCCAAAAATTGACTTAAGAGCCCCAAATCTGTCATGGAGAAGGCTTGGTTCATAGCTCCTTTTAAGGAATCAATCTCAGCCTTTGAGCTTCCTGTAATGATGAGGTCATCAAAATATAACACAATGATCATTAATGAACCATTAACTAACTTCAAATAGACATTTGGATCTAATTTGCACCGAAGAAAATTCAGTGATAGCAAGAAGCTATCGATCTTGGCATACCAAGCCCTGGGTGCTTGCTTTAGCCCATACAATGACTTTATCAACCTACACACAAGAGAAGATTTAGTAGAAAAACCTTGAGGCTGCTGCATATATATATTTTCAGTGATATCTCCATTCAGGAAGGCACATTTTACATCCATGTGATGTACCTCCCATTGCCTTGAGGCTGCAATGGCTAAGGCTAGCCTGATGGAATCCATCTTTGCCACTAGGGAAAAGGTCTCATTGTAATCTATGCCATGAACCTATGAGTATCCCTTGGCTACCAATATGGCCTTGTACTTCAGTGGTGAACAATCAGCAGAAAATTTGGTCTTATAGACCCACTTACACTGTACTAGCTTTCTCCCTGGGGGAAGATCCGCTAGCTCCCATGTGTTGCTCTTCTGGAGTGAGGTGAACTCCTCCTTCATGGCTGTTTGCCATATTGGATCTCCTGTTACTTCTTCATATGTTGGAGTATCATAATCCACCATCAAATAGCATTTTTCAGCAAACATAGGATCCTTCATGCACAGACCACTCTCAAACTGAGATCTAGTCCTCCTTGGCTCATTGGGATCCCCAGCTAGCTCTCCTGCTGCATGTAGTATCTTGGCTTCCCATTTTGGCCTTGTAGGGATTTTAGGGTCTGAAATAAACTCATATCCATCAGAAAAATCAGAATCAGCATGTTCAACAAGCCCTTTACTTACTTCTTGAGGTTCAGGTGGTGAAGAGGCTTCACCAACTTCCACTGCTGCAAGGGGTTCTTCTTCAAACTGAACAAACCTTTCGATGAAGGATTTATTTGTGCTCAAATTTATCAGTTTGTACCCTTTTGAATCTTCAGAGTATCCAACAAAAATACACTCTTGGCTTTGTGGCTGCAAAGCCTTCCTCTTCTCTATTGGAATTCTAGCCCAAGCCTTTGAGCAAAAAATCCTGAAATGGGTCACATCTGGCTTGTGCCCACTCCATGCTTCGAAGGGAGTCATGCCACCAAGATGTTTGTTAGGAACCCTATTCTGAATATAGGCTGCATAGTTGATAGCTTCGGCCTAGTACTTTGGTGGCAAAGTTTTGGCCTCCATCATGCATGTTGCCATCTCCTTCAGTGATCTGTTCTTCCTCTCAGCAACACCATTTTGCTGTGGTGTGTAAGGGATAGAATGTTGCATATGAATACCTGCATCTGCACAATAATTAATAAACTCAGACTTGAAGTACTCACCACCATTTTCATATCTGAGGGCCTTGAGGTTCCTTCCAGACTGGTTTTCAACCAAAGCCTTAAAGACTTTGAATAGGCCAAAAACTTCAGACTTGTGTTTCAGGAAGTGAACACAGCAATACCTGGAAAAGTCATCAATGAAATTTAATGCATATTTGTCCTGAATCATGGACATATGAGGGAATGGGCCAGCAACATCACTGTGGATCAGCTCGAGGGGTGCAGAGGTTCTCTCATGACTAGCTCTCTCAAATTTGTGCTCTGGGTATTTTCCTAGGATACAACCTTGGTAGACTCCTTTGGAAAATTTTATCTTGGGAAACCCTATGACCATATCTTTTTCACTAAGATCAGAAATATATTTGTAGTTTAGGTGGCCAAATATTTCATGCCAAATCTTGCTTGCTTCATTAGCATGAATCAGAAGAGCAGAGGGGTTTGACTAAGGTAGGAAGTGTGAGAACATGTATACCTTTTGAGCATGATTCGCAACTCCTTTTGCAATGACTCTACCAGTTGAGATATTTGTGATCTCAACTTCATCAGGTGAGAATATGAATTTCTTAGGAGACCCAGTGTGGGTCATCCGGTACACTGATAGGAGGTTGGAGGCAAGACCAGGCACATACAACACATTGCTGAACTGACCATGATCAAGATCTATCCTTCCTTTACCCAAACTTTTAGTGAGAGAGTCATCTCCCAGTACTATAGATGGTCCTTTCGACTTGTCCGGTGAGGATAATTCCTCCTTATTCGAAACCATGTTTCTTGAAGCTCGAGAATCAATGATAAAACTGGGTGAGCTTGATGTGCGAGCAACTAGAGCATGAACTCTCTCTCTGTCATCTGAACTTGATCCTCCTTCTCTATTCTTTGAGCTTTCTGGAAGGGAGATGCCATTCTTCTCTAGGAGTTGGGTCAGCATATCTATTTTCTTCTTCATACAAGATATTTCAGTGTGATTTCCCTTATTGCAGTATGCGCACTTGCTCATTTCACCTTTGTTTTTCTTCTTCTGGTAGTTCTTCTTGGGACCTTGTAGATCCTCCGGAGACTATTTCTTGTCTCTCTTTTGCTCAGGTGGCTTTTTAGCTTTCTTTTTTCTTTTTGAATCCACCCTCAAATCTCTAGCAATCAAAGCTTGATCTTTGGATGGTTTGATGGTTCACATCATCACCAGCTTGTCCTGTTCTTGTGTGAGAGATTCCATGAAATCTGCAAGGCTAGGCATCTTCTAGGTTCGAGCTGTCACTTTTGTGGCATAGAAGGTCGAAAAAAACATTGAATAATCAGGGCCTAGCTTCGAGAGGATGGCCAGTATGAGCTGATCATCTTTCTTTTCGATCCCACACTGTTTCAGCTGCAAAACTAGTGCTTTGAACTTGGAGAAATATAGCTGCAGGGATTCAAAGCTATTTGGACTCAAAGAAATCAGCTCATTTTCGATTTGATGTCCCCTCATATCATCTGTCTTTCCAAAAAGATCAGAAATATTCTCCCATACTTCATTCGGTGATGTCAATCCATCAATATGGAAAAGGAGGTCTCTGGAAATACTCAAACACAGGAGACCATAGGCCTCATCCCTACTGTTGTGCCATTTTATCTTCTCTGCAGCTGCATTGGGCTCTGCTTCTGTTTCCATAGTCACCCTGTGGAGGCATTTCTCTCTCAACAGTATCTCCATCTCTGCTTTCCATTCAAAGAAATTGAAGGGAGTCAATATAGTTTTCTGTGATTGATCCATAGCTTAGAAAATCTGTCCCGGCTGTCAGTAGAAGGCTCCCAGTCACTGATGTCGAACCTACAAAACAATTTTGGAGGAGAGAAAACAATCTACAAGTGCTCTGATACCATGTGGAAATTCAACCCAGTGATAGATTAATTTTACTCACAACAATTAACAATTGATCATGCAAAATCACTCACAAAAGAGACTGAAATTGGAGCTGAACACTAAACTGTATTAAATCAGTGTACAATAGCCAACCCTATATCATAATAGGTTTCTGAATAAATAACATACATCATGGATTCGAATTCATGAGGAGCAATTCGAATCTAGCATAAAGCAGGCTTACTAAAAATAAGCAAATCCCCCATAGGTGTAAAAAGGTGCTCCTAAATATGGCATGGAGCTCACGAATTAGAAAAATGGCTTAGGAAAGCTAAAGAGTTGTGGAATGGCAGCTCATACATGCTTTTTCATGGAGAAAAGAGTGGAGGATGAAGAGGACAAAAAACTAGTTCACCTCACCTAGTCTAGCTTTTCTATTTGCCTTAAAACACTGAAAAAGCAGGGAATAAAGCAGAGAAAGCAGAAGGGCACCTAGCAGGCCAGGAATAAAGTAGATTTGATTCCTTGGGCTTTCCCATGAGCTACATCAGTAAAATAAGGAAAGTTTGACCACTATGGATAGGTAATAGACAACTTGCACAAGGTGGGACACATGAACTAGGATAATAAGACAGAAATAATTAAGTTAATGTCTAAATGGGTAAAATATGGGTTGATTATTCTAACATATCTAACTCATAATCATTAGCTAAAAACTTCCTGAGTATTCTGCAGGGTCCAATCTTCTTCATCTTCAGTTTGTTATACTCTCCTTTAGGAAATCTATCTCTCTTCAGATATGCTAAGACAAAATCTCCCACTTCATAGTTCTTTTCCCTCATTTTGGAATCTTCTTGAGCCTTGTAACTGGTGTTTCTCTGTTGTAATCTCGCTTTCACTTGCTCCTACAACTCTCTGATTCTTGTTGTAAACTCTTCTCCATCATCACTTCGTTTCTACAATTGACCTAAGTCACGAATTTTATACACTCCTCTTGTATGCATTCCATACAGAATTTGAAATGCACTCATACCTATACTCCTATTTGGTGAATCATTATATGCAAACTCAGCTTGGGCTAACAATTTGTCCAACTGCTTAGGACTCTCCCCAATCAAATTCCTCAAGATGTTCCCCAGACTCCTATTGACTACTTTAGTCTATACATCAGACCATCGGTGATATGATGAACTAAAATTTATTCTGGTACCCAACTTATTCCACAAGGTTCTCTAAAAATTCCCTGTGAACTTTACATATCTGTCTGATACAATGCTCCTAGGTAAACCATGTAGTTTCACAACTTCAACAAAGAACAAGTTAGAAATGTGTGTGGCATCACTAGTCTTCTAAAATGGCATGAAATGTGTCATCTTAGAGAATGTATCAACAACAACAAAGATATAATCATGCCCCCTCTGAGTTCTTTGTAAACCCAGAATGAAATCCATACTCACAGAATCCCAAGGCCTATTTGGAATAGGAAATGGTGTATACAATCTTGTGTTTTGGATTCTCCCCTTAGCATGCTGACATACTTTGCATCTGGTTAGAAACTTCTCAACTTCATACCTCATCCTTGGCCAAAAATAGAAATGGCCCAACTTTTCGAAGGTTTTATCACTTCCAAAGTGACCTGCCATATCTCCATTATGTTTTTCCTGTATCAAGTTCTCTCTCTTAGAACACTTGGGTACACACAGTTTGCTATTTTTATAGAGTAACCCATATTGTAGGGTATAATCCATCCATGGCTCTCTTTCCACCTCTACTGGATTCTTACAAGCCCTGTAATCCTCTTGGAAATCAAGTTCAGCTTCATACACATCTCTCAAATACTCAAATCCCAAGACTTGGATCTAATTTTCTTGCATAATCAACAGTATTCTACTTAAGGGATCACCTACTCGGTTTAACTATCCACTAATGTGTTTCAACACAAAGGTGAAGCTTTGCAAGAACTCAACCCACTTGGCATGTTTCATGTTCAACTTAGGTTGTTGCATGATATACTGCAATGCATGATTGTCAGAGTACAACACAAATTCTCTAGGCATCAAATAGTGCCTCCAATGCTTCATTGCTTGAACAATAGTATAAAACTCCTTGTCATAAGATGAATACTTTTGCTTGGAATCATTAAGATTCTCACTGAAATATGCTATAGCCCTGTCCTCCTGACTGAGCAAAACCCTGAATGCTACTCCACTAGCATCACACTTTACTTGGAAAGGGTGGTTGAAGTCTGGAAACTTCAATACTGGTTTTTCAGTGATCTTCTTCTTCAAGAACTAAAAATTCCTTTCAACCTTTGCTGTCCACTGAAATGGTTGTCTATCCTTCTTAATTGTCTCAACGATAGATGAAAAAATACCATTGAAATTATTTATGAATTTCCTATAAAAACTTGCCAATCCATGAAAGATTATTACCTCAAATGTGTTCCTTGGTGAAGTCCAATCAATGATTGCTTGCACCTTTTCTGGATCCATCTTCAACCCGTCTCTTGAGATAACAAAACCAAAATACACTTGCTATGGCTTCATAAATGTGCATTTCTTTACATTTATCAACAACTTCTCTTGCTGTAGTCTCTCTAAAACATGCCTCAGATGCTTAAGATGCTCTTCTTCTATTTGGATGAAAGCCAAAATGTCATCAAGGTAAAATATCACAAACTTAGCTATGAAATATCTCAATACTTCATTCATCAACCTGATAAAGGTACTTTGTGCATTGGACATTCCAAATGGCATGACCAACCACTCATACAACCCATCATTTGTCTTGAAGGTTGTATTCCACTCATCTCCTTCTCTGATCCTTATCTGATGATATCCACTCTTAAAATCAAATTTTGAAAAGCATGTTGCCCTACTTAGGAAATCGAACATGTCATCTATCCTTGGTGATGGAAATATATATCTAATGGTGATCTTGTTAATTGCTATGGAGTCTGTACACATCCTCCACTCACCATCCTTCTTTAGTGTCAGAACTGCTGGTACCACGCATGGACCCAGAATCTTCTGAACCGATCCCTTATCCAATAATCCTTGGACCTGCTTCCTCATATCTTCATTCTCTTGAGGCATCAACCTGTATGTTTCCTTGCTTGGTAAATTGGCTCCTGGAATAAAATCAATCTAGTGACTTATATTCCTCCTTGGTGGTAGTTCATTGGGTAAATAATCCACCACAATGTCATTATAATCTCTCAACATATCTTAAATCTCCTTAGGTATATCTGTCACATTAGTCTTTACTATTACCACTCTTGGTTTGCATACCACAGCATAGCTTAACTCCTCCTCCTCAACCTGCTGCAAATATTATTTTCCTGAAAACATCAGAACTTTAGCTGTTGACTATCCTACCATACTACCTTCCTGCAAACGGTGAAGCACATGTCTTATCCCATTCTGCTGAAAAATATGGAAGTTACTACGACCATCATGAGTCACTTTCTTATCAAATTGCCACGGTCTTCCTAACAAAATATGAAAAACATCCATGGGCATCACATCACACAGAATATTGTCCTTATACGAACCTATTTGCAAAATCAACTTCACACTGCTTACTCACTAGGATTTGATGTCCTTTGTGTAACCAAGATACTTTGTATGGAATTGGATGCTTGGTCTTCTTTAGCCTCAACTTTTCCACCATCTCTATGGAAACAAGATTTTCAGTACTCCCACTGTCAATCACCATTTTACAACACTTCCCTTGGACTTTACATGTAGTCCTGAACAATGATGACCTCTAAGGGGGCTCTGCTAGCTCTTTCTCAAGTTTCAACAAGACCTTGTTCATCATCAAATATTCTCCTGTCTCTGGAAAGACCTCTTCTACCATCAACTATTCTTGTTGCTTCTCATTCTGAGCTACATAGGCTCCTCTATGTCCTATGTCTTCTTTTCCTAGACATTCAAATGAGTTATGCCCCAACTAGTTGCATTTGTAGAATCTGATGACAGCTTCTTTGCCTCGTCATCTACCTCTACCTCCTTGGTAAGGTCCTCATCTGTTAGAATCACCTCCTCTGCCATGCTACTATTTATGGCTAGATTTATTGGAGTCCCCTCTCTATGGTCCAAATATTCCTCTTCCAGTCTCTTTCCCTCTTCCTCTGGCTGAACCGCGACCTCTATTGAAGCTTCGCTACCTTGCTATCTTCTCTTTTTACCTTAAGGCACATTGATATGCCTCCTCCATTGTTCTAGGAGAAATCATGCCGATATATTCTTGGATGTCCATCCTTATAGCATTCACATATCTAGCAGCCTTTTCTGTTGACTTTTCCACATATCCAGCCCTCAGGTTTACTTTGAAGGACTCCTTAGTGTATTCTCTCCATGTTAACAATCTCTACCTAAGGTTCTGTACTTTTCTATACTATTGTAATCTCATATATCATAGAGGGTTACCAATAATACACATTAAAGCATACAGACATAACAAATACAAGAGATAAGAACATAGATGTAGAATAACAAATTATATTATATTAAGAGGGTCCATACAAACACAGAACTGAACCAACTTCCCATCTGGCTCAACAGCCTAATATATATGATTTAAAAACAGTTACATATAACTACCTATCGGTTCAATCAACCGACACAACCTTATGTAGATGGCCTAATCTCTAATTAGTCAGCTAATTGACCTAGTCAACTTACCGACTAGCTTCTCCAACATCTCCCCAAGGACCAAAATCTTTCTTCGTCCTAAAGAAATAGGGGAGGTACTCAAAATATTTTACTGTCTAAGATAGTTATTTTCTTGTTTGTCTTTCATGGGCTATGAATTCGGATGGTTGGTCGCTTCTGTATACATACTTCAACGATTGCTTTTACTGTAATAGCCAGTTGATGTTGGAATTATGTCCAACTTTGAAGTACTTTCTGGATTTCGATGGTCAATGTTGTAATGCTTGATAATTTTGACACCTTCTCCTTAATGGAAAGGTCTAGTATTCTTTCCATGTAGGGTCCCATGAACTTTTATTTTTCTTTTGTTGTTTCCAGCATTATTTTCATCTGGGGGCAGATGGTGTCTAATTTCTCCAAGCTCGGGAGTGCCTGCTGCACCCACTGGTGTGCTTGTCTCTCGAGTCTCTGCAGTTTGGATGTCTCCAGAATGATTTGATCTTGTATTGTGATTCTTAGTGCTTCCTCAGTGCTCTTTCTCTTTTTCAATGCTTGAATTTTTTGTCGAGTTTGTCGGGTTTGCTAAAAGACTTGCCTGAAATAAGTAGGCTATTGCTGGAGTACCCCTTCTGTAATGACAAACTTGTCCATGTGGTCTTGTAGAACTTTGTAAGCTTCTAAGAAGGCTGCATACTGCTGCATCAGTAATCTAGATGTCTCTTATTTTTGTTCTTCCTTTGTATTTTGTATCTGTACTTGTAGGGTCGACACCACACTCTCAAATAGTTGATATTCCTTTTCAAGCGGCTTGTCGGTGTCGGCTTCCATCGGTCCTGGTATTACAAATTGTGATAGGTTTCTACATTTTAATAGGAATTCAACCTGTTCCTTCTCAGTGTCATTGAGATCCTTGCATCTATTCTAGCTTCTTGTTTTTGCTTCAATGTCCAGAGTTTCTAAGAGTTGTCCCAACTCTCCGTCCTTCAGCTTTGTTGCGTTGACTGCAGTGGTCGACCCAAGTTGGCTAATGTGGACCATTGTTGATTGTGACTCTTTTTGGTGGTCCTTATTCTTTTTTTCTCTCTTCCTCTTATGTTTATGTTGTTGTTCTTGTTGTTGTGCTTGTGCATGTGCAAGGGTTAGACTCCCCTGTGGGTGATTTTCTTGTGTTGGGTTTTCTGGTTGTTGATCTGCAATGGCCAGTGTAAATTCTGTCTGGATATCTTAGGTTATCTCTACATACGGAGGTGTATCTAGGGGATTTTGGGAAGAGGGTTCAGGTACAAATGTTTCAAGTGAGGTTGGTTCGGGTAAAGGAGGTTTAGGTGCAGAGGGCTCAGGTGCAGACTCTATATTAGGAAGTGGTGGTGGAGATGGTGAATTCTTGGGTGTAATTGGTGTGGTAGGGATATGGTCACTTGGTGTCAGGTCCTCGACTTGTGGTGGTGAATCCTTTGGGTAATCAGAGAATAAGTTGTCGATTATCCAGTTGATTTCTTCCAGGATTTCTTCTTCTACATCTGTTGCTAGTTCATTGGCTAATGGAGGGGGTGGGATGTTAGTAAGGATAAAGGATGAGGATCGACTTGAAATAAATTGAGCTATCTTGTCTGGGTTCCTCACAAATGTTGATTTTAGAATTCCCACAAGCCTTGGATTTTGGGGTATTTGTCCAGGTTGTGAAGGAATGAGTTGCCTAGATCCACTAGCTTCAATCAGAGGACATCTGGTGGTGATATTCTAGACAGAGGTGAGTAGTTTAGGCAATTTCTCAATGTATGCCTAAAAATCATTGTCGTGGTTGAACCTGTATTTCAAGGTTTTTGACATAGCAGTTTTGCATATGTCGACTGGGCTCATAGTGGGTAGCTGTAGGATTTCTTCCTATGTGATCTGGTTCGGAGATGGGGGTGGAGGTGTAGAAACTAAATTGACAACATTTTTAGCCGTTGAAGTGTTTGTACTTTTTACCTTTTTCGTTTGACCCTGCTGTGCTCCCGACTCGATAAAGCATTTAAACTATGTCTCGACTGGAAATTTGTTCGCTACATCATCTTCTATATTGTCGATGGTGGTAGCTTCTATTTCCTCTTCATCTTCTGATTATGAAAGGATCATCTTGTGAAAAGAACTTAGCCCTCATCTTTTCTACCATTCTATCCGAGCTTCTTATCAAGGGTTTATTCTTTCTTATTCTTTCAGCTTGCACACTATCCCACCACAAGGATGTGTGTCCTTTCAACCTCATCACAGCTAATATAAATTTTTTGTCTTGTTATACTTCATCGTACTCAAAGTACTTATCCAGCTCACTAATCTAGTCAATGAGATGCTTTGCGGCAAGAATTTCATCATAGGTAGGAAACTCCAGTCTTGGCCTTGAACTTGCTCCCATAATAGATCTGAAATATCTTAACTCGGGTTTTTCCTCCATAGGTGTGGATTCTTCTATTTTCTCTTCATCCTCGTGTTCACTTATGTCCCCTACTTCCGAGTCACTTCGTCTATCCATTTCCATGGATTCCAAACATGCCCTTAACTCCCTCATTTCTTCTAGAGCTTATGTGTTCCCTCCTAGTCAACCTATGTCATGACCTCTCTTTCTTCCAATGCATGCAACCATATTCCCACTCAAATCCTTTGCAATAATAGTTCTCTTTAACACTATTACAACTTAACTCACTAAGCCCTTCTCGGCCCTTGGTATTTTTGCAGTGTCGGTCCTCTATCTAGAACCTCTTGAGCACTCTTCCTTTTCTCCCTTCAGGATTCTATGACTTACACTTCTCTCCTTCACATTCTTCTCCTTATTCCTTCAGAATTATACCCACAACCTTAGATGTGGAATTCCTCAACAGGAAATCTCAACATCCTTGCTCTGATACAAAAATTGATGCAGGTAGTTTGATCTCAACCGACTCTAACCAACACTTCTAGGATCTAATGGCCCCTACACTTAGGAGGACTGCCAAATTTAGCTTGATGGCCAAATTCTTCTCTAAAAATTCCCTCCTGTAACTTTGCCTCTATAGCTTCCCTTCCGCAAGTGGGATGCGGGATGCGGGGTCACAATTTCCCAAATTGCTCTCCACAATTCAATTTCTGCAACTCTGTTTCCGCAACAGAGTTTCTGCATGCGGGTTGTTTGATGCCAACTTTCCAAAGTTTATCCCCTGCAACTTCCTCTATGCAAATATTCCCCCACAACTTCCTCAACTGTCCTATCCTTGTGGCCTTCTCCATGGATGTTGATCATCTTTTTGATGCAGACTTCTCAGACCTTTACGGATCTGTTAACTTCCTCCCAACTATTTTTGTGGGATACTTCAAGACTATCATATCTGGATCTACATCCTCAATCTCCAACGTTCATTCTCTGGAAAAAACTTGTTAAGGAAGAAAACCTGTGGGTTGCGCTGATTGATCTTGAAATTGATCAATCCATCCTGCAATCTTCACGATGTTTTTTCCTAACACTCTCATGCATGCATCTACTTTCTACTTCATCTGCTTAAGTAAGAAATTGATGCGTAAAATCTACACTTCACTGAAATACACAAATGTTCATGAAAACTCCAAAGTTGTCTCTACAAAATATACAGTTCATCACATCACATGCATAAAGGATAACAACCCTACAAAGTCATGGTTAATCCTTCTATTAAGCAACCAAGGAAAATGTACATAGTTTGGATCTCTCTCCTTCCGGTTCTTCAAAATATTTGCAAGTAGGAACCAGACACAAGTTTGTCCTGTTCTCTGCAACTCAGAATTCTAAATGCTGAAGAGAAGAACCCCTCCTATATCTTGAAATGGTCTATTTAAACTAAAACTTCTACCCTATCTTGAGTGGTCCCACAACTTAAATAAACACTACTACGACGCATGATGAAACATCCCTATCTGAAACAAACTAATGAATTTTTGACCTCCATGTAGGGATTCATGATCTGCAATGATTCCCTACTCCACTAATCACACTATGAATCATCACAAAAATGGTTACAAAAGATGACACAACATGTGACCAACTCATCACATTGTTGGCATGCCACGATGCTCATGCATCATCAAAGGTCCCATCTAATATCACTCATAACTATTACTTATAAATTAACCTTGTAAACATTTAAAACAAATTAAAGAACTCTGTAATTTATAAACAGAGATTGTGGTATCAACCCCTTTGGGTTTACAAATCCAAGTCGTAGGCCTCAATAAACAACCATAACATAAATACCTAAACAATAAATAATTACATAGCTCTGTGGTCATTCCATATAACAAACTTAAACACCATATAAATTCATAGACAGGAATCGTTTACATTTATAAACCATATCGAAATATCATTACAGTCCACGTAATTACAAAGTTGAAAAGGAATTGAGTCCTGTGGGTATCCAAACCCAATACGCATCCACATAAAGATAGATCTCATTAGCTCAACCATGAATAGGTTTCAAACCCTATGGAGTATTTGTTTAGAATAATCACGGCCACGCTATACACAGGATACATGTCAGTTTAAAATAACAAATCAAATACATTCGCTACAGTGAGGTTGCAAGACCCTAGTTTCTACACCCACTATATAGCACGGCCTCTGCCACTATTTTGATTAAATAAAACGTCCATATAAATGGAACTCTACAATGATGAAATTGATTGTGGATGTGTACCCATGGCTCTGTCCCAATTCACCTTACATACTAATCAACAAAATAATAACAATAATACAACCATATGAAGCTATCACAAAAACTATGGGAAAGGCTCATGCCACACACAGCATGGCCTTTACCCAACGCTGCCAAAATATTACAGTCAATATCTAAATAAATCATTTATACACAGTCCATCAACGAAGTCAATTGCCTCTTTTAATCCATAGTAAATAATGCAGCATAAATTCCACCCACATATAGTAATGAAATAACCATTTCCAATTTATAAACGCAGCATATATTTACATAGTAATTCCATTATCACAGTCAAGTCCACAGAGGCGTGCCAAGGGCTATGGCACCATTGCAAGCAATGGTGCAGCCCATGGCTTAAAAGCCCCAAATCCAAAGTAACGATTTACATAAACAAAATTTATACAGAGAGCTTGTAAGGGCATAAGATTAGCTTCATGGATTAAACACCTTAATATTATAAAACTGAAGTCTATTCATCACAAGCCCGAAGGAGAATTCAAAACCCCACAGTAAAAATACCCAACCAAGCAAAAAGTTCAAACACAATTTTTCCCATAGGGCCAAGAGGTGGAAAGCATAAGCTTGTAAAGAAGGCTTATTATGGCCACATTGACATCAAACTTGAACTAACAACGAAGCTATGAGCCATCCCATCCTCTCCTAACATGTTACCTGCAAACATACCAACACTACGAGGATGAGAATTACTGCAACAAAGGAGCCACAAAACAAAAACAAATCGCAGACATGAAATCCAAATGAAGCTTACCTTCGTTCCCCAAGGCTTTGCTTCATTCGAAGCACAAATCTGAGAACACAACCATCCATAGGACAAAACAAAATGACAAGTCCATTGTGATCCAATCCCTAAGCTTGGGGATGCCACGAAAACCAAGGCACATTAATGGAGCCAACTGGTGTCCATTAGAAAAGGGAAAACCCAATCTTCCATAGTTTAGTTTCGTTGCAATAACTATGCCTCCATTCCCATTCAAGGATTAAACCCCATTAAAATATGGTTCAACCATATGTTATAGTCACCACCCCAATACTTAATATAGGTCTTAAAATATTACAAAGTTTCGTTACTGCATAGTCCATACATGGTATCTGCTAATCCAAAGTCAAAGCCACAAGGCATAAGTAATGTAGGTAACATGTAAACCATAGGTTTAAAGCTTAAGAATTTGTCTCCCCTTTGTCATAAAAATCAATATTAAGAGCCATGGCATACGAAGTATGCCATGGCAATATTTTTTTCCTATAATAAAACCCAGGTTCATTCCTTAGCCAAGTTATAACATGCCAATGAAAAAAAAACAAGAGATACGTTAATGCATATAATAACATAAACAGGAAACATAAATACAATGATTTATAGGAATCACATAGTTAATGTATCTAGGCTAGATAATTAGTGAAATATGATTTACCTTGATCTGAGTCTACAAAGAAGCGTAATAACGAACCGTAGGTATGATAATAATCGAAATGTTTAGAGTTCTTTAAATTCCTCGTTGCTAAGTATAATATGCATACGAGATGAAAGAGGTGCCTTAGTTCGAAGAACTAAGTAAGCTTGAAAGTCAAGTGAATACTTTACCTCTCATACCATCATGGGAGAATGAATCCCGCCACTCCGCCCACTTTGTTTCCACAAAAAAAGTTAACTTAGGACTTAATAATTAACAAGTAAACATGTGCAGAAATGAACCAAATATATAACCATTTAGTTAACCCATATACAACATGGTACAAACATTAGAGTAGTTTAATAATCAAATCCAGGACATTGTAAGTAAAATACATTAATAAAAATGAATGAAAGTAAAATGACAGAATGCAAGAACAATTTACGAGTAAACTATGGTACATGTAGTGAACGATATATTTCCGCAAGTCAAATAATGTTCTGTATAGGTAGTTTTTACTAGCATAATATTTTTTTTTGATTTTTTTGATTTTTGGGGACATTAAAAGTGGTATCAGAGCCCATTTTCAATACTAAGACACCTATGGGCGCACCAACCATTTACTGGAAGGAAAATAAAGTATGGTATTAAATTTGTTACTAACAGGAAATTTTTCTGTTATTAAAAAATTTTTAAATTTGAGGAAAATTTTTGCTGAACAGTTCAGTTTATGAACACTAAGGAAGATAACAGCCAGTAAGGAAGGATGAATGCCCCCACCCCATAAGAAGAACTAGTGGTGGAGCTGGATTCTAATATTTTGAAGAGTATACATAGTCTTCAAGTAGAATTGTGAAGTATCACAGAAGATAGTCTGAATGAAAGAAAATAATAGCAAGCTATAAATGAAGCATTACTAAGAAATATGATGGGAGGAATCCCACAATGTAAACCTACCAAGTGCACAAACAACTCCAAAATGGAACCTTACCTTAAATGAGCCAACAACCCAAGAGAAGAAGAAAAAGAGAAACGTACCCCTGAAGCACTAAAAGAAGATCATCACAGTGCTTTGAGTGATGACTCTCTTTCATCCTTGAAGAAAGAAACAAAGAAGCAATGACAGTCTTCACAGAGAGTTTAGAAAAATAAGAGTCTCGACCTATAAAGGTGAAGTAAACACTAGGGAGAAGGCTAAAGAGTGGCTCCTGGGCATGAGCAAATATTTTCAAGTTCATAACTACTCAAGTGAGATGAAGTCTTGTCTTGCCATCTATAACTCGAATGGCAAGGAAGCATGATGGTAGAGAGATTTCAAACACACCAAGAAAGATGAGCTAAGAGAAATACGTTGGGATACCTTCCAAAAACTTTTCCAAGAAAAATATATGTTGAAAAGGTTCTTCAATAAGAAAGTGAAATAGTTTCATGAACTACGCATGGGATCCATGACTATGGATGCATTTATTAATAGATTTCTAGATCTGTTTCATTATGTACCATACAACAAAGAAGAAAAGGTAAAGATCCAGAAGTTCCTAGGATGTCTTCCTCCTAGTTTTTAGGATAGGATTGAGTTCGACATGCCTAATACCTTAGATACCACCCTGCACAAAGCTAGGATCTGTTATGAGCATGGACAGCTAAGGTAGGAGATCATGAACCAAAACTGAGACAATTCTAAGAAATTTTTTGATAACCACAAACTTGGGTCTAACCCACAACCATATAGAAAGAAGAATATCAACTTTCAAGCGAACAAGAACTTCAATAAATCTAGTATGAAGCCTTATGTATGAGGTGCTAATGTTAACAAGCCAGTAGAAAATGGATCCAATTCTACCCCGCTACAGATCAAGTTCCAAAAATGTAGCAGGACTCATTATGCCCAATATTGGAAGAACAAGACTAGTGGGGTCTTGCACAACTTACAAGAAGAACCAACTATTGAGAACATAGTTGGAACACAGCAGGTCTATGCAGCATTGGATGGCCGACAGGAAGATCATCAAGCTACAATGGTTGAGATAGATGGTAAGACATTGAACACTTCTATTTTAATACTTATTGATCCCCGTGCTTGTTAGAGCTATGTTTCGCCTAAAATTGTTGATGAATGAAAACTAGGAAAAGTAAAGCATGATAAACCTTGGCTGGTTCATTTAGTCACATGTAAGAAATGGAAAGTTTCGGAAGTTGTTAAAGAATTTGAGGTAAACCAAAATGGTTTTCCTAGTAAAGTAAACTTGAACATCCTACCTTTAGGATCGTACGATGTACTTATCGGAATGGACTGGATGGAACAACACCATGTCATGCTCGATTTATTACACAAGCCTATCTTATGTACTGATAGCCAAGGGAACCAAGTGACGGTTTAGGGAATTCCCATTACATGACATTGGAAACCCGATTCCACCCCATCGATTCAAATTATATATGATAATTTTTAACATATGCATAGGGTAGATGAACACCTTAATACTATTTTATTTTTTCATTAATTGACCATTTAATTAATCTCAATGTTTATAAGCTACTTGCTACTTTCATGTTCAAATCCATTGATTCTAATGCTTTTCTTCTAATCCTAACATTTTCGTACATAGGGAGTCGAAAATCAGAAATTGGGAGCGCAAAACTATTCATTCGCAAAATCTTATCAATTTTCTAACTCCATTGAGGACTCAGAAGTCAGAAGCACTCAATTTCTTGTTGGCAAATACTACATAATGTTCTAATTCCAATATTTCCATTCAATCGAGAGTCGGAAGTTAGAATTACAAAATTTCCTAATGAGTCACCACGACGTTCCAACCGAGATATTCTGTACAAATTGGGAATTAGAAGTCGGAACACATAGTTTCTACCAATGTGCTCTCTCTATCTCCCTATCATGATACTTTGTGTGTTTACAGTCAAAATTCAGGACTATCAACTTTTACCCTTCTCCATTATCAAATGTGCAAGAAATTTTAAAAGAGCAATGAAGTGCTTGAATTAAGTTAAAAATATTTGAGAAATCTTGTGATTATTCATGCATACGTTTCATTACACATGTTAAGATGCATTTGGTTAATGCATGGATGTGAATGTGGTTTTATTTTGTGAATGCATTGACGTGACACGGTGATTCATTACAACTTATTAGTAGATGAAATGATGAATTATTGGAAATATTGAGATTATTTCATAATTCGTTGTCCATGTAGGGGGAAGAATTGCATGAATAAGGTAGTCATGTTTGATACTTATTGAAATGATATGCTGGAAAGACAAAGTTGCATCAAGAGGATGTGATTGTGTGGTCACTAAAAATGTTAGAGAAATGTTGGGATGCATTGGGTGCATGAACCTCATGAAATTATGTGCCTTGAATTAAATTGGAAAAAGCCTCTTTCTGCTCCTAAGAAACTATTAAGCACTTAAAGGATTATGATTATACCATCAGGAGTATTTAACAATTTTAATTGAAATATTGATGGAATATATTATTATATCATGCAATGTTCTTAACAATATTTGATTCCTATAGGGAACCCAATTATAAATTTTAGATATGATTATTTGATTAATGATGGCTAATGGTTGTTTATTTATTATGGAATTGTGTGAGAAAGACATGGTGTACATGGATTCGACATTATGGGAACATACATAAGATCATAAGGGACAATGTATCCCACTTACGAGATCCAAACAAAATTTTGAATTTGGTTATGATTTACAAATTTAGATTTTATTTTTATCAGGTATGCTACTAATTGTTTAGATGTTGTGAGTTGTGCTACGAAGGTTGTAGGAAACCATGCGCTAAGTCCAAGAAGAAAGAAATGACCATGAGAAGGATCTAATGTTTAAGGAAATCGAAATCGATTTCTATGCGACACATAATTGAAATTTCTGATTGAAATTATTTTGATAAATGTCTCATGCGATGGAGATGGGATGTCTACCACTTTACCTATAAATCCTATTTAGAACATGATGATGTCTCATGAGAATTGTGTGCTTGTACATGATGCAGATGAGACTGTGAAAGTGTGCCAACAAGGGATGCATTGGTCATTGAAGTTGAAGCTACAAAGGGAGGGAATTGTGTTTTCTCAAGTGGGATGGCTTGAGTTCCTTATAAGGGAAAGGTATTGTCCTTTCTCAAAATGTAAGGCCAAAGTTTCATGTGATGGAATTATAATGTTATTTCTCAAGATGGATAGCTTGAGTTTCTTGTGAGAAAAGTACAAGGTAAAGGAATATCAAAGGGTTGAATTATTTTTTGTGCCAACAACATGAAACAAAAATGAAAACATATAAGTATATTTTCAACATCAACAATTTTTTTACATTGTTATAAAAACATAAAAAATTGTGGTATTAATATCTTTATGAACCTTATTGAGGAAGGTGGCACCTTCAAAAAAAAAATCACTTAACGTTCGCTTAATAATGGAAGCAATTTTGGAGAAATTAATATCTAGAAAATGTATTAATGATGAAATAATGCTCAAGTTTCAATTACATACTACATGGCACACATCGGAAAGGAGTGCATGTATTCCTAGCGTTGTGTTGTGTTATCGTTATCAACATTGACTACATGCAAAGGGAATGGACACATTCCTAGTGTTTCAATATAGATGATTTCATTTTTGACATAAAAGTATGTTTATCATTTTATATTAATAATATTGATGAGCTTGACTAGACCTTTTGTGTTACTAGGTAATGAACCTACAAGTTGGTGCTGCATATCGAAGAAGAGAAGTGAAAAAGAGAGCCAAGTTGTTGGGAATGACCCCATGATTGGGAATTGATTTCATGAGAAGACATATTGGTCCTGTAAGGGGCACCTTGACTAAGGAATATGATATTGCAAGGGAAATATATGTTGTGTCTTAACCCACAGAATACGTAGGTTCCCTTGAGAAGCGAAATCTGAGCGAAAAAAGTCCCTTTATTTCCTATTAACCAATAGTGGTGCTGGATTGGCAATGGTTAGGGTGCACTTCCCTTTTATCTTAGAAATGGTTATGGTGCACTTCCCTTCCATTTCATATTGACCTAAACAGAGGTGTTGACTTGGAAATAGTTAGGGTAAACCAAGTATGGGATTTATTTATCACCATAAATGACTGATAAACCCAATCGATGTACTTGTTGGGAATTGAATGGTGTGGCATAGTAAGTGTGATAGGAAAACATTCATTCATGTATCCACATATGATTCAAGGACTGTAAATAGAAACATGATTCCTATGGAGCATCATGAATATATTTTTATATATAATTGTGGGATTATCATGCAATTTCGTAATCTAATTGATTAAAAATTTCATGCATGTATGCCAACCCTGAAGGGGATAGGTTTTATGATAACAAATCTGATATGTTGTTGTTTTTTTAATAGAAACCTAGGTAGCAATGGAAGCAAGAACCATGAAGGAATCCTAAGGATCTAGCTGGACATTTGACTGTCCTCAAAATATCTACATGAGTAGCCATGGAGAATGGTGCTATTAGACTTGTGATTTTCCTAGTAGTTAAGGTTCTGTAGCAAGACCATGGGGAGAAACCTAGTTATAGATCGTTAGACAAACCTAGTCATCAGATATCAACACCAAAATGAGGAATGGGTGAGAGAATCATTCACACTTAAAGTGAGGAGGACAAGGATAATGGAACCACGATTATGGGTCCCTCGATTGGAACAATATTAAGAGGGGAAAAATATTACTGTTCTCTTTCCTTTTTTATTATTTAATTATAGAAATAGAAGATTGTTGAATGCATGTTACGTGTAAAGGTTAATTGTGCTTATTTTTTCTTGAAATAAAAGATGAATAATTAATTAGTTAAATCCATGCGAAAGGATGAAAATGAATGGATTTATCTGTATGTCGAGACAAGTATGAAATGTTAAGAAATATTTTTTGATAAAGCATGAACCTTCCAAGTCAATTGAACAACTAGTTGACTAAGTTTAATGCTTATATTGCATGCTTGGACTAACAAGATTCACAATAATTAACTTTATATGTGAACACTAACCAAATTGGTTGCAACTATCGTAAAGCAATTGATATTGTTAACAAGAGTGTGGGTATATATGCACATTAACAATGGAGGTAGACCAAAAGTTGTTTCAACTTGCTGAAAATTTGTTTCAAGCGATTGCGAGGACCTAATAAAATCTTAGCAAGATGCTTAAGCTACAAAAGCAACATAATGAGATGAACTGTAATGTGTTGCAAGACTCCATGCATATTCAAAATGAGGTAAAAGGTACATCTTATAATCTATCAAGAGTGGTAAGGCAAAGGAGTACTGAAGGATCATTGATCCGATTAACCCACCAAGAAATGATCAAGGACAAATGAATCAAAGAGTATTGAGTGTGGGAGGAAATATGATCCACTATAGTGTTGGGCATGTGGAGGATATCACTGCCTCTATAACTATCTATTGAATGGATAACAACAAATATGATATCCCACATGTTGAAATGCAAATACATTTATACAATACAAGTAGCATGTACAAACTTCTCTACACGATAGACTAGATCATGAAAATCCAAATTAAAAAGATGCAATGTAGGAAAGATGCCACATTTTTGTGAATTTTGGACATCTATAAATTGTTAATATATCCATAAGTATTGCAGGGTCGAGGATGGTGTTATTTTAAGGCGGAGTGGAATGTTGTGTTCCATTTTGCACCCCTATTGTATGTATTATATTGTTATCTAAATATTGTATATGGGACATATGAATTCCTAACATGGAGCCAAGACCAAGGCCCAATTAATGAATGACCTATTTATGAAGGAAAGTAAATTATGTAGTTACAGGATGTGCTTGTAAGCCATGGGAGATGTAAAGAGATTTAATTATTGATAATGTTAATAAAAATGTCTAAGGGTTTCTATTTGGGGGGCATGAATGATGGGGGATAATTTACCCACTAGGCATACATGACAAGATTATGGAATTTGATCATTTGTTGGAAAATGTTACCATGATAACCATGACTACATCCTTACTATCCATTAACTCCATTGTAAGAGGGTAGAAAATAAATCAGCTCTTTCATTTAATGAAGGATGGTTTGAATTCATAAATAGGCAGAGTATGGTATGGGTGATATTTATTAACGTGGAAGTAAATTCTCCCCATGGGCATGTGTTCTGTCCATCTTGACCTTGTGGAGGGGGATTCGTGGGATGGATTCATTTATTCCTTCATTTATTGGTTCTATTCCATTGGAAACGAGTATAGATATTTGCATGAGTTCCACCACCAGGGATTATTTTAAGAACCCCACCTAGATTTATATGTATAAAAAATGGGCGAATCTCCATGATATATAGGAAAATTTGAAGGCAATTTTATTAATAGTATAATATGTATATATAGATGTTTTGGAGAATATATCATTTTATTATGTAATGTTGTAAAATCTTAGCAAATCTTTCACTAAATTATAAGATATTGTAAAATATTGGTGAACATTTCATTGCACTATAAAATATTGTAAAAATTGATGAATCTTTCACTGATTTATCAAATATTGTAAATAAATTGGTGAATATTTAACCATGAATATTCACCATCTCTTTGATTCCTAAGAAATCACAATTCATTTTGCTTTCACTTTTTCTTCTAATAGGTTTCAATTCATATTATCTCAATTCTTTCTGACACTAAGCATCATACAATCACCCAAATTAACCAATGCTATATTGGACAACCTAATTGCTGAAAATGTTATTTAACCTCTTCTCACTAAATCATCTTAATTCTAACTGATAATTTAATCTTCAATTAGAATTACTACTAATTCAATATTGAAGAATAAATCACTCCTTGTGGAAAATTGAAATTACTCTAGAGAGAATGGAAATATAGAATTGTTCATAAAGATAAAGCATGTGTATTATTTTTGCAAGATGTTAAGTCCTATATTATTTTTTCAAGAGGTTAAATCCAATCACCACTTGTGCAATAATGAAATATTTGTTCTCTGTTGCTCACACAACATCCACGCTCCAAAATTCTCAATTCTACTTGACCATGAACTACAACCACACATTTATCTAGATTTGTTTTAGCATTAATTAATCATAATGAATTCAACCTATGATATCAATTCAACAAGAAATTAAATATTTTTCAACACTTCTAATTATCAAGAAATCGCTTACATACCCTAATAGAGATCACATATGCCAAGTAATCAATTGTTTCAACAATGTAGGATTTACATACTTAAATTAACTAATCGTTTCAACAATTTATTAATGCTACAAATGACTAACTGATCCAACAACACACTACTTGCGTAATCCACAAATATTCATTGTATCAACAAGTTATCTCTTCAAAATAATTCTGAAATTATAGTTATTGAAATTGGGTGAGCTCGGTGACAAGGTGGTCCCTTTCCTGCTAATAGATCCACCTTAAAAAAAATGCTACAGATGGTGGCCCCTTTCCCACTATTTCAACGATGTATTTAATGATATGAAAAGGTATTTTCTTTACCCACATTGAAAATTTCTTTCCTTAATATTAAGCTAGATAAATTCTTGGTTTCTTCAGTTTTGATGGCTTCTCTATGAATTTTTTTAATATTCGTATGACCTACTATAAGCCAAGTCATTCTCAATGTCAACTCCCATTATTATTCCTCCTTGTGATAAATCAACTCCCAGTCCCTTAAAGCTACTTTTTTCTCTATAAGAAAAGAGTTTGATATTCCTTCTCTCAATTTAGTCTTTTTCTTTTCTTTTATTTTTTAACTTTTCCCATCTTCAAAATTTTTTCCAAGGTGGTCCTCACTAGTCAAATATTAATAAATATTATTTTCTATTTGAAATGTAACTTAACTAAATGACACTCTCTCCTTTCTCCATATTGAAAAGGACAAATGACAAAGGCATGTGATCGCTTAGGGAAAGTTACCGAAGGACATGGTTATTCACATTAAATGGCTTGTTAGTATGGAGGCTGATTAATAACAAAAAAATATGCCCTTTCACATGGGATATATTAAATATTATGAAAAAAATTTAACAACACATGTATGCAAGCTTTAAGAGTGTGATCAATGAAATTTACAAATACATAAAATGGCACCCTTGATAGGAAAAAAATTATCTTAAGTTATAAAAATTCCTTCAATCATGTATTTAAATGTATTCTATGGAATATCAAGTCCACCAACTACCTTACAAGTTATGTCCAATATAAGTATTAATAATCCCTATAAAACCATAGATCTTCAAGGTCATAATGATAAGAATGTTTAAGAAATATTATAGTATGAAGTCACCATTAGGAAGCTTAGGTATTTAGGGTTAAAATCTTCACAAGTAATAGAGCTCCATCAATTACAAGGAATATATCTAACTACAAGGGAATAATGATATAATACGTTAGAAAACATGCTAAGTAAAGCTCTAACAATATATGGGCCAACATCCACACATAGAAGATGATATTTCTCAAAGAAGAAAAATGAACATGAACCAATAATTAAGTCAAAGTTCCCAATCATTGCATAATTCAAATAGAAAATAACAATTGTCACCACTCATACAATTATATAAAGAATTCTAGATTGAACAGTTTTCAAACTTATGAACTAAGATAGTTCATTTTAGGTAGAATCACAAATTAGATAAAGTCATAACGACAATACAATTCCTATATCAACCATGAAAGGATGCTCAAAGATGCAAGCATTATAAACATGGAAAATATCACATTTTAAACTTGGTGCTAAAGTTAATATACCAAGTACAATAAAAAAAAATAAAAAATGATCAATCTATATATGTTTAGAACTACACAAGCACCCTTATTAAATTTTGTTGGTTGTACTTTTTTAGGGACATTACACACTAATGAACTAGTCCACTATGATAGTCATTATAAAAGTTGTTAAATAAATAGAACTATAAAGATGACTTTAAACTAAGTGAGTTTTGGCAAACAATAAACAAAGATATTCCCACACATTTGACGTCTGATTGTTTTATTCACATTTGTTCCCTTTAATTGTATTCTATCCACATTTAGTGTATAAACTTATATCTTTGATTCTCATTTTTTTTATTAGTCCGCTCTTATAACAAGAGCCTAGTAATGATAAATACTAATAATCTACCCACTAAGGTAAGCCACCATTGGCTATATTTTACATTTTTAACAAATTAAAACTTTACTTCCTCCTCAATACTCCATATATTCTCCAATGTGTACTTCCATCTTATTCATAGGTTTGTTCATTCTTACTTGTTCTTTACACTTTCTTCATATATAAAAAAAAATTTCTTTTTGATCTTTGATAAATTAAAATTTACCATTTTTCATTTCAATTTATTATTGGATTATTTTATTTCATTTCACATACAACACTTTATGTATTTTCATTTTCATTCTTTTTTTTCTTCTTAATTTTTAACACTATTTTACACCATCCTTACAAATAATTTAAATATTAATTATTGAAAACTAAGCACATATTTTACTTAAACATAAATAAAGCAAGAAAAAATACACCTTAAAAACTTAACCCCTTTCAATATTTGTAATTTTTTTATTATGTAAACTAAGACTAACTATTTACATCAAACAACAAAAATCAAAACCATTTTCAATTTACCTTTAATTTGTGACTTAGACAAATAATGTATTCCCTTTCCTAAAGAAGAAAATAAATAGATAACACATAAAAAATCATTTTAAATCTTATTTTAAAAATAAAATTACACTTTGATTAAACATAAACATATAATATAAATATCCAAAAAAATAGTTTTACCGTACTACTATAAACATAATATATAAATATAAAATCTTATAGTGAGTTGCAAGTTTACTTCTTACCCTTGGCCAAAATTTACTTTTCAACTTATTATTTTAAACGTAATATAAATGTGGAATCTTATAGTGAGTTCCATGTTTACCTCTTAACCTGGCTCCAAAATTTACTCTTTATCTTATTATTTTAGACCTAATATAAAAACTGTTAATTTATATATCTATAACAAATATAAAAATAATATATAAAAATTAATATATAATATATATGCGGTTGCTTAATATTCATAATAAATTTACCAGAATCAACAATTGTCATGGTTTGGTCATAACGTCATAGATCTACACCTCCAATATATACTTTGAAGCATCTCATCCCATTAAAATTGAAGCCATAGGAACAATTCAAATCAAACTTGATCATTACAGTGAAATTGACTGGTAGACAAAGACTAAGAGTAAAACCAGTTTGTAAAATTGAAATCAAAATGGTTTTTAATATTCTTCAATTTTTTTTTTTGTGGCTAAGTATACAAGCTTGAAATAAAAATGGTTTTGAATATTCTTTAAATTTTGTTTTGTTGCTAAATATAGAAAATGACCAGTATATTCCAATGTATATATATATATATGATCTCCAGATGGAGCATGTCATAGTGTAAGAGAAGATTTTATTATTAATATTAATATAAATTAACAACCAATGTATTTATAAAATAAGTTATATTAAAGAAATTGGTAATGAGTAATTGAGATAAGAAGTTATAAGGGGTGGCAAGCTGGGAGGGGTTCTCATCACCCCAGATGGAGTTCAAGAAGCAATATACTCTTGGGGCCTAGGAGACAAGACAAATAATGTTGTTGAAGTCCTTTTCCTTTGGAAAGGCCTCCACCAAGCTAGAATTTGAGAAATCGAGGAAATAATTATGGTTGGGGACTCAAGATTAATAATTCAAGTGATATATTTCAATTTGCTTCCCTCTCAGTTGCATATTCGACAGTTGATAAAAAAAATACAAATTCTCTCCAAATCCTTAAGGAATATTGATTATTTTCACATTCTAAGAAGGATAAATGACAAAGTGGACCAGGTGGAAAATGTCGCTTCTTCCCTAAGTAAAGGTACTCTAGTGATCAATGGAATTAAATCCTCCTACCAAATTCCATAATGCCAAGGCTAAAGGTACAAGGGTACTATCCTTATCCCCTTCCACGTGGAGTCAATCCTTCCTATTCATGGCTCGTGGTGTATCTCTTCCCCTTCATCTTGTGCATGGGTTGATGCATGCAATCGATAACTCAAACTTAAGGAGGACATGACGTACTACTTTTACGTCCCTTCTGAACCTGATGAGTGAGCTCACCTTCTTCCTGATATTATACATGTGTCCTTTGCAGTCCTCTCTTCAACGTGGGATCTCAATGAAATATTGTCCCATGAACCTCGAAATTATGAGCATCAAGGGTGAGGTATTTGAAGTTGGCCATATCCTCAGCAATTCCTGCATCCTCCTCTCCTGTTTAGTACCAGGAAACCAGAGAATAATCAAGGTATAAATTATTGGGTTTTAGACTGTCTTTGTTTTAATAGAAACCTCCTACGAATCCACGGTTTCTTCTGATCATGTCTAGTCCATTGCAACCAAACTAAGGGAAACTAAGAGGGAGAATCGCTTTCTACATTAGCTAGATATTAAAGGAGGGTGACGTTTGTAACTTTTTGATTGCGACATGTCATAGTTATAGGAATAATTCACTCATTCCATTTCTCAGACAAAGCAAGAAATGACATGAATGCTTGCCAAGTTGGAAGTTAGGTTCGATAAGTTGGAGCTCAAGGTGAAAAAATGGAAACTTCTGCATTTCCACGCTATGAAATATCAGCATGGTGGATGAAGAAAGTAATATTGGAGTCCTCTGGGAGATTTTTTCATTTTTGTTTCTTTGTTATAGTTGTGCATGGTAAGCATCTAGCAAATTATGGAAGAAGTTAGTTTTATTCTATCTCAAACTTTATATTTGTGTAGAGGAATATTTTTAGTTGGGTTGGGTGGCAGACTTCTGTGTATGGGTAGAATTAAATTAAACTTTAAGGTATCTAACTTATATCTTCTAATGGAAGTGATGAATTTTATGGTTCTTCTTCGGGGGTTACATCACTGAGCTTTTAATACAAAATATACTTGTTCTTGTAAAAACAAATTGAGATAAGAAGTTATAAATCAAAAGAAATGAGTTCAAATTCTTTGTCACAAAAAAAACATAAATAAAACTTCCATATTTATATGAATAAAAATTACATATTTTTATCTTCTTATTGATAAGAAATACACTATTTAACTCTAAAATAATTTTGAATATAATATATAATCTAGACTGAAATGTTGTAATTCTAACTAAAAAAAAGATTGTGTAGTTCTAAATAAATGTTGTACTCGAGAGAAAAAGGATGAAGGCATGTGATTGAGAGATAGATGATTTTTTCGATGGCATTGGAAGAAGTATAGGATTTCTAACATGAAACTCATGCTCTGAGTTGTGGTCTATTCAGTCTGTCACGGGATCATAATTTGCACTCCCATTGGTGAGAGGTGAAAACAATGGGGGATCCCACTAGGGGGGACTTGTTGGCCGAATTTTTTGGCTATTCCAACTTAAGGAGATTAAGCACACACAAGTTGCTTAGAGAAGCTCCCGGTGTGTTTGGAATAGATAAACCTCGCAGGTTATGGTCCTGCTACCAACTGAATTCATCCTCTTAAAGAGAATGTAAAAATTCAGTAAAAAATTATCCTAAATTTTATTACTGCTTAAAATAAATCCTAGAGTTAGTTTTCTAAGTCTAAGTTATCCTAAAGTGCTTTCTTAAGGAAATTCTCTTGTTTTGGAGTTTTATTTTAAATGTTTTAAGTAAAAGACTATTTTAAATTTTATCAAACTAATCTAATTCTATTTAACAACTATTAAAATAAACTAAGATAAAATATGAATTAAAATCACCTAGCTATCCTATCTCAGCTGAGAGAAAACCTTTAGACTACTATATCAACTATCAATTAACGATTATAAATAACAAAGTTAAATAAATCATACAATTCAAGATAAGAAACTATCAGAACTGTCATCACCAACAACACTCTGTTTTAATAAAATTTATGAAAACACAGAGAATAAAATAAGAAATTATTTTATTCACTCTGTAGATGTATTTGTCAACAGATAATTGAAATTCAACATTAAAATCTGTATATAAATGATATAATAACTTATCATTCAAAACAACTATTAAAATATATATGTAATCAATATAAGCTATGAAAATATAATACTATTCGATCACAATCATCAACAACATTTGAATAACCATGACATTGATAGTATCATTAACAGATAGCGATATTGAGTGATAAGAGTAATTGAAACTATATTGATGGAATAAAAACAAAGTTCAATTGCACACAAATTTAAGTAAGAAAATTGTTGTTGTAATATATATATATATATATATATATATATATATATATATATATATATATATATATATAATAACAAAGATATGAAAACAAAATTTGGTACCAGTCTTTGATGTCCTAGTGGTAATCATCCATGAAGAAAACTTCAGTAGACTAATCAAAACTAGAATTGTATTATATGTTTCACAAGTAATTTTCCTAGTACTCCCATCAACCCCTACTACAATAGTTTTCATAGTTTTTATAATAAAACTTTGATAACTACATCCCTAACTCTATGCAACTGATAGCTAAAGATAGATTTTAAAGTCTCCTATCTATCAAACATATGGAACCTATTTATGATCATTTTAAAATGTTCTCCAATGACGCACCTGGAAATAGATCATTATCATGCCCCTCTCTTCGAATAGTATCTCATTAATATTGAAAGCGAACACCAACTAATTTCAACATCTGGCAAATGTGAACTTCCAGCGAAACATATAAAGCGTGACCATCGTAACTGTATGCACAATTCAATTCCCTTCGATGGAGCGGCTTTAAAAACACATACCGATCAACAAACCATCTTCATTCCATTTGATGCATTTATATCATGAGCACATCTGTAACAAACAATTAAAATAAAAATAAAAATTATAATTATGATTATAAGAAGATAATTGAATAAGAATGTAGAATGATCCTATAGAATCTTTGATTCTGTAGGATGTTCATTAAATTGTACATTTACCTGTCAAAAATTGAAATCACAATAACTAAAAATAGACTAAGTTGTTAGGTTGCAATTTGTAGCTTGATGGCTTTCCTGGCTTCGGATAGCTTGGCCCTGAGTTTCAAGATTTTTTCTTCATGGATTTTTTCATCCTTCAGTAATTTTTCATTGGTCGTTGCTAACAATTTATTTTCTTCTTTGTATCTATCCTTCTTGGCTTTCATTTGTTGCCATTGATCTACCCACATAAGTAATTCATTTTTCTGTTGCTCTAACTCTAATTTCAACATATCATGAGCTTCTTCAATTTCCTTTAACCGATCAACCTTATGTTGCTTAGAAACCTTAATTGACTATTTCGCAGCTTTTAAATTTTTTTCTAGAGAATCCTCATCATTCAATGGTGAATTAATTCAAGGTTCATGTTCAGGTTGCGCTGGTAATGGTGAATCATCTAGCATGACTCTCTTAGGAGATACCACCAAATTACCATGATTACTACTCTATTCTTGTTCAAAATCATTGAATGGGGTTTCATGAGGAGGAGATTCATCCTCCTTATCACTGTTATCTTCAATAGAGAAAGGTTCACTACTCTGTTCCATGGTTCTTGGAATCAAAATACCTATCATACTTCTAGTAAACCTTTGATTCTTGTTTCATATTTTCTCATACCTAGTTCAAGAGGTTTATTGTGGTCCTTCCATATTTTCTCCTTTTAACTCATACTTCCCTTTCTCTTCCACTATCTTAGGATACAAATCACCTGTTAATTTAGAAGAGTGCATCTGGAAAACCATTTTACTTCCCTCTCCCAATTCATTTTCCCTCTTGGGTTTCTCGGGAGGGTTTGCAGTATAAAATTTCTCATTTCAGCTATCACACAAAGCTTATCCAGCCCTTCATGATCAGCTACATGATCAATCTCTTCTTTTATTTCTCTTTAACAAGGTATTCTTAATTTTTCACAAGTCTTAGGTAAGTAGGTAGGCCAAAATTGGGTAAACCCAAACTCATTTTATTTTAAGAATTCATCCCAGGTTTTTCCTATTGTAGCTAACTGATACTGAACTAACATTTTGATCAGGCCATGATGAAAAAGACTAAGGTCTTGATTACCAATAGTACGTTGAACTGTAACATCCATTTTATGTAAACTATGAAGTATAAAGTAGGGAAAATTAAATTTCAAACCCTTAAGAGCCATTAAAATTTTCAGATGATACAATTGGACATTTGAGTAATGACCATCATAAGAAATATACCTGCAAATGACTTCAAAAGGAGCACGCCATTGATTCTTCAAATATTTTATAGGAAAGTTGAATTTAAGATGTGCATCTTGCTTTGATAATGGAAGAAGAAACTACTTAAACTTTTTCTTGTCTATTCATGACCCCTTAAACCAGCGTTCACCAGTCTAAGGCATCTTTGTGGCTTTCGAAATAAATTCTTCGTCTATGACTAGCTGTAAATCACCTATCTGAGCAATATTTCCATCAAAAGACAACGAAAATTTTCCGCTAACTTCCTCATTGTGTCCACTAAAAACCCAAGAGAATAGTTTCATGTCAATTTTCTCAAACAAGGAAAGAACTTCACGGTCATCTTCTAACATTTCCGGACCAGAAAGCTCAAAATGACTTAAGGGAGCCATATGTTCAACTAGCAGTTCTTTCTTTGACAGAGGATTAAAAGGCGTTGTGAAAACTGAAGGAATAGGGATATGTGAATATAAATACATGATATGAACCCTTATGTGATTCTGGAAGAGCTAAAGAGTAAGCCTAGACTGGTTTCTACGCGTGAGAACTTCACCATCAAACCACCGCAAGTATTCATCAAACAAATTGATAAGATCTGAAATCATTACGAAATATTCAAAATCAAACGTTTCAGGAATGTAATATGAATGTCAGAGAGGATGATGTTAATATGAAAACATCTGAACAAGGTAATTACTTCATATTAAAGTCCTTTGAACAGGTGTTAACAAAATAACAATTCGTATCCTGTGGCAAACATGCGACTACCAAACGTTAACAGGAAGGAGTCATACGTGGAAGTCAATTGTGCTATTAAAACCAAATGATGTGAAGTCTTTCATTACAAACAATGATGTCTCCTAGGGTTTTGTAAATCCAAACAAGTACCAAAATCAACCTTAGATGATAAATTAAATATTCAAAACCATATTTTATGCATGTAATAGATTCGAAGAGTAAATTATATAGTTTTGAATTATACGATGAACTCATTGAATTCAAATCATCATATGACCTATTGCAAAGTTTGATCAGATGGAGAATTTTATCAAAAACTAAATATTATATTAAAAATCAATTATTATGAATATAACACAAAGATCTTTATAAACATTCAACATGATATATAAAGGTAAACTTCGGTTATTTGAGAAACATATATACAACTTCCCACAATTTGTTTATTTACACATAAAATGGCATAGTATTTAAAATATAAAGTTTTTATGTAAAAATACATCGTTAGGGTTAAAATGTGATATTTAAATTAATTCATTAACCCTAATCATATAAATTACAAAAACTAATGATGAATACTTTGTCAAAAGGTCTAAAAAAAATCAATAAAACCTAACTGCAACAAGTTCAAAACGCATTTCCAATTATCTTTAATTTAATCCAAAAAAAACTATTTAGCAAGCTATAATTTAAATATCTCGAATCAATATATAATCAAATATTAAATGATAATGAAAATTGATTATATATAAAATTAAAATATTAATAGCTGCTAAAATATTAAATTTACGAAAATGCTTCCTAAACTTCCAGTATGATCAATAATTCTTCTTTTAATTGAGAGTACCTTCAGAATCGAAGATTCTGAAGGAACTCGTATATAATTTTGTGATAAATCATAGAAGAGAACTGATCATTTTTATTCAGCAAAGTAGAAAAATTGAGAGGGTTGTTTCCTGCCAACAAGACCTCAATCCCTCCGTCTAAGATCCAATCACCTGCAAGGACATGGACACAAAAAATTAAAGTATGGGGAAGGGTGGCACCATGGGTAGCAAGGGAAGAGATTCAGGAAAAGGAAAAGAGCCCATGCACAATTTCAGAAAGTGTATAGCCAAAACAAAAGATATCCCATCATTGCATATGAAGGCAGAAGTCTTCAGATCATATATTCAACACATGAGAGATCATGCTCTCATTAGGAAGTTTGTGGGTATCTGGTCTTCGCGAAAAGATTTTCTTTGGTGGATTAATGTCATGTGGAAGACTATGGGGAACTTTAATATGAAACTAGGATCCAAAGGATTTTTTATGCTAGTTTTTTTAAACATGGAAGACAGGAACAAGATATTTGAGGGAGGCCCCTACTTTTTAACTCCTTTTGGATCTTTCTCAAACCATAGAAGGAAAAATTTAATCTTGACAGCGAGGACCTATCCTTTGTCCCGATATGGATCAGGCTTTACTCGCTCCCATCCGAATAACGGAATGAGAACTTTTTGGAAGCATTGGGGAATGCCATTGGAGAGTTTTCCAAGATTACAGACCAGGAAAAAAAGAATGAGGTATACCTTATATGCCTGCACATGAGTTTACAATAACATCACAAAGGAGTTACCAGAAGGTATAAACCTTTGTTGGGAGGATGAATACTGGTACCAATCCAATTACTATGAGCACATCTTGTTACGATGTAGAATATGTCACAAGCATGGGAATCTATTCAGAGATTTCCCTGAAAATAGTCCCAGCTTTCAGCAAAAAGGTAAACATCAGAAAGATGAGGAGGGGTTTATGAAAGTCACACGCCAGAAGAGATCAACAAAGCTCCATCAAAGACCAAAGGTAAACAAGAAATATAGTTCCTCCAACCCATTTGAGGTTTTACAAAAAGAAAACATGCAGGAAAATCTATATCGAGGAAGCCCAAAAACCTCCAAAGATAGTCCTAAGGAATGCATGGAAGGTATGGAAACCCTCCAGGATCCCACGATGGAGAAACAAACTAATATGCTTGTAGAATAAGATGACACAGATGAAATGGATCTAGGAGACCTGAATCTATATGACCTCTAGAAGGTTGTTCAAGATCCAATCAAAGGGATCATTCCAATGCAACTGGTTGTTCAGCTCAATGAAGCAATCATAAAAAACACAAAATACAAATCCCTAGGAATTTTCTTTGACAGACCAGGAGAAAAAATCGATGAGACCATCAAGAAAGAAAGTAATGAAAAATGTGGAATAATAAGTAACCAACACCGCATTAAAACATTATGGAGAAATTAGTGGTGTTACGGCAGTTTTCGACCGTCGAGGAAGCCTTTTCCATATCCAGTAAACCCCCCAATGAAGCTTTTATTTGGGAATATCAAAGGCTATTGTGCACCTCGTAATAAAATAATTTTTAAGAATAAAATAAGGGAATAGAAACCCTCGGTGATTTTTAGTCAAGAAAGAAAGTGCTTGGAGGAGAGTTTCAAATCCATGGAACACAAGATCTAGAAGAATAGTGAAGCCTATGCCAAAGATTCCTCAGGAGCCGCTCGAGGAATATGTATAATATGGGACCCATTAGTCTTAAGTATCACCAATTTTATGGCTATGAAATTTTCAATCTCGGTCGCGTTTCACATCCTAGGGACCAATTCCAAAGGCTTCCTTACTAATGTGTATGGACCATTTGATTTGGATTCCAAGCAGCTCTTTCTTAGATCCCTACATAATATGAGAAACCTTGTCGGGAAATGACACTGTATAATAGGTGGATATTTCAATCTCATTAAAAACCTATAAGATAAAAGAGAGGCATTCAAAACCTAATCCAAACCAGCAATAACTTTAATACTTTGATTCATGACTTGGCCTTGGTTAATATCAACACGGACAATGGATGGAACACTTGGACCAATAAGAGATCTGATGATAGACACATTTCTTCAAGGTTAGATCATTTACTTCTCTCAAAATCCATTTTCATTCAAGAAACAGACTTGGGGGCTCATGTTCTCGTTGCGGTAGGATCGGATCACTAGCTTATATGCTTACACTAGTGTCACAAAGACAAACTATTAAGAAGGCCGTTCCACTTTGAGAAATTTTGGTTGTCTCATAAGGAATTCTAGCCTCTTCTTTAGCAATGGTGGAAAGAGTTGTCACCACCCAAAGGAACCCACATGTACCAGTTTCAGCAAAAATTGAAATACATCAAAGCGCAGGTAAAAAATATGGAATAAGGACTTCTTTGGAAACATTTAGTAGAAGGCTCAACTTCAGGAGTAGCTCATGCACCTCCAAAGAACCATCATGCGGGAAGGATACACAAAGGAAACAAAAGAAGAGGAGAAGAGACTTCAGGAGGAGATGGATAATAGAGAAAAATAGGGAAGCTCTTTGGAAATCCAAATCTCGAAACAAATTGCTACTAGAATGGGGAAAAATACCTCATTCTTCCACAAAACCACTATAAAAAATAGACATGTTAACATAATTGTGCACCATAAAGATGATAACAAAAACATGTTGGAAGAGCATAATGACATAGGGAACTCTCTATTAGACAATTTTAAAAACATCATGAAAGAACTACATGTGAACCAGAATGCTGGATAGAAAAAAATCCTTGAGAACATCCCCACAATAGTAACGACAGAGCAGAATGATCTCCTGCTGAAAACAGTTGAAATGGTTGAGCTTCAAGAATCTGTCAAGGAATTAAAAGATGACAAAGCGCCTGGACCAGATGGCTTCACCACCAATTTACTTCATTCCTGTCGGAACACCATCATTAGAGGAATTTTGAGGTCTAAAATGGGCTTATTACAGAAAATAATAAGATAATAGTTAAAATAATAAAATAATATTTATTAATTTTGGAGGAAAAAAAAAATACTTTTTGTGTTTGTATTTTTGACATATCTCCCTGTGTTTTTACTCAAATTTCGATCGAGAGAGCTCGTTGGATGCGGAATTTGATTCTGCATCCAAAAGAGTACCACAATGTATACTTTTGATGGACCCCGCTACCCCAAAAACAATAAATACCTAAAAAAACGTGATGATGATGACATCATCATCACGTTTTTTTAGGTATTTATTGTTTTTGGGGTATCAGGGTCCATCAAAAGTATGCATTGTGGGTACTCATTGGATGTGGAATAAAATTCTGCATCCAACGAGATCTACCGATCGAAATTTGAGTAAAAACACAGGGAGATATGTCAAAAATACGAACAAAAAAGGTAGTTTTTTTTATGACAAATATGTCAATTCAACCATTATGGTTGAATTATTTTTTTCGACTTCTATTGGTTCTTGAATTCCAACTCACAAGGAATTATTTTTGGCACTTTTTCTTATAAGGCCCATTTTAGACCCCAAATTTCCTCTAATGCAAGGATGAGGTACTGGATATTGTGGAAAACTCGAGGAAGGATAGGAATATTTTAAAAGCCTTCAACTCAACTTTCATATCTCTCATTCCGAAGGAACATGCAGCAAACCCTCCATGTAAATTTCTACCCATAGCTCCTCACAATGTAATCTTCAAAATCATCACCAAATCCATTACTAAAAGACTTAAGCCTATGCTCCCTGGCCTGGTTTCTAAAGAATAATCTTGTTATGTGGAAGGTTGTCCAATCTTAGATGGTATCATCCCTTCTCATGATCTCATCCATTCACTCAAACTCACTAAAATATCAGATCTCGTTATCAAGCTCGATCTATCGAAAACCTTGGACAAGCTCAATTGGAGTTACTTCAAAAAAATTCTTCTGGATTTTGGATTTGATCCTCTATGGGTGGTGGATCCTCAATCTCACTTCCACTGCCTTATTCTCTATCCTGGTCAATGGAACCCCCTCTTCCACTTTCAAACCTTCTAGGGGCATCCTATAGGGATATCCCCTATCACCTTTCATTTTTGCGATCATGATGGAAGGTCTAGGTCACTTGGTTAAATCTAAAATCAATTTTCAAGAGCTCAAAGGCCCAAACCCCCATCCTAGCTTGGAACCTCAATCACACCAACAATTTGTGGATGATACCATTTTGATGGGAAAATATTTGGTCTAGGAATATCAAATCATGACAGGTTGTCTCAAAAAATTTATCACAACTAGTGGACTGGAAGTTAACAAAGACAAATCCCAAATTTTCTTCTTCTATACCTTCCCTATCATGAAGCGTAACATTCTTCATATCCTTGAGTTTTTCGAAGGTAAGCTCCCCTCCAAGTATCTGTGGGCACCTTTGATAGACTCCATAATAAGAAATGTCTCATGGAAATATCTCTTGGATGGAATGAAACTCAAACTTTCAATATGGACCTATAGATCTCTCAACTTACCTAGTTGTTTGATCCGCGTCAAGTTTGTCCTCCAAGCTATGCCCCTTTATCAGTTCTCTATTATTTCTGCTCCTAGCTCTATCCAAAAAAATATTAAAGGCTTAGAACATACCTTCCTATGGGGAGGCTCGATCGAGCAAAATAAATGGGCTCTAGTCGATTGGGACACTCTATGTCGCCCCAAAATGGATGGTGGTTTAGGTTTCAGAGATCCTTACTCTAGCAATAAAATTGGAAATTCCAAGATCTGGTGGCGATGGGTCACACATAGAAATGAACCATGGGCTCTACTTTGGAACAAGAAATATTCCCTGAACCACTCCAAGAAAAATATCCTCATATTCGACAACAACAACAAGGGGTCTCTCTTATGGAATGATGCCCATGCCAATCGTAACATCATTAAGCATCTTTTGTTTTTGGAGATAAGGGTCGAGGAATCTGCATATTTATTTAAGGACTCTTCAAATGAACTCATCCAATTGAGGATCTCCATGAACTTCCAATATTAAGGGACCAATTAATCCACAGAAATATCATCAAGTATAACATTTTTGGAATGACATGGATCTAGGGGATCACTACAGGAAATGGAAGAGTAAGGAATGGTGGAATGGTATCAACCCTAGCAAGGACTTATAGGCATTCTGGGAAGATCTCCAATTGAGGAAAATAAAGGTCAACCCAGGAAAGGATAAGATCAAATCGGGCTTCTACCTCTCAGGTTATTATAATATGAAAGAAGTTGCAAACACTCTCAAAGTTCTTGCGGTTGAGGCCTAGGACATTAACTAGAAAAAGATATGGAAATACAATATATTGAAAAAAAATCCACTTTCTTATTTCTCATCCTTCAAAAAAACATATTGACTGGGGATAACATGAAAAAACGAGGTTGCATCTGTCCTCATTGGTGTTGTCCATGTAAATCTAGTGAGGAAACCACTAATCATCTCTTGTATGAATGCATTTTTCCAGGAAATATTTGGAAGGAAGGGAAGAGGATTTTCCAGAACAGTGCAAGGAAAAATGGTCATCCTGACCTCATGATAGTGCAATGACCATACCAACCCTTCACCAGCCAAATTCTCAATAGAATATGGGAGCTATTCCTAGGTTTTGCAGTCTGTGAATTCTGGATAAAAAAGAATAATAAAATATTTAACAACAAATCCAGAACAAAGGAGGAGGTTAGGGAGACCCTCAAAGCGCATATTCTCAAATCTATAAAACATGGGTGATGGACTGATGAGGATCTAACTGCCAATAGTACATAAATGAAAATTCTCCAAGATTGGGGCGTAAGAACCATTCTGACTCAAATAAGAAAGGAAGCATGGGACCCAATTAGATCCATCTCTCCCATTTTATGGGATACCCGCCCCTCTAGAACCTTCAAATTAAATTTTGAGGGTGCCTCTAAATGGAATCCAGGGCCAGCCAGTTGTGTAGGAGTGGTAATAAATAGTGTTGTCTCCATNTATGGGATCCCCGCCCCTCTAGAACCTTCAAATTAAATTTTGAGGGTGCCTCTAAATGGAATCCAGGGCCAGCCAGTTGTGTAGGAGTGGTAATAAATAGTGTTGTCTCCATTGTGGGAGAGTTCTAGGACTCTATTGACACCTCCAATAATAACGCAATTGAATTGGAAGATTTGATATTTGGCATGGATTAGGCAATACCACAAAATTGGTGTCCTATAATTATCAAGGGAGACTCTCTGCTTATCATCACCATGGCCAAAAAGACTTCAATCCAGCTCCTCAGAAGCCAAAATTTCTAAGAACTGGAATTTGGAGGGAAATCTCAGAGTGTTGCACGTCATTTTGGAATCCCATCGTGCAGTGATCTTTCTTCACAAGAAACGTACGTTGAATAAATTGGCAGACTGCATCGCCAAAAAATAAGTTTTATTCATTACCACATTCCTCGCCTTCCCATGACACAATTTCCACAATGAGGAATAACGCAAGACATGGCATACTTTGTCTTTACAATATCTTAGTTTAACCAAGTGGCAGGCGAAGTGGAGGATGTTATCCATGAGAAAGGGGTTCACAACTTCAAGGTATTCCATGAGGCAAAGGCTCATGAGTCCCATGTGACCGAGGAACATGAGGCCAACAAGGAGGAAGCTGAGGGGACAAGTGGCAGGTGTGAAGTTCTTGAAATGGTGTTAACTTGTGGTCAACATGAGCAGATTGACCCACATCATGTACAGAATCATGCATAATACAGAGGGGGATATAACAGGGATGGTGGGGAGGTTCCATGGACGAGCGGATTGACCCACATCATGCAAGGGGATCTCGTCTCAAGTAATGGATTCAGGGAATATTTTGTGGCAAGCCAAACCCTAAGCATATCTTTGGGAATTCCATCAATAGCATCAATGTGTACCTGTTTATGCATCATTGGTATTTCATGTTGGGTTCTGAATCATTATTTAAACCAAGATCAGAGGGATACATTGCGCTATGGATTGTGAATAATGTATGGTAGAGGCACTTTCGCACTGGTAGAATCAAAGACAGGATCATATTGCCCCATCATGTTATAGCTAGGAAGCGCATGAGAAGAGGTACGACGAGATTACCACATATATTTGGTGATAGCTTCATGAGTTGGGATCCTCTGCTAAAAATGGCCGCTTCAAAAGCTAGCAACAAGGAAGAAGAGTGGAAATGACTATTCAATAAGGAGACGTCGGAGCATATCCAACGATGCATTGCAATTATGGAAAACAATATTTATGGTGAATTCTGAATGAAGATGGGTAGAGATGTTGGGATGTCCAACTACTAGAGACTCAAATTCATCCTCTCTCGGACCATGAATGAGAGGGATAGTTATGCAGAACTGATTCGCATTACCGTGGGCACATTCAAATATGACAGTGAGAGAAATATTGTTCATATGCATAGCCTATTGAGGATTTCTCCTTGCCCCTTTCATCGTGTTCCAAGGAATGAAGATGTTGATATGGAGGGATCTATCCAGAAGGGTGCTAGTCAAGGGAATGGGTGAGGCAACAAAAATTCCCGAGATGAAGCTTAGTCCTACCACAGACATTAGTTATCTCCTTGTCATGGGTATTTTTGATGCTCAGTTTGGTCTGTTCGATGTCATATTTCAGTTTGTCTCTCTTTCTTTCGTAATTTTATTTTTTCCTATAGTTCTTCTTTTCTTGTCTGTTTACATGATCGAGTTCCCAAGATGAAAGTTTGGGATTCTCTCATGCTTTTTCGCCTTTCTCTCTAGGCAATTCTATTTACCTTCCTTTTTTGTGTAACGTCCCTGACCATCCGACCGACGAAGAGGACACTATGATACATCAAATTATCCAAGCATCTAGCCTAATGAACATGAACATACATACATATAATGCTGAAGCATGATACTTAAAAACATAAAACATATTACAAAGCATAATCATTCATATACACAATGAAAGTAAAACATATCAATCAACACTCATGCATATACAGATCAACATTTAACATGTATATCATAATTCATCAATGGTAAATATGATTCCACACACATGTTAAGTAAGAATACTTATCTTATTAATAACTTTTTCCGCAACTAGCTACGTCGCTACAACGCTCCACCCAACCATAAGCATGCATGCTCCTTAATCTCTCAGCAACACTGCCACCCCCGAGTCTGGCATGATTCCCTAAGGAATAAGAAACTAACAGGCTTACACATAGCCAAGGATAACAACACCACAAGGGTACACAGTTCAGCCAAGCCAACACAGTTGGGTTTATCAGGAAAATATCATATCAGCCAAGCAAACCAAGTTGGGTTTATCAGGCCATCCAGGAGCTGGGAAAGGCTAAATGCTAAGCTGGTGAGCTCATTGAAGAGCTACAGACACCAACACTAAAGCCAACCTGGCTTCTACAACACCCACACACATGCAACACAAGGAAATCAGTCCCTTCTCTACAACGCAGTCCCTTAGACCCTGATCTCCCTTCTAGTTATATTCAAGGGTTATGGAGAAGAAAGACAGCTCAGTAGCTTTGTCTGTGTGGTTCTCAACCCACTAGGTTTATGAAGCACCTCAGGCCCCCATTCACCACTCCAATGCAGTCCGAGGACAAAACCACTGCATCAATATAGCCAAACATCTATTCAAGCTTTGATAGGGGAAAAACACAACCAATCAATCATGAGAAAACAGTAGCCCGCAAACAACTATGAACCCACAGCACTCGATCCTCAATGCAATCACTAAGAAATTGCACAGACAGTAATGGGGAAGGAACCAATTCTCAAATTGTGCATGAAGGGAAAAATACACAACCAAAACACATAACTGTGAATGCCACCACGACCACGATTCCATGATGGAATAATAGAAAATTACACAGTCTAATCAAGGGTGGAAAAAGACGCAAAACTTTGCGTGTGCAGAGAAAAGAATCAATTTGCAAGCCATCAAATCCATGAGGCAGAGGAGAACAAGATGATCGTAGGCCAACAAATGGTGAGGAAGAGGAAAACTGAACCCCCAAACAATGAATCATGGCCCCATTTAACTCCACTCAACCTGGGGAAAATGATCATCTCTCGATCGGGATAGTGGATAGGCCAAAAGGCACATTGTGGAGAGAATGCAGGTGAGGGGAGAATGGCAATGTGGCATAGCAGTCTGTCTTCCAGTGAATAGATGCTCCAACTAACAATAGAATGGTTAAGGATGGTGGTTGGATGAGACAAGGGAAGGTGAAAGAAGAGAGTGGTGACACACAGCTTTTCCCCCATGGATCAAGATTTAGCATTCCCCCTCCTTATCCTTAGGAATCATGCCCCTTCTCAATTTAGTTGCAGTAAACATAGCTAGTTGGGTTATTTAATTAAAAATGCATAGTTACATGATGCCACAATTTAATATGTATGCTGCATGTCCCGATATACCATTGGTGACAATTCCAATCCCAAACATAACATAACCAAATCGATGGTGGGGCCTTGGCCTTTAGCTCCACACCATGATTATTTACAATATATGTATCATGTATATTTAATGCAAATGGGGTCAAAACCGGGGTGTTACATTCCCCTCCTGCTTCAATAACACTGTCCTCAGTTCTTTACAAAATTGAACAAAATGCTACACTGGTATCGCCTCAATGTTCTATAGAGTTGAACAAAAATGGATGTTCCAATCGCATGCAATCCTCCAGCTCCCATGTAGCCTCTTTAGGTCCGTAGTGTTTCCATCACACATTTACCTGCCCTATGGCTTAGTTCCGGAGCATTATGACCTTCATGTTGAGGTTGTGCATTGGCTCGATTTGGAACTCTCCCTCGGGTTCCACCTAAATCACATCCCAATTTATCACATGGTTAGGATCATGTACATATTTATTAAGCAAAGAAACATGAAAAACATTATGAGCTCTAGTACTAGCAGGAAATGCAAGTGTATGTGCAACTGGCCCTATTCTTTCAAGCACTTCAAATGGCCCACAGTATCTAGGCTATATCTTGGTACAACTTCCAAGCTTCAGGGAACTCTTATTTTCTTTCACTCTAAGGTAAACATGATCCCCAACACTGAACTCTCAGTTCATCCTATGCTTATCTACATAGATTTTCTATTTGTCCTGTGATGCTATCAGATTCTACCTAATCTTTACAACCTCTTGCTCCATTTCCTTGAGCAATTCTAGTCCAAGCACAACTCTATTCACCGGGTTATCCCAAGTCACTGGTGTCCTACACCTTCTTCCATACAAAGCTTCATACGGACTCATCCCTAAGGATGCCTGCTGTCCATTATTGTAAGAAAACTCTACCAAGTGTAAGTAATCTTCCCACTTGGTTGGTTTGTCCATCAAATACATGCGAAGCATATCTTCAAGCACCTTATTAAATCTTTCTATCCGCCCACCTGTATGAGGAAGGTAGGAAGTTCTAAAGTTTAACTTTGTACCCAAATCTGCAAACAACCCCTTGCAAAAATTGGAAGTGAACTTGACATCTTTGTAAAAAAATATTGCCTTCGGCAATCCATGCAATTTGAAAATCTCCTTCATGAAAATATTTGCAATGTCATCAGTCTTATGTGTATAATTCACCAGTATAAAATATGCTTCTTTTGTCAACTTGTCTACCACAACCATGATGGAATCATTTTGTCTCCAAGTCATTGGCAATCCTGTAATAAAATCCATGGAAATAACTTCCCATTTCCATTCTAGAACTGGCAAAGGATGCAACAAGCTTGTTGGATGTTGATGCTCAACCTTTACCTGTTGCCATTTCATGCACCTTGAAATGTATTCAGCCATGTCCTTTTTCATACCTGGCCAAAAGTATTGCCTTCTAGCTGTAGCGATTGTCTTCTGATATCCTGGGTGTCCAGAATACTGAGCTTGATGGATTTCATCCATAACAACTCTCCTCAAATATGCTACATTCGGAATATAAATTCTACCTTTATAAGTAATAAGTCCATCTTCTTCCAATTTATATCCCTCATGCCTCTTCTCAAGGTTTTGTTGCTACAATTTGTCTTTTACCTGCTCATACAATTTATCTCTGGCAACATGATTAGCAATCTGCTGCCTCAAATCTGATTGGAAAATACTAAGAGATTCCACATGCATTTTCTATACCTTACTGCTGAGTGCATCAGCTACCTTGTTCTCTTTTCCTTTTAGTGTTTGATTTCGAAATCAAACTCACATAAAAATTCCATCCATCTTGCTTGCCTAGCATTGAGAGTAGGTTGATCAAACAAATACTTCAGACCACAATGGTATGTCCTAAGCTCAAATATTCTACCCATCAAGTAATGTCTCCACATCTTGAGAGCATGTACTATGGCTACAAGCTCTAGATCATGAGTTGCATAATTCTTCTCATGCTCCTTCAGCTTTCTTGACTCATAACATATCACATGGTTGTCCTACATAAGGACTCCTCCAAGCCCTTGTGTGCATGCATCGGTACATACCACAAAATATTTCTCTGGATATGCAACCTTCAATACTAGTGCACTGGTGAGAAGATTCTTCAACCACTGGAAGCTTTCTTCACATTTCGAATTCCATTCGAACTTTACTCCCTTCTTTTGCAAATAAGTGATGGCATGTGTAACCTTGGAAAATCCCTCAATGAATCTCTTGTAGTATCCTGCAAGTCCCATAAAATATCTTACATCCATCACATTTCTTGGAGTAGGACAATTCATAATGGATTCAATATTTTTAGGGTCCATAGATATACCCTCTTCTGAGATAATGTGACCCAAGTACTGAATTCTATCCCTGTAGAAGTCACACTTGCTCAGTTTTTTATACAGCTGATGTTCCCTAAGCACTTGCAATGTTAGTCTCAAATTCTCTTCATGCTCTTCCTCATTCTTAGAATAAACAAGAATGTCATCAAGGAAAACAAGAACAAACTTGTCCAAATACTTACTAAAGACACTATTCATAAGGCACATAAATGTAGTCGGTGCATTTGTTAGAACAAATGGTACCACTACAAACTCATAATGTCAGTACCTTGTCCTGAATCCTGTCTTATGAATGTCTTTGTCCTTGATCCTCACCTAATGGTAACCAGATCTCAATTCAATCTTGGAAAACACCTTGCTCCTCTCATTTGATCAAAGAGGTCATCAATCCTAGGAAAAGGATATTTATTCTTCACAGTAACCTTGTTCAACTATCTGTAATCAATACACAACCTGAGTGTACCATCTTTCTTCTTTACAAACAAAACCGGTGCTCCCCAAGGAGACACACTCGGTCGGATATACTTCTTTTCCAACAACTCTTGCAGTTCCATCTTCAACTCTAGCATCTCTGGTGTACTCATCATGTAGGGTGTCTTGGCCACCAGTGCTTCTCCTGGGACAAGTTCAATTGTGAAATCAATGTCCCTCTTTGGAGGAAGCCCTAGAATCTCATTAGGAAACACATCCCTGAATTCTTGTAACACCTGATAATCCTCCAACCTAGGAGTTTCATCTCCTGTTGGTTCCAGAATATGAGCTGCATACAACTGGCAAGCCTTCCTACAGAACTTCTTGAACTGCATTGTTGAAACCTGTCTTACTAAAATTACCTTTTGAATACCCTTCACAACTACTGGGTTTCCTTTTTCATCTGTGCATTCAAAATTCTTGTTATACCAGTCAAGCTTCACTCTGTGAGCTTCTAACCAATCCATTCCAATGAGAATATCATAGGAACCAAGCGGTAGAAGATTCATATCTACACAAGTGATCAATCCATTCATAACCAATGGACACTTCTCTACCAATTCACTGACCTTTCTCTTAGTCCCAGTGGCTAGCTGAACTAACCAATATTTTCTACGCTTTACCTTCTTCAAAGCAAAAATCTCCACCACTCTAGGAGTAATGTAACTGTGACTAGAACCAGGGTCAATCAAAATAGAAACAGATTGTTCAACAATCTTAATTGCAACTTCAACCACAGTTGACTGGTGATCTACCTGGTGGTCCTCGAGCGCTGCATAAATTCTAGGGACTACTCTTGCTACTTGACCCACTGTTTTTGCTCTCTGAATGTTATAAGTTGGCCTTGCAGTTTCATTCTCAAGTGGCCAATATCTGTGCAAGTGGGGTCCTTCACATTTCCAACATTTGGGTGGACCTTTATTCTGATGTGGCTCTTTAGGATTTCCACCTGTCACTCCAACTGGATTACTCGCAGCTTGGGATGATTGCTTCTGCAGATTTATGAATCTAGAAGGTTTGAAACCTTTCCTTCTTTGGTCAAACTTCTCGTTCTTCTTGTCCTTCATGCCTTATGGTAATCAGGTTTACCTTTTCTTTTGTCATAGCAATATTTAGCCTTTCTTATTGATTCTTTGAGAGTTCTTGGTTCATAGAAATCAATTCTATCTTTGTAATATTGAGGCAATCCACCTAGAAACTGTTGGATCTTCACTTTTTCATCTCTAATGTACCGAACATACCTTAACAATTCCAATAATTTGTTTGCATATTCATCCATGGTTTGTTGTCCCAATATTACCTCATGGAACTCCTTGATCTTTTCATCGTAATACCTATCAGAGAGGTATTTCTGGTTGAAATACTTCTTGAACTATTTCCATTTCAGTTTCCTTTCGCGGATCCTCTTTACTTGCTTGAAGTGTTCCCACTAAATGGATGCTCGTCCATTCATATTGAATATGGAAACTCTTGCCTTCATGTTTCCTGAATAATCCTGCACTTGACAGTACTTTTTTATCCCAAGAAGCCAAGCTTCAGCTTCTTGTCCCGTCTTTATCTCACCATCAAATGTAGGAGGTTTAGATTTCCTAAATTCATCTCAAGAGCGATCCCTATGGTGCCTTCTTCTTTTCATTTAATGATAAGATGAACTTGTATCTCCACTGGATTCTTTAGAGTCAGATGATCCACTGGAATTCCTTCTCCTCCTCCTAGTGCTACTCTTACTACCTTCTGGTCTTGATGTACCTTGTCCAGAATCTATGTTTCTCTCCAAATCTGTCAAACTCTGCAATATGGAAGCATTCAACTGATGCTGCTCTTCCTGGGCTTTAACCAATCTTCTCATGGTGGCTTCAACATCGGACGGTGTCCCATGGAATCTCCTTCCATTAGACTCTATGTCATCATTTCCATTACAGACATTTTCTCCCATGGCATCTTCTGCACGCTCATAAGAATCCCGAGCATCATACCCATCATGGGTCCGCATGACTGAACCACCTCTTTCTTGATGACACTATTATTTCTAGAGTACTGCTCTTGGAAGTTGTCTATAATTCTGCAATGTATTAGCAGCAAACTGGTAGATGCATGTCATTAATATAAATCAATACTACTTACCTTCCTCTTTTGGAAATTCATAAAACACAATTTTGCTTAAAACACAAAATTTTTCTCTCTTCCTTTTCAGCCCTGTTGCCACGGATAGTCTACTGAAATATGTTGGAAACCTACTAAAAGATAGTTGAAAACTACTTGAAAAATTACTGAGAAGTTCCTTTGAAAAACCCAAATCTCCTTTGGCCCAATCGGACCTCTTCCCTGCTATCTTTCTGATACTTCGATGGTCAAAACACCTAGTTCATCGGCGGTTCGTTTGCTTATTTATTTTCGGTGTTTCAGGGGAAAACGAACTAAACTTCTGATCTACATTGGTGAGAAAACTGACTGTTCATTGGGTGCACAGTCCCTTAAGTAGCCGCAATGGTGTCAACTACTCCTCATCGCATCTTCTCCTTACTGATATTTTGGTGTTTCAATGATTGAAACCTTTAATTTACTCTGCTATATCGACGAGTTTCTCATCTAATTCCTTTCGCCATATCAGGCCTACAGTGGTCTACTATTCTGGTTTCTCTATCAATGATCCGCTTTCATCGGTGAGAAAATTGACTAATTGCTTCATCGACGGTCGAATGCTCTGTGCATCGGGTGGCTAGTGGTATATGCTTCCGCAACGGTGGTCAATAGACCTTCTGCATCTTCCACATCCACAAGTCTATCGATGATCGGAACCTCTAGCAACTACGGAATCGGCGCTCAGATTGACTCCTCGTCCGATGATCATTTCTTTATGTGGCCGCCATGGCGGGCAGCAGAGTCACTATGGTCTCCGCGGGGTACTTGTCGGCAGTCAGAGTAGTTACTCCTTGCAGCATCAGATGGATAGTTGACTAGGAAGCCGAAAATGTAGTTCACCTTCACTAAACCTTTTTCGATCAGTGATCCGATCCACTAACATTTCCTGATGGCCGATTATCTCATGCCTTAGAGAAAATTTTGCATTTTATTCTTGCCTTGTCTTCCACCGCATCAGCTCTTCCATCTTCTATTCATCAACGATGTAAAAAACTATTCTCCTCCGATCAGTCACCAAAGCACAACCATCACGGCATCGGCAAGCGAAATGTATATCTGTCAGAGGATTAGTGAACTAGGCTTCTGCAACAATGATGCTTGAACCACTAATCCTTTCGTTGTTCATCGACGATGAGTATCACTAACTTCCGCCGATCGCCGATGATTTTCTTGCCTTAAAAAAATTTTCAAAAAATTTTCACTCCACTGTCGTTGTCGGCGGTTCAACCTGTTAGGATTATTAATCCTCCCTTGTCCAATTTGGTCATATGTCTAAATTGGGAGTCATGTCTAAATCGAGAGTCCATCCAGTCTATTTATAGTCATTAGCACCATTGGGTTAACTTGACCTAATTGGGGCACATGTTTCAGTTACTAAAGTGTGGGGAACACTAATTGAGGGTCACTGCCACTTATTGCACTTGATTGCATAAGTTTAGGAGCCTCCTAGACCAATCCCTACAATTTAGGAAGCCACTGGGAGTGCCGAAACCAACCAAGGTCAGTTCACTTCAGTTGATGACTAGTCAAGCTAAGTTAGGAGTCAGTTACATTCAGCTCTAGTCCTCTACATTCAGTTAGTGCTAGGTTTACTTGACTGCACACATGTGGGGCGAATTTCTCACCTATCACAGGCAGTTAACCATTAGTCAACACTGAATGTAACACTTAGTTGTGTTTTAGAGCTCCGATGAACTCCGGTTATGGTTTAGACAAGGTCAGTTAACTGCAGAGTCTTCCGATAGTGATTTAGACAAGGTCTTGGTTACCTATAGTCAAGTAGAGTCTAATCAATTCAAACTTCCTCATGTGGATTCGAATTGCTTGTGGCTATTAAAGCCATTGTACTTCATTGGAATTATCTATCTAATTACTCTTTGATTAATGAAAAGCATTCACAGCTGCAAGCCATTTTTTGCACTGTTTCATTCTTCAATAACTGAGTAAATTGTGTGATCTATCATGTGAGTTGTGTGTTTGTCTACAAATCTATGTGCTCAATTTAATACAACCAACTATCATATTAGTTTTTCCGCCAACATTACGGTGCCTCAAACAACTAATTTTTGGTGATATTTCACCTTTTTCCCACCATCGTATCGGCGCTCTCTTCCTCTAACATTGACCAACGATTTTATGACTTAGACAAATTTCCAGAAAATTTGTCTCGTTAGTCTTCTTTTCTACCACTTCATCAGCTCAACCATCTCTTATCCAACACTGATCAAATCAACTATTCGTTTTAGTTCGGAAAGATGAAGCACATCGGCATCGGCAGTCAGAACTTTTCCTCATCGGAAGACTAGTGCTCTAGGCTTCTGCAATGGCGGGCGGACGAACCAATAACGTCTTTTGATGGACGATTATTTTGTTACTTAGAGAAATTTTCAAAAATTTTCCACTGTGTCGGTTGCTGGAACATCTTTCCTCTGTGGCATCGGTGGTTGGAAGGCCTATCTATCGAAAGGATAGTCCTCTAGCCGTCCACAACGACAGCACCCAATTAGCTAAGCATCGACGACACGATCAACTAATCGACGTCAATTTGTCCAACTAACTTCGTCGCCAAGGTCTGCATCGGAGATCCACCTGTCTAAGTTTTTCGATGTGTCGACGGCCAAAGACTTAGAAAAATTTCAAAAATTTCCTCCTCTATCCTATGCCACATCGGACGTCGGATCAACTATCCATCGGGTGGATAGTGTCTTAGACTACCACAATGGTGGGTGCACAATCAGCTAAATGTTTCTGATGCAGTTCATTGGTAGTTCCCTTGTCTAACCATTGGCGATGAAAACAACTATCTTTTGCCGATCGCCAATGGTCGAACTTAGAAAAAAAATTCAATTTTTTTCTCTTCACCTTCTTTCGGTCACATCAGCTCCCTAAAGAAATAAATTTCACAAATGTTTCGGCGATTTCATCTTCCATCTCTCTCCATTGTTTCGGTGTTCTTCATGGGATCTCCATTGAAACTGTGGCTCCCACGTCCTCTATCTTTCGTCGATGGCCGATGAGCACTTAGAGGAGTTTCACAATTCCCTCCGACTGTCGGGTGACCTTCTGACTAGGTGATATGCTACATCGAAAGATCTTCAGACTTAGTCTCCTGATGGGCCGATGGTTCCAGCACTTAGATAGTTTTTGTGGAAGTTCTCTGATATTTGCTGGGAAGAAGGTAACCTTCCCCTACTAGCTAATCTTTCATGGCCCCCTGAGGCCCAAATGTTGGAACAAAATCTTCGTCACTGCATTTTCATGGCCCATTTAGGCCCATGCTGCAACCAGAGCTCTAATACCACACTGTAACGCCCCCAACCATCCAACCAGCGAAGAGGACGCTATGATACATCAAATCATCTGGGCATCTAGCCCCATGAACATGAACATACATACATATAATTTTGAAGCATGATACTTAAAAACATAAAACATATTACGAAGCATAATGATTCATATACACAACAGAAGAAAAACATATAAATCAACACTCATGCATATACCAATCAGAATTTAACATGGATATCATCATTCATCAATGGTAAATATGATTGCAGACACAAGTTAGGTAAGAATACTTATCTTATTAAGAACTTGTTCTGCAACCAGCTACGTTGCTGCACCGTTCCACCCAACCATAGGCCCGCGTGCTCCTGAATCTCTTAGCAACGCTACCACCCCTGAGTCGGGCATGATTCCCCAAGGAATAAGGAACTAACAGGATTACACATAGGCAAGTATAACAACACCATAAGGGTACACAGTTCATCCAAGCCAACATAGTTGGGTTTATCAGGTGAACATCCGATCATCCAAGCCAACCAAGCTGGGTTTATCAGGCCATCCAGGAGTTGGGAAAGGCTAAATTGTAAGCTAGTGAGCTCATTGAAGAGCTACAAACACCAACACTAGAGCTAGAATAGCTTCTAGAACACCCACACACACCCAACACAAGGAATTTAGTCCCTTCTCTGCAACGCAGTCCCTCAGACCCTGATCTCCCTTATAGTGCTATTCAGGGGTTGTGGAGAATAAAGCTAGCTCAGTAGCTTTGTATGTGTGGTTCTTAACCGACCAGGTTTAACAAGCACCTCAGGCCCTCATTCACCACTCCAATGCGATCAAAGGACAAAACCACTGCATGCATACAACCAAACAACTATCAAGCTTTGACAAGGGAAAAACACAACCAATCAATCATGAGCAAACAATATCCCACAAACTACTGCATGAACCCACATCACCTGATCCTCATTGCAATCACTAAAGAAATTGCACAGACAACAATGGGGAACGAACCGACTCTCAAGCTATGCATGAAGGGAAAAAGACATACCCAAAACACATAACTGTGAATGCCATCACGACCACGATTCCATGATGGAATAACATAACATTACGTAGTGTGATCACTGGTGGAAAAAGACGCAAAACTCTGTGTGAATAGAGGAAAGAATCGACCCACAAGGAATTAAATCTGTGAGGTAGAGGAGAACGACATGCTCGCAGGCCAACAAATGGTGAGGAAGAGGAGAACCAAACCCCCAAACAATGAATCATGGCGCCATCTAACTCCACTCAGCCTAGGGAAAATGATCAGCTCCCGATGAGGATAGTGGATAGGACGAAAGGTGCATTGTGGAGAGAATGCAGGAGTGGGGAGAATGGCAACGTGGCGTAGTGATCTGTCTGCCAGTGAATAGATGCTCCAGCTAACAACAGAATGGTTAAGGATGGTAGTTGGATGAGAAAAGGGGAGGTGAAAGAAGAGAGTGGTGACACACGGCTTTTCCCCCATGGCTCAATAATCAACATTTCCCCTCCTTATCCTTAGGAATCATGCCTCTTCTCAATTTAGTTGCAGTGAACATAGCTGGTTGGGTTATTTAATTAAAAATGCATAGTTACATGATGCCACAATTTAATATGTATGTCGCATGTCCTGATATACCATCGATGACAAATCCAATCCGAAACATAACATAACCAAATCGATGGTGGGGCCTTGGCCTTTAGCTCTGCACCATGATTATTTACAATATATGTATCATGTATATTTAATGCAAACAGGGTCAAAACCAGGGTGTTACATTTTGGTTACAGGATCAATGCTTGGATCCATGTTTTAAGGGGCAGGTGTATGTAAATATATTTTCTTATTTTCAGCAGTAACAAAAGGGCTCCATCTTACTTATAAAAAAAAATTTGTGCTTAAGAAAAAGAGAGAGGCTTTCACAACATCAATATGAAAAAATTCATAGTGCCTACCTTCGTTTGCATGCATTGTCTTATAAAATGATTCAAAGAACGACAACCAACAATTGCTACACAATTCGCTTATGAAAGAGTACACATTTTTTATAGAGTTGAACTATTTTTAATAATTTTAATTTAAATTAACAATAAATGTATTTGTAAAATAATTTATATTAGAGAAATTGGTAATGAGTAATTGAGATTTTTTCCTTATATACCCAAAAATTGGTATATAAGGAAAAAATAAAAATGTATATAAAGTGCAATGTAAAACATAAAACGATTTTATTATTCTTATTGACAGTATAAGAATAGTGGCACCCATTTAAAATAAAAAACAGTAAGTACCTGGAAGGCTCTCACCCTAGGGTGAGAGCTCTATTTCATTAAATTCGAATCAAAAGACACTACTTTTTTTGAAATAGTTCTTTGATTAATTTGATTAATGTTTGGTTTATTTTGGTATATATTTACTCCAAAATTAATTCGCTTTGTCAAGTCGACATATTTTTTATGTTTGATATTTATTTTATTTATTTCACACCAACTAATTTTTTTGTATATTCTCTTTTATTGTTTTGGTATGTTGATTATAAGCATGGAAGGAGTTACATAGCCCCCCTAAGAATTACTTAACTAAATTCCATTTTTAGAGGCCAAATTCAAAATATGTAACTCTAGATCTAGCCTACAAAAATTATTTATGTTATCAAAGGTGCATAGCATATTTGTGAATTTGTTACAGAAACATACATAAATCCATATTTCCTTCCCTTCTATGTTCTAGGATAATAATATATAAATATCTAGCTATTTTTTACCTAGTAAGACCGGGATATTATTTTATTCCCTCAATTTATCTTGTGAGTAAGTGGCACAAATTATGCCAACTATTATCTATAGTTACATATTTTAGCAAAGTGAAGCGAAGGTTATGCCTTATCTAACTCGTTAATTCATACCTCTTCATATCTCTACCACCAGAAAATGACTCCATCAAGAAGTTATAGTATGTCATTTTAAAGAGAAACTCAAGATTATTAAAGATGTGCATTGAACATATCTTATGAAACTGCAAAAATAACTTTAGAATCCACTACTTACCTTGTGCAATATATTTCTATTATATAAAAAAGATATAAAAAACATGATCTACATTATTTCATCAATGCTAACTCAATTTAGGGTATACCGTTGCGATTAGAGAAGAATGAAATAATGAACCCTAATTCAATTTACTAACATATATATAGCTCCCATGAAAGAAGTAATCCTAACACAATTTACTGTGAATAACTGCGATGAGAGAATTCTAAAATAATCAACCTGAACTGAATTTGCTGACATGTATATAACTGCAATGAAAGAAGTCTGAAAAATATAGATGCTCCAATGGTTTCTCAATATCAATCTTCCTCTCTCCTTCAACCCTGATATTTAATAAATCAATAATTTCTTTCCTTCCTTGCATCCTTAATGCAACTACCCTATGTACCACACAATTTTTATATAAGGGTTATTTACATAAAAAATCTGGGTCAAATTTCTCACTTTAGATAAAATATGGAGGGAAAATAAACTATTCAAAACCTCCATTAATAAAAATGGTGAAAAAGAAAGGTTTCAACAAAATTTTGATGGGGGAATGTAACTGTATTCTCATTTTAAACAAAATATGGAAGGATAAATAATAGTTATAAGTCCCCATTTATAAAAAAAAATAAGGGACGATGGAAGGATTGAACATGAGTTTTACTAGAAATTTGGGTGAAGTAAAGATTGAATAGAAATTTTACTAGAAATTGGGGATGGAAATCGGTTTTGAGGTAAATTTGAAAAGGCTAAGAATTCTTATCTTTCTCTCCTTGATTAATAAGGAAGAGAATTTTTTTGGTTAATAAATATTGCATTAATGTATTAAATTTAAAAAAATCCATATTAATATTTTCCTAGTAGATATTTATAACCCCTTTAAATTCGCACATGGGATTAAATTCGCCCCTAAGATTATCCTTGTCCACCACAACGGCCGTGTGTGTGAGACACTATAAATTATTAGTGGATTGTGAAGGGCATGAAGGCACAAATATCTATTGGTTAAGCAGTATTGACCTTCAGTACCTTCCCAAGATAGTACTGAGGTAAGGAAAACACCCGAGGGACTGAGAAAATAGAGAAGGGAACCTTCCTCAATTATGCATGGAGGAGGAGTGGGTACCGAGGATAATTGAATCCATTGAGATGCCATAGCTTCATGGTTTAGTACACCAGCTTGACGATTATTGTATTTACATCATTGTTTGGTTTGCATACCCTATTATATCATCCTTAGATTGTATGTTATCCCTTTCTATGAATGATCATGAGTGACTCCTTAGTGGATAACATGTCCTTTCAAAGGGGTGGTCTCTCAGTGCTGAAAGAATATAGGAAAAATAGATACCTATGATTGGGTTTAATGTTGCACCCACATAACTATTTGTTTAGACCATTTCAATTAAAAAATATGAGTATTCATATGTGCCAATGTGCTAAATTGTCATGTCATGATTGCATGTTTATTCATTGTTGAGTGAGACAAAATTATCACACCCATGTTCTTGAGCTAGTATCCATTATCCACACCTTGAAGATGTGGAGGAACTACCTCATGGGAAAGAAGTTTCTTCTAAAGAAAGACAACATGAGTCTGAAGCATTTGTTCGACCAACTAGATCTAAATGCCAAGTAGGTCAAATGGTTGGCCTTCCTTAGAGAGTACCATTTTGAATTAAAGCATATAAAGGAAAAGGAGAATAAAATTATCGATGCTTTAAGTCAACGAGCTCATATGTTATATGAGGTAACCTTAAGCCAAAAGGATTCGGATTTGCATGATAGGATTAGGATGAAGAATGGAGTTGACCATTTCTAGGTTGAAGTCCTCAAAAATATCCATGAGGACAGGTTGTTTCAACAAAAAAAAGAGTATAAGGTATACCAGATGAGACTATGATGGTCCAAAGAGAGATTGTATGTTCCATAAGGATGAAACATTAGGTCTAGCATCCTAACAGAATTTCATCGAAAACCCTACTCGAGGCATCCAGGATATCAAAATATGATATCAGCAGTAAAGAAACACTTTTTATATCCTAAGTTAATCCCGACATAGCGTTTATCATCACAAAATGTCAAGAATTTCAAGTAGTCAGAGCTGAGCACCAACATCCTTAGGGACTAATACAACCGTTACCCATTCCAGAATGGAAGTGGGAGGTCATTAGTATGGATTTTATTATGGGGCTACCAAAGAGAAAAAGAAAAAATGATTCCATCTTTGTAGTGGTTGACAAGTTATTTAAAGTGACACACTTTATCCCAGTTAAGTCAACCTACAAGGTAGTTCACATTGCCGACATATTATTAAAGGAGATATTCAAATTTCATGGGATACCCGAGGAAATCAAATCGAATCAAGACACAAAGTTTACCTGTAACTTTTGAAGATATTTATTCTTTGGTTTAGAGACGCAATTAAATTTTAGTACTTCTTACCACCCACAGATGGACAATAAGACTTAAAGGGTAAACTAGATTTTGGAAGACATGCTTAGAATGTATGTTATGAATAATCCCACCAAGTGGGAGGATTATCTTCACGTCGTAGAGTTTGCATATAACAATTTATGCCATATCTCCATCAAGATGAGTCCCTTCTAGGTACTCTATGGAAAAAAGTGTAGAACATTGGTTACTTGGGATATCCCAGTGGACTGACTCATGTTAGGGCCATACTTACTAAAGGAACTAGAACAGTTAGTCACCAAAGTAAAGTAGAACCTTAAAGAATCACAATATTTCCAGAAGATTTATGCGGATAAGAAAAAATATATAAAGACTACTAGATCAGTGAACATGTTTACTTAAAAGTAAAAGCGAAGAAAAGGTCATTGAGCTTGGGAAGATGTGAAAAGTTGGCACCAATATTTTACGGACCCTTTGAGATGCTGACCAAGAGAGGGACAGTGGCATATGAATTAGCTCTATCTGTTCATATAAGGGTTCATAATGTTTTCCATGTATCTTTCTTACAAAAATATGTGTATGATACTAAACATGTTATTGATTGGTCCTTCTTATAGGTGCAAGATGAAGAGGAATTAGTACCTAAACCCATTCATATTGAGGAAAAAAGAGAATTACATCTAAATAAGCACACCATAGTGCAATGGAAGCACTTGGAAGCCGACGAGGCCACTTGGGAGAATCAAGCCACCATGAGAGAGGCTTACCCTGCCTTGTTTGATGACATCATTTCTAGTCCCTAGAATGTTAAGATGATGTTGTTCTAAGTGGGGAGGGATGTAATATACCAAATTTTAACCTTAACTATAATGGGCATGAGTCCCATTGCACATGCGTTACTTTTATGTTTATTTTTGTATATTGGGGATAAGGCCCCACTGCACATGAGTTATGTCGATTAGTTAGATATATTGGGCGTAAGCTTATGCATATGTTTTATTATAATGTATGTGATTGTATATGTTGGGAATGGACCCTGATAGAAAAAGATTATTGTCGTAGTACGATGTACTAACGTACTATGTGATTTACCTTAATGCATATACTGAGATGACTATTGTGATCAAATGTGCATAAGAATGAATGCATGATTGACTTCTATAATGTGTTGGGTGAAAACCCTGAAGCACATGAGTGATGAGATTTTGTGTTGAGCGCAAGCTCTGGAGCACATGAGTTATGATATTTTGTGTTGAGCATAAGTTATGGAGCACATAAATTATAAGAATTAGAAGTGTTGGACATAATACCTAGACCATTCCAAATTGATGTTGAGTATAGGATTTAGAGAATCATATCCTTGTCCATTGCATCCCTAGGTGTATTGTACAAGTACATCCTAGCATTAGTGTTGAGCGAGAGGCTATGGAATTTCACTAATTGTAACTACCATTTTTTAGCATTGAGCTTGGGCTCTGAATAGCTCTAGGAGTTATTGAATTAATTGTATTGAGTGAGAACGAATCTGAAAAGCACCGACTTGATCTTACTTATTTTTAAGTTGATTAAATGAAATTTTGAGTCTACTTCTTATCAAGTATTGTAGAGTTGTACCACGATACACGACGTGATCCAACATGCAAGGAGGACCTATAGGTGCATAATTTAGTTGACCAAGCCTACCTAAGGCCTTGATAAAAGAAATAGTATAAGCTAATAAAATCTTCACATAAATGAGATCATGTTAGATGATGCATAAATAAATTTTAACAATAATATATATAGTTCATATATATTATGAATAAAATAATAAGTATATATATATATATATCTATATAT